>WNGS01007182.1:5975645-6000248 GCA_020271785.1 Procambarus virginalis
GGAAGACCCAACTGAAATATGAGGGAGAAATAAAAAAGTATTCCTCCAGAAGGACATGACAAGGGAGGAGAGAGCAACGGCGTCAGAAGCAAGGAAGAAGTGCAGGGCAAGTGGGAAAACCAGGAAATCACAGCTCCCAACACAACATCCCCAGAAGTGATGGGGGAACCACAACCAGCCACCCAGTAACACCAGAGGGGAGGGCAACCCCACCACCCTCCTCTGCATAGAAAACCCCTTACCCCAAACCCTCCCTACCCCACTCAAATGCTCAGTAAAATCTCCTTCCCCCCACACCCCATTCCCACCCTTCTACCCCTCCCCTCCTCCTGACATGTCCCCCCTCCCCCATTTCTTCCTGTCCTCCATCCTCCTTCATCCCATACCCTCCCTGTCCCATCCATTCACTTGACCCCCCTGCCCCTCACCCCAGTATCCTCTGAGACCCTTTTATCCACCTCACAAATCCTCCCACCCATGGAACAGCTTCCCCCACCAGCAGAGGAGGCAATTTGAGAAGGAACAGAAGAAAGTGAGCCTCAAGGCAATGTACACTAACATAGATGGAATTACAAATAAAGCAAATGAACTTGGAGAATGGGTACTAGAAGAAAACCCAGACATAATAGCACTCACAGAAACAAAGCTAATGAAAACCATAACAAATGCAGTATTCCCACAGAACTATTATGTTACGAGGAAAGAGACAGAAGGAAGAGGTGGTGGTGGTGTATCTCTGCTGGTAAGAAAAGGCTGGGATTTTGAGGAGATGGTTATTCATAGCTGTGAAGGTTTCAGTGACTACATAACAGGTACCATAACAACTGGAGGACAAAAAATGATAGTCGTAGTCTTATATAATCCATCACCAAATGACAGAAGACCCAGACAGGAATATGATAGAAACGACATGGCCACCATTAACATAATAGAGAGAGCAGGTTTTGGTGCTAGCAAGAATGGATCTGAACTACTAATCTTGAGAGACTTCAACCACGGGAAGATAGATTGGGAGAACAGAGATCCGCTTGGAGGACCAGAAACATGGACAGCTAAGCTGCTGGACGTGGCAACAAGACACTTTCTAAGCCAGCACATCAAGGAACCAACAAGAATAAGAGAAGATGAACCAGCCATGTTCGATCTGATATTTACCCAAAATGAGTGGGATATAAGGGAAGTTAAGATGGAAGCGCCCTTGGGAATGAGTGACCACAGTGTATTGAACTTTGAATACCTGGTAGAGCTAGGAATTATCTCCCCCAAAAAAGAACTAGGAAACAAAATGCTGGCATACCGAAAGGGGAACTATGAGGAGATGAGAAGTTTCCTAAGGAAAATAAATACCTTGGGACACATACCTCAGAGCTAATGTCAGAAATCCGACACACAAAATAACATAGGTTACCCCATAAAGTAAAAGAGAATGGGTGATTCTGTGACGTCATTGACGCCACGCATTTTATCAACTCTAATTTCTTTTAAACAACAGTCTAGTGTTTAAACTTAATAAAAAGTGTTCACTAGGACTGAATATAATTTCCAACAACTAGAAGTACAGCTTGACTACCTTGCTACTGTTAAATAAAATCAGAAGTAGAACCAAAACATTGGCTAGGGCATCGTCACAAGACAGCAACTTGTAAACAGTAAGGACCACACTCCCTGACGAAATTTTCAACACAAAAGGTTTTTTTCCGAGCATCGACACAGGACCCTGTACGGTCTGCTCAACCGAAAATCTCATGAACAAAGGGAAGAAAAATTTTCGGTATTTCTATTGCATTTAATACTGGCCATTATTACTGTAGGAAATATCGTTAAGACGTGGGATTAAATCCCCAAACACAGTGAGTTTACTCAGCTTTACACACACACATATTCCATGTCATACCTGTACTTATATGCTTACTCTACCCACCATGAGAGTAAGGACAAGACCAGAACATAACGATGCCAACACAGAAGACACTGTTCAACATAACAGGCCAATTACACCTGATTAATCTTTGTATGTAGATAGGAGCTGCCTCGTATGGGCCAATAGGCCTTCCACAGTTACCTCTATTCTTATGTCCTTATGTGCTTCACCCCCCATTTATCCCTTATGTATCCCCCGTGTTTTTACCTTTATTGTCTTATCACCTGACCCAGTGTGGGTATAAATCAACCAGTTCTAAAATTCTTTTCACTTGTGAATGAACCATGGAGGTTCGAAACGTTGTGCAAATTGTATAAATAAATGTAATACATTCTTTAGTAATTCACTTCTTTTCTTCACCTTGAAATTACGAAAATGAGTTTTGGAGAACTCCGCTTTCAGCTAAGCCCTGATGCTAAGAAAATAGTTAGAGGGATAGAAGCCCTAAATCAGAAGATAGTAAATACAGAATATGCGGTCATATTCAATGAGACATATATATATATATATATATATATATATATATATATATATATATATATATATATATATATATATATAATTACTAGGTGGGATACCGAAGAGTACCTGATTCTTTGTCTGTCTCTGTCGCCAAATTAAATGAATTACCTTTTATGTAATCTGCGTTTTCACTCTCTACATCCCACCAGAGAACAATATGCTTGACATAATAATGTTGTGTCTTTATGTTGATCAGATCCGTGTGGGAGCCTCACTTAGACCAGGGGGACTTCTCCTCCTACACGCTGTTCTCCACCTACAAAGGTCCGTACAACGCTAGCTACGGAACTCTTACCTGCAGTAGGAAGGATACAGTTGCAGGAAGGTTCATCAGTATCCAGCGTGTTAGTCCTGGAGACACTGATACTCTGCAGCTGGTGGAAGTCTACGTCTGGGCAACGAAGTAATCGTTAAAATAATTCATTTGCACTGTAACAGAAAATAGTTCTTTAATGATTTTATTTAAAAACTGCAATGAAGACACAGTATCTGAAACTGAAACAGAACTGAAAGAAAGACACAGAAACTGAAGAAAGTATTTTTTCTCTTGAAGTAAATTGTTATATTTCAGTTATCGATATTTCTCTGGAAATTTTGTTAAACTGTTAATGTTGGATACATATATCTCCCTCTCTCACACACACACACGTAGGGTTGCTGCTGCATGAGTGGACAGCACGCTTGATACGTAGTCATGTAGACCAGGATTCGATTCCCGGGGCTGGCAGAAACAGATAGGCAGTTTCTTTCACCCTGATGCCCCTGTTACTTAGCAGTAAATAGGTACCTGGGAGATAGACAGCTGATACGGAGCTGCTTTCTGTGTGTGTGTGTGAGGACAAAAATAAATAAAAAAAGTAGTAGTTAGTAACAGATGATTGATCGTCAGTTGAGAGGCAGGCCGAAAGAGCAGAGCTCAACCCCCGCAAGAACAGCTAGGTAAATACACACACACACCCTCTGTGTGGACTGTATAGGTCATTAGAGACAGGAGACCTACCAGAAATATGAAAGACGGCTAATGTAGTCCCAATGTACAAAAGGGTGACAGACAAGAGGCACTGAACTACAGGCCAGTGTCCTTGACTTGTATACCATGCAAGGTGATGGAGAAGATCGTGAGAAAAAACTTAGTAACACATCTGGTGAGAAAGAACTTTGTGACAAATCGCCAACATGGGTTCATGGAGGGTAAATATTGCCTTATAGGCTTAATAGAGTTCTACGACCAGGTGACAAAGATTAAGCAAGAAAGAGAAGGCTGGGCGGACTGCATTGTTTTGGACTGTCGAAAAGTCTTTGACTCAATCCCCCATACATAAGCTAGAGAGACGGGCGTGAGTAACTGATAAAGTGCTCCAGTGGATAAGGGAGTACCTAAGCAATAGGATGGAGAGAGTTACAGTGAGGGGTGAGACCTCAGATTGGCGTGTAGTCATCAGTGGAGTCCCACAGGGCTCTGTACATGGTCCTATCCTGTTTCTGATAGACGTAAACGATCTCCCGGAGGGTATAGACTCATTCCTTTCAATGTTTGCTGACGATGCCAAAATTATGAGGAGGACTGCTTGTGTTGGAAATAACCAACAGTTCTATACATCATTGTATTTATATAACCAAAGTAGTTACTAAAATTACTAACTTATAAATTTAATCATTATCATGATTTATTCATTGCCAAATTCTTCCTAGTCCGTGAGGAACAACAGGCAGCAACATGAATTTTCTCCACATTTAGTTGGATTTATAACAAGAGTCCAGTTTATCATTTCCTTTACTAAAAATAGTTAACTTTGATTTCGTAGTATACTATTACTTACTGAAGCTCCCTTATTTAACTAACATTTAAATATTCTAGAGGAAATTACTTTGATGCAAATGATTTACTTTAATTTCCTCGATTGGCTGCACAACTTTTAGTAAGCCAATTTATGCTACCAGAAATTCTATTTTATCACAGAAGAATTTATTGTGATATTAATACTTGCTATTACCTCTTCCTTCCTTAGTCAATTGCGATAAATACATATTCATTTACGCTCGAAAGCCGCGCATGCGCAATAAGGAGCAGGAGGAAGAGGGAGCGCGTCACTTGACACGTGAGCTGAGCACGGACGCCATTAAGAGCGTGCAGCAGAGTTGTGCTTGACCTATTATTTTCGCTCCCACGATCAATTGAGCGGTGCCACGTTATCTGGCACAACACAGCCGTGTCATAATCATACGAGCATCTCCAGAGTCAACGTCTTTCAAGCAGCAGCTGGAGGACGAAGAATTGCTCAAGTCTTCACATCAACGACACGAGGCTCGGCCGCTAAGTTTACCCTTTTTGTTATTATGTGGCCACTATTAACATTTAGGCTAGCAGTCGTTAGGCCGAATGCAAACCAACAAAAGCTAGTACGTGTCCTAATTAAATTTACCATCTAATCAGATGATTATCAGTTTATTTCTATAATACAAATTGTTAAGACATTAGCTGATAATTTAATACCGTCATCCTCATGATTTAGGATGTAAATGTAATTACCAATTGTGTAGAAGATATCTACAATGTAATTGCCTTTCAGTACTAAGGCGACTTCAACCGAGGTGCTAGGCTTCCCCACCGTTCTGTGCAACAATTTGCCCTATGCAACACGTCGTCGGTGGAGTGTAGCAACCGACTACTTCTACTTAGTTTCACAGCTAAGCTGTCTATTTTTCCATCAGTAGTAATAATTCCATAGTTACAGTAGTGATCTAAAGAGATCAATTATACTAACCCTTTGATTTACTGATGCTGTTCAACATTTCAGTAGTATATTGAGGTGCATTTACCTCCATCAATATTATATTCTACATTTATTGATTTTCACATTTGATTTACTCTGGTGAAGAACCAGCACCAGAATAATGCTAGGGATGTATTAATCTTTTAGCATGTAACCCCCCAATTTTGTGTAGTTAATTTGACTCCATTCATATAAGCATTACAGTTTTACCAAGATCCATAGGACACTAGTTCCTAGGATCAGTTTTTTCCATTGTCTCTTTGTTTTCCACTTTTTCTCAAAAAGTGGTGGTCCTTCATAGCTATCGAAGTATATATATATATATTTATTTAATTATTAGTTACTGGGTCTCAGAACCAAACAAGTTATTAGTTATTGGAGTCAGGTTTTCCCCACAGCTTGAGCTTGAAGAAGACCTAGACATACTGATGGAATGATCGAACAAATGGTTGTTAGAGTTTAACCCAAGCAAATGTAATGTAATGAAGATAGGTGTAGGAAGCAGGAGGCCAGTTACAAGGTATCAGTTGGGAGATGAAATTCTTTAAGAGTCAGAGAGAGAGAGGAAGACCTGGGGATTGATATCACGCCAGACCTGTCCCCTGCAGCTCATATCAAGAGGATAACATCAGCAGCATATGCCAGGTTGGCTAACATAAGAACGGCATTTAGACACTTATGTAAGGAATCATTCAGATCTTTGTATACCACCTATGTCAGACCAAACCTGGAGTATGCAGCCCTAGCATGGAATTCATATCTAGTCAAGCATAAGACTAAACTGGAAAAGGTTCAAAGGTTTGTCACCAGACAGACTCGGGCTGAGAGGTAAGAGCTATGAGGAGAGACTACTGGAATTAAACCTCACGTCTCTGGAAGACAGAAGAGTTAGGGAGGGGACATGATCACCACATGCAAGATTCTCACAGGAATTGATAGGGTAGATAAAGACATGCTATTTAACACAAGGGGCACACGCACTAGGGGACACCGGTGGAAATTGAGTGCCCAAATGAGCCACAGAGATGTTAGAAAGAACATATTTAGTGTCAGAGTGGTTGACAAATGGAATGCATTAGGACGTGATGTGGTGGAGGCAGACGCCATACACAGTTTCAAATGTTGATATGATAGAGCCCAATAGGCTCAAGAACCTGTCCCGCATCACAACCGTCAATCAACTGATCTACAGATTCTTGAGCCTACTAGGCTCTATCATATCTTCATTTGCAACTGTGTATGGAGTCAGCCTCCACCACATCACTGCCTAATGCATTCCACTTGTTAACTACTCTAACACTGAAAAAAATTCTTTCTAACGTCCCTGTGGCTGATTTGGGTACTCAGTTTCACCTGTGCCCTCTTGTTCGCGTACCACCCGTGTTAAGCAGTTAATCCTTATCTACCCTGTCAATTCCTCTGAAAATTTGGTAGGTTGTGGTCATGTCTCCCCTTATTCTTCTGTCTTCCAGTGTCGTGAGGTGTGTTCCACACAGACTTTCCTCGTAACTCATGCCTCTAAGTTCTGGGACTAGCCTAGTGGCATACCTCTGAACTTTTCCAGCTTCGTCTTGTGCTTGACAAGGTACGGGCTCCATGCTGGGGCCGCATATTCCAGGACTGGTCTTACATATGTGGTGTACAAGATTCTGAATGATTCCTTACACAGATTCCTGAAGGCTGTTCTACTGTTAACCAGCCTCGTGTATGCTGCAGATATAATTCTTTTTATGTGGGCTTCAGGAGACAGGTTTGGTGTGATATCATCTCCTAGATCTTTCTCTCCGTCCTTTTCATGAAGGACTTCATCTCCCATTCTGTATCCTGTGTCTGGCCTCATGTTTCCACCGCCTAGTTTCATTACTTTACATTTACTTGGGTGAACTTCAACAGCCATTTGTGGACCATTCATTCAGTCTGTCTAGGTCATCTTGTAGCCTTCTATCTTCCTCTGTTTCAATCCTCCTCATAATTTTTGCATCATCAGCAAACAATGAGAGATACGATTCTATACTCTCTGGGAGATCATTTACATATATCAGAAACAGTATTGGTCCAAGGACTGAACCCTGCGGGACTCTACTGGTGACGCCTCGTCAATCTGAAACCTCACCTCTCACAGTGACTCGCTGTTTTCTGTTGCTTAGGGTACTCCCATATCCAACGGAGTACCTTCTTTTCACTCCTGCCTGCATCTCTAGCTTTTTCACTAGCCTCTTGTGTGGTACTGTCTCAAAGGTTTTCTGGCAATCCAAAAATATACAGTCTGCCCACCCCTCTTTTTCTTGCCTGATTTTTGTTGCTCTGTCGTAGAATTCAATTAATCCTGTGAGGCAGAACTTGCCATCCCTGAACCCATGTTGATGCTGTGTTACAAAGTTCTTTCGCTCCAGATGTTCCACTAACTTTTTGCACAATCTATTCCATCAGCTTGCATGACATGCAAGTTAGGGACGCTGGCCTGTAGTTCAGTGCCTCCTGTCTATCCCCCTTCTTGTATATTAGGACTACATAAGCCGTCCTCGAAATTTTTACAATTTCCCAGTTACCAGAGATTTGTTATACACTATGGAGAGTGGCAGGCACAGTGCTTCTGCTCCTTTCTTTAGTTTCCAAAGGAAGAGTCCATCTAGGCCTATAGATTTTGTCACGTCCAACTATACCAAAATCTCCCTTACATTACCAATGGTAATCTCAAAATCTTCTAGTGGTTCCTGGTTAACTATTACCGCTCTTATCTCTGGAACTTCTCCTTGCTCTAATGTAAAAACTTCTTGGAATTTCTTATTCAGTTCCTTGCACACTTCCTCGTCGTTTGTAGTGAATCTGTCTCCCCCTATCCTCAATTTCATTACCTGTTCCTTAACTGTTTTTTTCCTGATGTGGCTGTGCAGCAATTTAGGTTGAGTCCTTGACTTGCTTGCGATGTCATTTTCGTATTGCCCAGCTACTGCCTCTCTTCTCAACTTTGCATATTCATTCCTGGCACTCTGGTACCTTTCTCTGCTCTAAAGTGTCCTGTTTTTTTCTATAGTTTCTCCATGCCCTTTTACTTTGCTGTTTAGCTAGCTTACATCTCTAATTAAACCATGGGTTTCTCATTTGCATTTCGTTGTTTTCCTTTTGGACCGGGACAGACTGTCCGAATCTGAACCCGTACCTAGTCAAGCACAAGACGAAGCTGGAAAAAGTTCAGAGGTTCAAAAGTGCACTAGACTAGTCCCAGAACTAAGAGACATGAATTACGAGGAAAGGCTGAGGGAAATGCACCCTACGACACTGGAAGACAGAAGAGTAAGGGGAGACATGATCACTACCTACAAAATCCTCAGGGGGAATTGACAGGGTAGACAAGGATAAACAATTCAACACTGGTGGTACGCGAACAAGGGGACACAGGTGGAAACCGAGTACCCAAATGAACCACAGGGACGTTAGAAAGAACTTTTTCAGTGTCAGAGTAGTTAACAGGTGGAATGCATTAGGCAGTAATCTGGTGGAGGCTGACTCCAGACACAGTTTTAAATGTAGATATGGCTCAGGAATCTATACTCCAGTTGATTGACAGTTGAGAGGCAGGACCAAAGAGCAAAAGCTCAACCCCCGCAAGCACAAATAGGTGAGTATATACACACACACACACACACTTCTACTATCAGGTGACAAAGATTAAACATGAAAGAGAATGATGGGCGGACTGCACTTTTTTGGACTATGGGAAATCCTTTGACATAGTCCTGCAAACACAAAACGTCCCGAAAACTTTCACATATCTCTTCCCATGGGTTTAGGAATAACTTGCGTTGAGAATGGTGCAGGAGAGCATTTGAGAAACTTTGAATCCAAAAATCCAAACACATAGGTTTTATAATAAATTGTTTTTCTAGAACTATTTTGTTCCTAATGTATTACAAATAGTTTTTACATGTTTAAATAAAAAATTTATGGTGTTAATTGTAAAATTCATTAATAAATTGTGAATGATATTTAATGGCTGAATGAAACTTTCAAAATACATTTAGTTATTGTATGATCAGAAAAAAGTAGTCGTGTGTGGGTGTAGTCGTGTGTGGGTGTAGTCATGTGTGGGTGTAGTCGTGTGTGGGTGTAGTCATGTGTGGGTGTAGTCATGTGTGGGTGTAGTCATGTGTGGGTGTAGTCATGTGTGGGTGTAGTCATGTGTGGGTGTAGTCGTGTGTGGGTGTAGTCGTGTGTGGATGTAGTCATGTGTGGGCGTAGTCGTGTGTGGGTGTAGTCATGTGTGGGCGAAGTCATGTGTGGGTGTAGTCATGTGTGGGCGTAGTCATGTGTGGGCGTAGTCGTGTGTGGGTGTAGTCATGTGTGGGTGTAGTCGTGTGTGGGTGTAGTCGTGTGTGGGTGTAGTCGTGTGTGGGTGTAGTCGTGTGTGGGTGTAGTCGTGTGTGGGTGTAGTCGTGTGTGGGTGTAGTCGTGTGTGGGCGTAGTCATGTGTGGGCGTAGTCATGGGTGGGTGTAGTCGTGTGTGGGCGTAGTCATGTGTGGGCGTAGTCATGTGTGGTGTAGTCATGTGTGGGTGTAGTCATGTGTGGGCGTAGTCATGTGTGGGCGTAGTCATGTGTGGGCGTAGTCGTGTGTGGGTGTAGTCATGTGTGGGCGTAGTCATGTGGGGGTGTAGTCATGTGTGGGTGTAGTCATGTGTGGGTGTAGTCATGTGTGGGTGTAGTCATGTGTGGGCGAAGTCATGTGTGGTGTAGTCATGTGTGGGCGTAGTCATGTGTGGGCGTAGTCATGTGTGGGCGTAGTCATGTGTGGGTGTAGTCGTGTGTGGGGTAGTCGTGTGTGGGCGTAGTCATGTGTGGGCGTAGTCATGTGTGGGTGTAGTCATGTGTGGGCGTAGTCATGTGTGGGCGTAGTCNGTCTACATGCAGCTGTTCCAAAATCTTACATCTCAGTTCCCCAGGCACCACCACTATTCCTATACAAGAGTACATCTGGTGAATACTAAGGTCAGCCTTCACTGCAGCATACTCTGACAATAATATATTACCATTCCAACCATATTTGACATATTTCATCAACAGACTTAATTTGGGATCTCTACCAGTTGCCTTCCTAATAGTCTGGAATGAAATATCCTCAAAAGACATAGATTCCACCAGGTTAACATACTCCACTGGACTGGAATTTAATTCTTCTGTCACAGGCAATCTACTTAATGCATCAGCTACTACATTATCCTTGACTGGCTTAAACTCTAAATCATACTCAAACTGCAAGAGTAGTAATGCCCATCTTTGAATTCTAGCATTGGCATTAACTGGAATCTGCTTACCTCTGCCAAACAATCCTAGCAGGGGTTTATGGTCTGTTCTAGCAAGAAATTTCCTCCCCAGCAGAAAATACCTCAGTTTTTTACAGCATATACCAAAGCTAAGGCTTCTTTATCTAACTGAGAATAATTCTGTTCCGCAGGAGATAATTTCTTGTTAGCAAAATGTACTACTTTATCCTGACTATCTACTTCCTGTAATAATACACAACTCACTCCTACTGGGGAAGCTTCTATCTCCAGTTTAACGGGAGTCTACCTGTAAAATTAGTGAGCACTGGAGAATTGATCAATTCCTACTTAATATTCCTGAATGCATTTTCCTCTCTTGCTGCCCACTTAAATCTAGCCCCTTTTTTCAACAATTCATACAAGGGTGCTAATTTTGTTGAAAAGTTCTTCACGAACTTACAAAAATATGTAACCATCGCAACAAAAGACTGTACTTCCCCAACTGATGTTGGGGCTGGGGCATCTATTATAGCCGCTACATTTTTGTGAGAAGGAGTAAAGCCCTTACCTGAAATATGGTACCCAGGTATTCAATGGCCTGGTCTTCAACGTTGTTTTTTCCCTTAATCTTCACATCGTGCTTTTACAAAAGATTAAAAACTTGTTCTAATATAGTATCATGCACTTCCTCATTCTCTCCACTACATAATGTCATCTAAAATACTAGCCACACCTTCAATGTTAACTAACAACTGGGACATGAATCTCTGAAAAATTGCTGGAGAGTCCAAAAGGAAATCTTTTATACTTAACCCCTTGTGGGTATTAATCACTAACAATTCTGGCTCTCCTCCTCTACAGGAATTTGCAAGTAGCATCTTTCAGGCCAATCTTAGAAAAAAATTGCCCCCTTGCAGACCACTGACAACAACTCATCTATCTTAGGTAAAGGGTACTTCTCACAGTGTATGCGGTTGTTCAGTTCCTTGAAGTCTGCACAGATTCTCAAGGATTTTCGATCTGCCTTCAACACTGGTACAATTGGGGCTGCCCACTCACTATTTGTAATTGGCTCTAAGATGCCTTCTGCCACATGGTTTTCTAGGGCTGATTCTACCAATTGCTTGTAATGAAACGGCACTGTTCTTGCCTTGACAAATTTAGGTGAAGCCCCACTTTTCAGGTGAATTTTTGCCACCATGCTATTAATTGGCTTATCTGCCTCCACTGAATATTTATCTAACATTTGTTCGGCACTTTTAATTGTTTAACTATCGACAATTCATCTAGGCCCGCCAAGAAATTCCCGCTTTTTCCATTAGATCCTTACCACATAGGCTAGGATTATGTGAATCCACTACATAAAAATCCTGGACAATTTTTTTCCATTATAACCTACTTTTGCCGACGCCTTGCCATAGACCTTAATCGGTACATTATCATAAGCACTTAATGATTTTTTACCTGGTTTTACATTCATTGCAAGGTATCTGCCCAATCTCTAGACAATGTTGACACTGCAGCACCAGTGTCAGTTCCAAGGGAAGTAACTTTCCATTAATTACAAAATTCACCACTTGTGACTTCACTGAACATACCTTTTCTTTCACCGAATATAGTCGGTTTTCCTCACCTGCAGCTTCTTCAGACGGTTACCTTCCTCTACTGCCTTGACCACAGTACCACTACCTCTTCTTCCTGCATTCCCTGGTCGTCTCCTCTCCCAGGCCTTGCTGTTCCTGTTCAGATATTCCCTACACACTCTCTGCAAGTGTCCCTCCTTGTTACAAAAGTTCATATATATGCACGAAACTTGCACTTGCTACTTATGTGATTGTATTCACAGTGTTTACATCTGGTCTGGCCCTGTACGACCATAATTTCCTGAGTAGAAGCCTTACTTCCAAAAGCCCTTTCCAGGTTCAATATCTTCTCGAGCACTGTCCATGAAGTCATCGATTGTTGATCCAAATTTTCTGCCACCAGGTTTGGGAAATAATTCTTCTTTTCCACTGCCATGAACAACTGGTCCCTAACCCTGCTGTCCAACTGTGCTCCGAAGTTGCAGTGGTTAGCCAAAGCCTTCAATTCCGCAAATAAATCCTGAAGGGATTCCTGCTGCTTTTTCGTCCTCTTCTGGAAATCCATCAAACTCCTGTGATATGATGGTTTCACCACATACTGACGTTTAAGCAGAGCAATCAGGTCTACATAGGTCTTCATGTGCGGTAGCTCAGGTGCACACAAATTTCCGAGAACACTATACACTTCAGAACCCAGTGAAACTAAGAGTACCGCTTTCTGTTGGCGTCCTCCTTAATCTCCGGCACTGAAAGTGTGCTTCCAGCAGGCTGAGCCACAGGTCCAACGAGATCTTGGCAGTGTTAAACGGCTCCATTGACATGAGCGGCGTAGCCATGGCCACGGTGGTAGCACACTCAACTGTGTGTATGCGAAGCGTCCACTCGTCCACACGACGTACCCTGCTCTCTTGATCCTCACACCACGTCTCGTACCCAGGCTCTCTGCCGGAGATGTTTAATCCTCGTCGCCACTGTTATGGTTGTGGTCAGAGAACAATCTTCGTCCACATGGTTTTATTCTCCACCAGTAACAACAACAAAAACAATTATCAGGTACATGAAATATTATTAACAAGATCATAAACAAAAGAGCATCTGCTCCAAACATGCTACCTCCAGCATCTGTAGTACTCAATCCCAACAAAATTTATCTAAGGGCCCATTACATGGATGGAAACAAGATCGTGGCAGCTAATCAAAGATTCCCTCTGAGTTTTTATATGTATTTATTTATTTATTATATACAAGAAGGTACATTGGGGGTTAAGAGAGTACATAGTAATGATGATGATTTTATATTCTTGTAAAGCCACTAGCACTAGTGTTCATGAGGATTTTTACCAGTAGAATTTTAAACTGAAATGTTTTTTATAATTATGGCTCTGGTGGATAGGCGGTTTCTTGGGCAGCTTAACTTTGTTCTTTGATCTTTGTGAAGCTTCTAATTTCTACACTGGCAGTTTTCCTCGGTTTATTAGGTACAATATTTCCAAATTTCTTAGCAGAATAAATATTGATATAAACATGAGTACGTCATGATGCTGAGCTTTACCTTCCACGGTGAAGTGTATTTATCACACAAAATAAAATGAGAACACCTTAACATTTTCCAAACTGAACAATTCATTAATGGATAACCCATAACTTGTGACATAATAATATGAAGTCACTTTTTAGTTCATTCGAGAACATCACAAATATCCGAAAAGAGGTCCAATCAGACTGGAAATGTGAAGCGGCAAAAGATTAACATGGTGGAACTATAATAAAGCCCATGTCGGTGCATATAGGTGACAAACTCATGAATGTCCAGAGTGTGGGAAGAGGAGCAGTCGCCATTAAATTCAAATTGACATTGAAAATTAATTTACTAAAGAATGTGTGCACAAAGAACATAAAAGTAATGTACTATTTTAGAGACAAGAATTTCACATACCAATGAAGCATATATTATGTAAACAAGTCAGCTATAACATAAAATAATTTAGAAAAAACAATTATTTAAAGGTATTAAGGGGTAAACAATACTAAAAGTAAAGTTAATAAAATTTAGAAAAATTAAAGAAAAATAACAAATGAATACAACAAAATGTTGATATTTATTGATGACAGGCAAAGACTATTACATCATAGTCTGTAGTTCTAGCAACAGTGTAGTAGTTTATTGGCACCTTTGCTGTATGAAGACTCACAGGATGGTGAATTCGGGTCAAAAGGTCTGTAGTGCCCAGAGTGTGGGACGGGGTTCATTAGATCCAAACGTATAAGAACTCTCAAAATAATGCATTCAGGTGAAAAATCCTCATGAGTGTTCATAATTTGGGAAGACGTTCTGAAAGTTTGGAAGCATTCGGGTGAAAAATCCTCACAGCTGAACGGATTGGATTAACATGTAAATCTTCGTATTATTATGTCATACAATATGTCTATATCCTTTAATTCACTATTCAGTTTGGAAAATATGAAAAGGTATTTTTGTTTTACAGTACAGTATTTTGAGTGAGAAATATCTTCACTATGGAAGGTAAAGCTCTGTAGCATGATCTATTAAGATCTATTTTTACTCTGAGCTCTGTTACAAATTTTTAAAATTCATAATTCATAATGTTATTCGTAAGATTGTATGCCTAAAGAACATAAGAGGAAGGATGAATTGTAGGGACATGAGTTACTCATTAAATGAAGCCCCTAATACCATTGATAGTATCAGAAATACCATACATAGAAATAAAACCAATTATCATTGTATTAGAAATAGATATTACACTTCTTAATGAATTAAAAATATCCACCCTGAGCTTAATCCAAAAACAAATTCAAAAGGTACCAAATTTCATCTTAATAGTATCCCACCTTGTGCTTCTAACTCACACTTTATCTTGCGCTACACACTCACTCATTTTATTACTTTAGATATATAACTTCCTCAATCAAATCTATTCTATCAAGTGAGTTCAGTCCCAACTCACAATCAGGAAGCCTGGGTTTGAATTCCGGGCAGGAGAAAAATAATTGGGCACGTTTCCTATCACCAAACGACACCTGTTCCTCTAGCAGTAAACAGGCACCCAAGAGATAGTCAGTTATTGTGGGGTTGCATCCTGATATAAAAGTCAAACATGTATAAACTGGCTACCTGTCCCTCGACACAATGATTTATAATTAATTATATACATTGGCTGCCTGTCCTTCAACACAATGAGTTGTTATTTGAATTATATTGTATTTATTATGCTGATTTCAAATTCTGTTACAATGTACAGTTTTTATTATTACATAAATTGGTAAGGTTAAATACCTGCCCAAAACACTGTGTGTTAGAGGCTTTGCAAGAATGTAATATTAGTCACCAATTAATGTACTTCACAACCCGATGAACCTACTTGTTTATAAACAAATAAATGTAATCGGTGAAAGTAATACATGAGTGACCAAGCGTCCTAAATGTTGTATTTTATAATTCAGTTACTTATTAATTAATATATGTACTTAACTCATCCAAAATAGTTCTTGACCGTCAATCATGACTCCACACACCTATGTAAGCATTTCCCACATATCATGGGAAATGCTTCTTCTTGCATACCTTCTTACATTTCCTACTTGATCAAGGGATATACCTATAACATGCGACGTAATAATATGAAGATTCACACGTCAATCCACTCCGTATATTAGTGACGATTTCCACTCACACCATCATGTGAGTCTTCATACCACCAAGCAAACTGAACCTTGTCCCACACTCCGAACACTCATGAGCTTTTTCATCCGAATACCTCCTATGCGATTATTTATTATTTATTTATTATTTTATATACAAAAAGGTACATTAGATTCTCCCATGAGAATCGTGGTACTGATTGAGGTACTCCCTCATGGAGTATATATTATCGTTATTTCTACGTTAAACCACTACGCTAGACATTTCTACTCTTCACTATGCATTTCTACGCTTCAACATGAACCAGTGTTCGTGGTGTAGTGGTAAGACACTCGCCTGGCGTTCCACGAGCACTTTGTCATAGGTTCGAATCCTGGCCGGGGAGGAATTACTGGGCGCAAAACCTTAACTGTAGCCTCTGTTTAACTCAATAGTAAAATGGGAACTTGATTGTAAAAATGAATCTTCGCGGCGGAGATCGTATTCCAGGGACCTGCCCGAAAGGCTACGTGTACTTGTGGCTGTACAAGAATATAACAACTCTTGTACATATCTCAAAAGAAAAATCCTAACACGCATAGCGGTTTTCAGATCGTTAAGCAAATAAATAAAAGTAAGATTATTAATAGGTACATTGTAGCAAAATTTGAGTTCACCGTAATAATTACAATGTAAATTGATGGGAGTGATTACCCTGGCAAAGTTACTTATCTTAAATACTAAAATTTAAGAAGTGGGTTGCACAAAATAGTGTGAGCTTAAATCACAAGGAAAGAAACTATGAAGATGAAATTAAGTACTTTTTGGTTTTCCTTTTGAATAAAGCAATGGTTAGACAATTTTTTTAATTCGTTAGGGAGTGAGTTCCATAGACTGAGTCCTTATAAATGTAAGGAGTATTTGCACAGATTTAGTGAGACTCTCTGGCTGTCACAAAATTACTTTTTATTTACTAGAATGTATACTATGTTTGTGAGAGTATATAATATTGGTAATTTTTAAATTGCGTGTTATTAGCTTTGCAAGAATTTTGCTACAATATACCTATTAATCATACCTGGCTGTTAGCGTTTCGAGCAGGTCCTTAAGCTAACAAATCAGGTAAGGTGAATGGGTAAATTGTAGCAAAACTTGATATCAGGATATGACTACAATATACACTGATAGAGGTGATTACATTGGTGAAGATGTATGTCTTAAGTGATATATTAGGGGAGCGGGTAGTACAAGATACAGTGAAGCACAAGGAAGGAAATTATGAGGATAAAATTAGGTACTTTTGGTTTTACTTTTGAATAAAGCATAGGTTGGTTAATATTTTAATTAATTAGGGAGTGAGTTCCATAGTGTGGAGCCTTTTATTTGCAAAGAGTGTTTGCATAGATTTAGTTTAACTCTGGGGAGATCAAAAAGATATAAATTTTTGGTGTGGTGCTCATGGGTTCTATTAAATCTATCAAAGAAAAGTTTCAGATCAAGATTAGCACTTAAAAACATGGATTTTGTACATGTAGATAGCACAAGAGAATGTGTGGAGTGAGTTTATGTTCATCATGTTTAGTGGTTTAAACAGAGGGGCTGTGTGTTGTATTAAGCCAGAGTTTGTTATAGTTCCAATAGCAGATGTTTGTTGGGTGATTATGGGCTTGAGGTAATTTGCAGAGGTTGAACCCCATGCACAGATACTGAGCGTAACATACGGATGGATAAGAGAGAAGTATAATGAGAGGGTAGCAGAATGGTGAACATAATATCTGATTTTAGAGAGTGGACCATCCATGAGTGGACTTTTATTAATTCATTGTTAACAGTGTTATTTAGTGTATGTGGGTTGGGGTCTGAATTGATTAAGGTAGTATCGTGAGTAAATAGTATAGGTTTAAGAATTTTAGAAACATTTAGCAGATCCTTGATTTATATAAGAGACCGGAGAAATCCTAAGATGCTGCCCTGTGACACTCCTATTGTTAATGGCAGAGTGGGGGATGTGGGAAATTTTTACCCACCATATCCAATAATCATCTAAGAAATGTATCATTTCTATATCATATCAAAAATCATATCAGAATCACAATAGATTCATTATATATCTTGATCCTAGATGATAATGCCACTTGGATCACGTATGCCATAGGGCCCTATAGATGCCTACGTGACTTTGTGCAAGATCTCTCATGGATCCAGAAGCTTCTAGAAGGATTTGTTAATTAAAAATCTATTGGAACATTGATTCAATATCCGGTAGGGATAAAATTGAATCCTTAATAAGAATCAGTGGTACTATCAAGTACTACTTATAAGCTTTAAATCCTATATCTAATTTTATTATAATCACATCTTTTCTCAATCATAAGTCTAGACTGTAAAAATAATAAATCAATATTCATTGAAAGCTACCCCCTCTCAAGGGAGAGGGAGGGGCATCTCGGGAACAGGAAGCGGACACGATCAGAGACCTCGCAGCTCCACGCGTTGTTGACAACTGAGTGAAGAGTGACGGATCCTTAGTGAACATTACTTAGCTCAAGGACACCTTATCTAATATCTCTATCATCAGTGAACACTCTCTAGAACTGGGGACGTACCTGGACAATATCTACAAGGAAAATCCTAGAACATTTATATAAAATAAGAGTGTATAGTGGAGCTCACAGTGACACTGGTTCCACCACCTTCATTCCTAATCTTCATCAACTATCATTCTTCTGCAACTGCAGGGACAATCACGTAGCAACGCTACCAGATCATCTACAGCAAAGCTGTTATATAAAATATCGTGCCTAAACTCGTGACAAGAAAGTTAATCCGTCTGGCACACTGTCAGACAAGGCACCCGGCTGGCAGTGAAGTATATTGAAGGTTATTTTGGTATATGATTGGCCAATTGTATGCTTGTGTGACTTTAATATTCTATAAATCTGTCTGTCGGTTATCAAGCGAGGCAACGCCTCATACCTCAGTAAGTTTATTAATATCGTAGAACAGCAGTTGAGTCCTATCCAAGCTCTACACCTCATGAGTGTCCATTGTGTCAGAAAAGATTCAGTTGCAATAAATAAACAAGACCTCATAAGTGTCCATGGTGTTGAGAGATTCAGTCAGGCTGATTGTACTTCATCATATAAATTGAATATAAATACATTGCATATATACTTGAATATATAATTTAAATTAACCATTGCTTGCTTGGTTATTTTTAAGTTATCATATAAGTTCATTTAATTGAATATATTTTAGTACTTAGTAACAGTATTTAGACCATATCTAGGTCATTTATCATACTTTTGCAATTTACAATTTAAGTTGTTTATATTATAAGTGTATAAGTTTATATTATTTTATATATTATAAACTATATTATTTATATATTATATACTATATTATATATAGTTGTTTATATTATAAGTATAAGCCTGTTAATAGCTATGGTGCTAGGCTAGAGTATGTATGTTTAAATCTCTGATTTAAACAGAGCCAGTGTTCAGTCATTAAACTGAATTTAATAAATCTTATCCTTGTATAAAATACAAGCTGATGTGAGATACCTGTTGGCAGGTGGACTGTGGATCTTCAATCAACCTATCAACTAAATCATTCACCCCACCTGCCCCTTACAGCCCACAATCTGTCATTAAGAAAAGAGGAGCTAGGATTTACAACCCTAATATAGCTAGAGATTTTAGTTGAATTAATTTGCAGACAGTAATTTTTTAATTTAGTTCAGTACAAGTCTCTGATAGTCTCCTCTCATATCAATCCCAGCAGGGTTTTTCCCACATTTTTGGTCCTTCGAACCTAGATGTTCATATTTTTGGTCCTTCGTTTACCAAATATTATTCCAGCAAATACATAAGAAACTTCTTGATTTTGCATTGGAATAATTTTTACATATTCTAGCCTAACCTAGCCTAACAGCCAATAATATTTATCATTGCTATATATCTAAGTAAACAAATTGTTTGCAGTGGCTAAAGCCACCATATCCATTAACTAGTAAGCATTCATAGCATACTAATACTGTTGTGTGTTTAAAAACCACAGTATTTAATTTTATCAGTGTCAAAGACACAACTGCATCTTAATCATATATACCATTATTTACCTCACTTGTGGTAACATTACATACATATTTAAGTGTATTATCTAGCATTATCTCTAATCAGCTGATTTTCAGAGCTGCTCATTACATAATATTCTTTAAAAAAGAGTTTTTATCACTGTAAGAGCATTTCATTACAAATTAACCATAATCAACTGTATCAAACCCTACTACAGGTAAATCCAGTAGGCAGTCTACTGTATTTTATCAAGCAACTGTTAGGGTAACAGATCTTGTAATAACTTTGCAAAAATAGTGCCATTTACTATTTTTTTTAAATTATTACATGATTTACCGAGTTGGCGTGTTCGTGCATTCGGTTCACAAACCAAATTATTACAGTACTTTTGATAATTTAGCACCTGCTACATCCAAATTCCAGGGAGGAAATGAAGGACGATCTTTGGAATCATTACCTAAGTAGACAGGAAAGCTCATTTATCAAAATACATTAACATCATACATATTTATCAGAAAAGAGAAAATATCTCAGAATCTCCAAAACTTGGATAAGGTCAAAATGGCTGACAGTGTTCCACCTGCAGCTGAAACAGGAAATAGGTGGACACTTATTGGTCTACAAAATAACCTAACTCAACTGATTGACAAATGTAAAAAGTTGGCTAAACAACCATCTCCTGATTTAATAATTCTGAATACCAGAGTAAAAGCAGCTGTTGATAAGTATGAACAAATCAAACGACATGCAGAGATTTATCTAACAGAAATGGCTACTGCAGATTTAACCTGAAGGGAACTTCAGGAAATCATTGCTGAAATGACAATGTATGAAGATAAAATCCAAGATCAACTTGATCCTTTAATCAAACAAATATCTCAAGCAGGAACCCAATCCAATGTGAGCTCATTGTAACACCCATGACCCCCCCCACCCCCCTCGAGAGCTCAACCAGGGAAGTCTGCTCCAAGAGGTCAGCCCAGATGCCCTCCGGTTTTCTTGTATGTTGATAAAAAAATTCCTGGGTTAGTCTTATTCAGCAAAGTTTCAAGTATGTAATATTTCATGATACTCTTGTCAAGAGGGTAAGGGAGTAGACTCCAGATCCTCATGTGTAAACATGCTTGGATTTCCCCCTTTTACCAGGTCAAAGGGTCAGCCATACACGTAATTAATAAGTCCTCTCTTGAAACAGTTTATGGTTTATGTCAAACAAGTTTAATGATAAATTCTTGAGTGTTTGTACACGTGTGGCCGCCCTCTTATTTCTTGGTGTAGGTTTCACAAAAAAATCTTCCCCCTCCCCCCTTTTGTAATGGTGTATATAGGGGCCTGTAGAGCTAGGAGAGGAAGAGAGTACGGTGCTCCCGGATCGAGGCCGGTTCTGTGACAATCACCCACAGGCCGGGAGAGACAGTGTCCACCGGACGGAGACAGAGGTCTTGTTTAAGGTAATGTGTGTGATCTCTGTAATTTTGTTCCATGTCTAAATTTCTTAACTTGTTGCCAGTGTTAGAGTAGGAATTATCGTGGTGTTAGTATAATTTGGTATCTCAATAAACTCATGTTAAATTTCCCGTCTGTGTCAATTGTTGAATCCTCTTAGAATCTTTTGATATCGTGGCTGACAACCGTCTCATATTTAATGACAGTTATAGAAAGTACTCTCCAAGCCAAGCAATGTTTCTTGCCTCGTTGCTTGATTAGTCTCAGTGGTCAAAGGTAGGATGGTGGCAGCGTATTTAATCCTGTGTAGCATTTCCTTGTTGACAGAGTTCCTTTGATCCGGTGTAACCATCATATGTCAGCTCATATTACAAGTGTTCAATAACAGTGTTACCAAGTGCAACTGATAGGAAGTGTCACTCAGGATAAGAAGTGTGTACATTTATTAGTTTAGTATTCATTATAGAAGGTCACAGTGGTGACTATTTCACCAAGTTTTACATTGGGTAGTCATAGCCAATGTTACAATGGCAGCAGTAGTGGTTGTCAATGTTACATCATCCACTCAACAGAGCAATGCAACTATCACACATATAGCAGCAGAGCTCCCAAAGGTACATTTACCATATTTTGAGGATAAGGATGGAGATGATTGGGATACCTTCTGGAGAGCCTTTGATTCTATAATCAACTCCAAAGCTTCTCTCAAAAAGGCGACAAAGTTTCAATATTTGCAAGGCCAGTTACGGGGAGAGGCAAGGCAGGTTATTGCTAATTTGTCATTAACAGATGATGATTATGATCATGCCTTACAGTTGTTACAAGATAACTACAGTGATAAGGAGACTGCAATTGCCCTTCTCTCATACAAATTATTGGATTTACCCTCTCCAAATAAAAGTTATGAATCATTACAATCATTTCGATTGTCTATAGAATCAATCATCAAAGCCCTCAGTACAAAAGTACCTGTAGGAAATGCAGAGTGGCTTACAAAGTTATCATTCAAAGGAAACAACCTAATGAGGTCATAGACAGCCTATGCACCCATTATAACACCAACATCTTATCACAGAGTTAATCTTTGATGGACTTCGAGCTTATGTACAAAGATTACGAAGCCGAGGAAAGCTTAGATCACAAGAAAAAATCACCAAGGTGAATCCACGGACAAAAAAAAAAATGTCCAAACTGGCAGTCAAAATCAAGGCAACAAACTCCTCTCCTGCAAAGTGGAAACAGAGTAATGTTGGCTCATATACTATATCCCCCACAGTTAACAGAACTGTAGGAAATCAAGCTCCCAAGACAGATAAGACAAAAAGAGCTGCAAGTGCCCTAAAATGTTTATTCCGTCAGAAGCACATACTATTATCAATGCACAGTTTATGAAGACTGTGCCAGTCGAATCAATCGACTGAAATCTCTGAAGAGGTGCATCTGTTGTTTACAGAAGCATGAAACAAGTGAATGTAACACTCATTTGCAGAACTGCCAATATTGTCATAAAAGTGTACATCACACAGCACTCTGTGGTGATATCAACACTCAATCCAGTTCACAGACATCCAATAATCACCTGCATCTCAGGCAAAGCCAAAAGATGATACCACAACAGCCGTACAATTCTGTACAGTAATGAGTAATGTCAATGCCTTAGATACAGAAATTGTTACAACAGCCATATTGCCTACTGCACAGCTAGAACTATGCAATCAAGGAATTTGCATTCAAACAAGAGGCTTTTTTGATCAAGGTTCACAGAAAACCTTTATCAGTAAAAAGATGGCAGAATATTTACAACTTAAATCTTCAAAGCAAATATCTACATCCATATCAGGTTTTTTACCAGTTCAGGTCGTAGAACCTTTCCGGTAGTACAACTCATTGTCTGTCTAGGTACATCCCAAGGACAGTCGAAGCCATAGTAGTTGATAAAATTCCTTCTGAAATGGAAGTGACTGGTCTGGCAGCAACAATTAAATTCCTAAAAGAAAAAGGAATCCAATTAGCAGATCCTCTACTCGATTCTGACCACATAGGGGATATCGGAATCCTGATTGGAGCTGACTACTATCATCGATTCATTCTGGGATCAGAAGAATGTATGGGTATGAATATACTCAAATCAGCAGGAGGCATATTGATGACAGGACCTATACTAGATCTTGAACCTTCAACTCCTGAAAAATCACATATATAGAAACTGTAATCGTGGCATGCTAGGCAAGAACATTCACCAC
Source organism: Procambarus virginalis (assembly GCA_020271785.1). Classification (NCBI taxonomy): domain Eukaryota; kingdom Metazoa; phylum Arthropoda; class Malacostraca; order Decapoda; family Cambaridae; genus Procambarus; species Procambarus virginalis. The sequence goes on from WNGS01007182.1 coordinate 5,999,117, forward strand.
TTAAAATCCCCCACATGATTGATGATGGATTGGAATCTGTACATCAATTGTGGGAACTTGATGCCATAGGAATAATTCCTGAACAACCAAGTCCTGATGATGTCTGTGCATACAATCAGTACTTAGAAACTGTACAGTACCATGATGGACAGTACTGGGTAAGGCTACCATGGAAAATCAACCATAAAACCTTACCTACCAATTATCACATGGCTTACAGTCAATTTAAATCTCAATTAGCAAAGCTAAGAAAAAGTCCTGAGCATTTAAAAACTCTATCATGAGATTATTGCTCAACAATTAAAGAATAAGTTCATCGAAGTCGTGAAACACGACAATAAGCAAACAGGCCATTTTTTACCACACATGGCTGTAATGAGAGAATAAAAACAACTCCTTTACGGATAGTTTTTAACTGTAGCTCTAAATCTGGACCCCAGGAACCAGTCTAAATGATTGTTTGCAAACAGGTCCAAGTCTAACTCAGAAATTGTATGACATACTGTTGAAGTTTAGACTTAACAAATATGCGTATTCAGCAGATATTAGTAAGGCCTTTCTAAGAGTTGGCTTGCAGGAAGAAGATAGAGACTTCACTAAGTTTCTTTTGGGTAAGAGAAACCCAGAAGATATCAATAGTCCTATAGTGACTTTCAGATTTTCTCAGTTCTTTTTGGCTCGACAAGTAGTCCATTTCTGTTGCAAAGCAACTCTAGATACTCATCTGAAGAAATCATAAGTCCCTATAAGGCTGAAATCAGTCAGAATCTATATGTAGATAATTTTCAAGGGACAGTTAACAGTACTACTGAACTGTTACATTATATCAAAGGCCAACAGGAGCTACACAGGTGCCAACATGCCACTACAATCTTGGGCCTCTAATAATGCACACTGAATAATCAAATAGCAAGAGATTACCCTGAATATCACGTACCAGAATCACAAAAGGTGTTAGTATGGAGTGGGACTATCTCGGACACATTTTCAATCAGATCTGTACCAGTAAATTATTGCATTGCTACAAAAAGGATTTGCTTTCACAAGTTAGCAAAGTATTCGACCCACTTGTTCTACTAAATCCTTTAACTATCAAGTGGCGTTTACTTGGTGCAAGAAGCTTGGAAGACTA
>WNGS01007182.1:6017467-6032642 GCA_020271785.1 Procambarus virginalis
ATTGGGATCAACAAAGAGCTTCAATAAGAAACCATCCTCCAATTCAACGCCAGTAGACACTGCTTTCTGACACTGACACTGCTATTAAATTCAATAAAATTTTACCATCAATTGGCACATCCTTGCAAATGAAATTCCAGCAGCTTGTATGTCACTTAAAGTAGAATCTAGTATCATTGCTGAGACAACAACCCTAATTTAGAAAAAAATCAAGATTTTAAGTTTGAACCATTGCATTATTCGCGACTGTTCTGTTGCAATTTCTGTTGTACCATGTACCAATTACTCTATGTAATTAGTGTCATTTTTATATTTCTATACTTCACTTAATTTTTGTATTTGATCTCAATTAGTTTTAAGTCAGCTAGGCTAACTTGCCCACCATCTCCAAACAGTCATGCACCAGCACCTAGCATCTTCCAGTAATAGGCTCCACACTCCACTCACAGTATATGACATTCTTAATTAGGTAATAAGAATATATATAATATAATAATCACCAGAAAAATAAGAGCATGAATTACGAGACTAATGTCACATAACTAACCTTTTTTCTTGGCTGCTGAGTCCTAAACTCCCTCGAGGATCAGAGGAGCGTAATACTAATGCTGGAATCTTTCTTTAGATTTCAGGTTGTAAATGTGGTTTTGAATAATATCTCGATAACGATCAATTGTTGCTATGCAGAATATCTGATTGTGAGTACAGTATTATAACAAAATTAAATAACCTAGAAAATATGATTGTACTTTGATCAACACATCAAATGACATGGTCAATAATGATCAAATTTACCTAAGGGCCACCACTCCCATGGATGGGAAAAAGATCTTGGTGGCTTATTAAAGATTCCCTCAGTGTTCATGAGAATTTTTACCAGTAGAATTTTAAACTGAAATGTTTTTTATATTTATGGCTCTGGTGGATAGGCGGTTTCGTGGGCAGCTTCCCTTTGATCTTTGAGAAACTTCTGATTCCTACACCGGCAGTTTTCCTGGTTTATAGGGTACAGTATTTCCAAATTTCTAAGATGAAAAAATATTGATATATACGTCGTCATGATGATGAGCTTTACCTTCCACGGTGAAGTGTATTTATCACACAAAATAAAACGAGAACACCTTATCACATTTTCCAAACTGAACAATTCATTAATGGATAACCCATAACTTGTGACATAATAATATGAAGTCACATTTTAGTTCATTCGAAGAACAGCACTAATGTACGAAAAGAGGTCCAATCAGACTGAAAATGTGAAGCAGCAAAAGATTTAAACATGGTGGAAGTATAATAAGACACGTGTCACTGCACGCAGGTGACAAACTCATGAATGTCCAGAGTGTCGGGAAGAGGAGCAGTCACTATTAAATTCATTTTTTTATTCAAAAGAATGTGTGTACAAAGAAGATAAAAGCAATGTACAATTTTAGAGACAAGAGTTTCACATATCAATAAAGCCAATATTATGTAAACAATGTAAGCTAAATCGTAAAATAATTTAGAAAAAAAACAATTATTTAAAGGTATTAAGGGGTAAACAATACTAAAAGTAAAGTTAATAAAATTTATAAAATTAAAGAAAAATAACAAATGAATACAACAAAATGTTGATATTTATTGATGACAGGCATAGACTATTACATCATTGTCTGTAGTTCTAGCAACAGTGTAGTAGTTTATTGGCACCTTTGCTGTATGAAGACTCACAGGATGGTGTATTTGGGTGAAAAGGTCTGTAGTGTCCAGAGTGTGGGACGGGGTTCATTAGATCCAAACGTATAAGAACTCACAAAATAATGCATTCAGGTGAAGAATCCTCATGAGTGTTCAGAGGAAGACGTTCTGTAAGTTTGGCAGCATTTGGGTGAAAATTCCTTACAGCTGAACGGAGTGGATAACGTGTCAATCATCGTATTATTATATTACACATTGTTTATATTTTTAATTCACTATTCAGTTTGGAAAATATGAAAAGGTATTTTTGTTTTACAGTACAGTATTTGAGTGAGAAATATGCTTCACTATGGAAGGTAAAGCTCTGTAGCATGAGCTATTAAGATCTATTTTACTTTGCGCTCTGTAGCAAACTTTTTAAAATCAAAATATCATTTCATTCATAAGTATGTATACCTAGAGAACATTAGAGGAAGGATGAATTGTAGGGACATGAGTTACTCATTAAATGAAGCCCCTAATACCATTGATAGTATTAGAAATACCATAGATAGTAATAAAACCAATGATCATTGCATCAGAAATAGATATCACACTTCTTAATGAATTAAAAAAATCCCCTTGAACTTAATTAAAAACAAAATAAAAAAGTACCATATTTCATCTTAATAGTATCACACCTTGTGCTTCTAACTCACACTGTATGTTTTGCTACACACTCACTCACTTTATTACATTAGATATATCACTTCCTCAATCGAATCTATTCTATCAAGTAAGTTCATTCCCAACTCACAATCAGATATTCTGGGTTTGAATTCCGGGCAAGAGAGAAACAGTTGGGCACGGTACCTATCACCAAACGACACCTGTTCCTCTAGCAGTAAATATGCACCCAAGAGATAGTCAGTTTATTGTGGGGTTGCATCCTGATATTCGTGTCAAACATGTACACTATCTATAAACTGGCTACCTGTCCTCGAACACAATTATTTATAATTAATTATGTACATTGGCTGCCTGTCCTTCAACACAATGAGTTGTTATTTGAAGTTGACCAGACCACACACTAGAAGGTGAAGGGACGACGACGTTTCGGTCCGTCCTGTACCATTCTCAAGTCGATTGTGATGAGGGAGTAGAGAGACAGGCAATAAATAGGCAAGAGAGAGCTGAGGAGCAAAGTAAGGTGTAGTAGAGGGGATAGTAATAATAATAAGAGCTGCAGAAGGCCTATTGGCCCATACGAGGCAGCTCCTATTATAACCACCGAAAGGGAAGGAGATATGAAAAAGAAGAGGACAGCAAGGGAGCGTGGGAGAAGAGAGAAAGAAAAGGAAAGAGAAAGAAAGAAAATAGAAGGGGTAGGCTTATGTTAGGTCACGTTTGTTAGAAAAATTAGAGCATTTGAGTATATACTGTGAAAGGGAAGAGTCCACAGCAACAAAGCCAGGACTCAAGTTCATGTTGGGTACATTGTGTATTAGAGCCACATTGTGTATTAGAGCCACAATGCCACATTGTGTATTAGAGCCACAAGACGGCGTCTGTGTAGAGTAGAGGCAGGAAAGATTATTTTGGAGGAAGACCAATCAATGGGATGATTAGAATCCCTTACATGGCAGAAGAGAGCATTGTTTGTGTCTGCAGACTTAACACTTCTCTTGTGTTCTTTAAGTCTGTCATTCAGTGTACGGCCAGTTTCGCCAAAGTATTGGAGAGGACAAGACGAACAGGAAATAGAGTAGACACCAGCAGCATTAGAAGCAGGAGGAGCAGTGTGAACTAGATTGCTACGAAGTGTGTTAGTTTGTCGAAAGGCGAGTTTAATGTCAAGAGGACGAAAGGTATTGGTAAAAGTTTTGAGTTCAGATATGAAGGGAAGGCATAGTACAGTGCTACTAGTGTTGGAAGCAGGTTTAGGATGAAAGAAATTTCGTTTAGCTTGAGAGTAGGCAGAGTTGATGAAATGCAAAGGATAACCAAGGCGAGAGAAAGATTTGTAGATAAAGGAAATTTCAGAATCAAGAAACTGAGGGTCGCTGAGGCGTAGAGCGCGGAGGAAGAGAGAGACGAGGACATTTTTCTTAACAGAAGGAGGATGGTAGGAAAAGAAGTGAATGTACAAGCCACTATGCATGGGTTTACGGTAGACAGAGAAAGAGAACCCGGACACAGAGCTGTGAACATGAACATCAAGAAAAGGAAGGAGGGAATTAGATTCTCACTCAACTTTGAAATGGATAGAAGGAGCCAGATTCTTAAGAGAGGAGAGGAAAGGCTGGAAAAGATTAAGGTCATGAGGCCATAAAGCAAAAATGTCATCAACATAGCGAAGCCAAAGAGAGGGACGAGTATCAATAGAAGGAAGAAGAGCAGTTTCGAAGTATTCCATGTAGAAATCAGCAAGAACAGGGGAGAGAGGGGAACCCATAGCAACCCCGAAATTTATTATCAGCATAATAAATATATTGTTATTTGAATTATAATGTATTTATTATGCTGATTTCAAATTGTTACATTGTGCAGTTTTTATTATTACATATACTGGTAATCTTAAAAACCACGGTGCGTGTTAGAGGCTTAGCAAGAATGTAACACTCGGTCAACAATTAATGTACTTTCACAGCCCTATGAACCTACTTGTTTATAAACACACAAATGTTATCGGTGAAAGTAATACATGAGTGACCAAGTGTCCTAAATATTTTCTTTTATTATTCAATTACTTAATATATGTACTGAGCTCGCCCAAAAATAGTTCCTGGCCCTCAATGATGACTCCACACACTTGTGTAAGCATTTCCCACATATCAAGGGAAATGTTTCTTCTTACATACCATCTTACATTTTCAACTTGAATAGTGGATCAAGGGATATACCTATAACGTGCGACGTACTAATATGAAGATTCACACGTTAATCCACTCCGTATAATGGTGACGATTTCCACTAACACCATCATGTGAGTCTTCATACCTCCAAGCAAACTGAACCTTGTCCCACACTCTGGACACTCATGAGGTTTTTCACCCGAATGCGATTCTTTATTATTTATTTATTTATTTATTATTTTATATACAACAAGGTACATTGTATTGAGGGAGTATATATCACCGGTATTTCTACATTACTGTTCATAACTCGCATAAAGATTTTCAGATCGTTAACAAATAAAAGTAAGATTATTAATAGGTACATTGTAGCAAAATTTGAGTTCACCGTAATAACTACAATGTAAATTGATGGGAGTGATTACCCTGGCGAAGTTACTTATCCTAAATACTAAAATTTAAGGAGTGAGTTGAACAAAATACAAGAGTGATTTTAAAGAACAAGGAAGGAAACTATGAAAATAAGATTAAATACTTTTTCGTTTTACTTTTGAATAAAGCACGGGTTGGACAAATTTTTTAATTCGTTAGGGAGTGAGTTCATAGACTGGGTCCTTTTATTTTTAGGGAGTAATTGCACAGATTTAGTGAGACTCTCTGGTTGTCACAAAATTACTTTTTGTTTACAAGAATGTATACTATGTTTGTGAGAGTATATAATATTGGTATTTTTAAATTGCGTGTTAAACACTAAACAGAGTTTAAACAGCTTTCATTTTATACCTGCATTTCGATAAGGTGATATGTTACAATAGTTTTGGATGCGGTGAAAACAAACTTTCAACACAAGCCAGAACACGAAACAATGGGTATAAGCTAAAGGGAAGAATGGAAGTAACTGCAGAGGGCCTATTGGCCCATATTTCTTGATGCTTCTATATTGGAGCGGAGTCTTGAAGTGGGTAGAATATAGTTGTGCATTAATTGGCTGTTGATTGCTGGTGTTGACTTCTTAATGTGTAGTGCCTCGCAGATATCAAGCCGCCTGCTATCGCTGTATCTATCGATGATTTCAGTGTTGTTTGCTAAGATTTCTCTGGTGATGGTCTGGTTGTGGGAAGTGATTATGTTCCTTGATAGAGCCCTGTTGCTTATGCATCGTTAATCGCCAGGAAAGAGATGTTGTTGTCTTGCCTATATACTGTGCTCTTTGGGGCTTACAGTCCCCAAGTGGGCATTTGAAGGCATAGACGACATTGGTCTCTTTCAAAGCGTTCTGCTTTGTGTCTGGAGAGTTTCTCATGAGTAGGTTGGCAGTTTTCTTGGTTTTATAGTAAATCGTCAATTGTATCTTCTGATTTTTGTCTGTAGGGATAACGTTTCTATTAACAATATCTTTCAGGACCCTTTCCTCTGTTTTATGAGCTGTGGAAAAGAAGTTCCTGTAAAATAGTCTAATAGGGGGTACAGGTGTTGTGTTAGTTGTCTCTTCAGAGGTTGCATGGCGTTTCACCTTCCTTCTTATGATGTCTTCAACGAAACCATTGGAGAAGCCTTTGTTGACTAGGACCTGCCTGAGGTAGTTATAGTATCAATGGTCTTTCTCAGGTCAATGAAAAGGCCAATTGAGAACTCATTTTCGTCAAGGGCTGTGTAGATTATATTAAGCAGATTGATAATGACACTATTCATACTCTTTGGGGAACGGAAGCCTAACTGGCAGGGTCGTAATATGTTGAGCCTTACGTGGTAAAAAGTGCTTTTTGTAATTAATTTGTTTAAATATTTTGGGAACTATAGGTAGATTTGATAATGATCTCTAATTGTTTGTCAGCTGTCTCGCCTCCTTTATGATCTGACGTTACTCTTGCTTTTTTAAAGATATCAAGAAAAGTATGAGACTCGAGTGATTTGCTGAATAGCAAACCCAGGGTAGTGCAAGGGCAGGAACGGCACTCTAATATACCCTAAATGGTATTTCACTACTGTTCCCAGCTTTGGTTTTAAGTGATTGAATTATGGATATAATGTCTGTCAGGCTGACTGGTGAAAGAAGTAGAGTTAGGACAGCTGTCTGTGAGATATGTAGTAACATGTGCCTGGGTCTCTGGGATTTTTTTGGCAAGGTTAGCACTAATTGATGAAAAGAAGCTATTAAATTCAGTTGCCGTTTTTAAGCCTGTGTTAGGCATGTAACCATCCTTGGAGAGTAATTATCTGCTTGTTATGCGATTAGGTGCTTAGGGAGCAGGCGACTGAGCAGACAGAATACTGGACGCGTGATCCTGTGGTCCCGGGTTCGATCCCGGGTGCCGGAGAGAAACAATAGGCAGTTTCTTTCACCCTGATGCCCCTGTTACCTAGCAGTAAACAGGTACCTGGGAGTTAGTCAGCTGTCCGGGCTGCCTCCTGGGGGTGGAGGCCTGGTCGAGGACCGGGCCGCGGGGACCCTAAAGCCCCGAAATCATCTCAAGATAACCTCAAGATAAGATCCTAGGATGTTAGAGATGACTTTCCATGTACTTTTCATATTTCCTTTTGCTTCTCTAAATCTATTCTCATTAAAGGAAAGTTTGGCTCTTCTTATTATACTGGTTATCATTGATAAGTATCTCTTAACTTCTTTTGTGACTAGGCCAATCCTATGCTTTTTCATATTCGTGTTTCTTGTTAAGTATGCCACTTGTGGACAAAGGGTTGTTTAATCTTTTTAGCAGTTACTTGTTTGGTGAGCAGAGGACAGTGTGTGTTGTAGAGGCTTAGAATTTTTGAAAGAAAGATGTCAGCTAATGAATTCGTATCCTGTGTATTATTGAATTCACATTCCTAGTTTATAATGTGAATTGCATTAATGACATACCCTATTGCTAATTTGATGTGTAGTCTGAAAGTAAATTTCTTGGTATCCGAAAGTGTTATGTCCATGCTTGTTGTGAAGAAGGTAGGGTAGTGATATGTTTTTCTGTCAGTGATTATTTCAGAGGTAGGAGGGGCTGTTATGTTAGTCCATATGTGGTCCAAGGGTGCGGAAGATGTTTGAATAATTCGTGTGGGCATGGTGATCATGGGGATTAGCATACATGTGCTCATGCTGTTTAGGAAGGTTATTTCTAGGCTTTTTCCTATTTAAGACATTTGACCGAGAATTGAGCAAAGCTATATTCACAGTAGTCATCTCTATTCCTAATGACACTTGTTGAAGTGAAGGTATCTTGATAATAGATCGCTGTACCACCTGACTTTTTATCTGGTCTAAAGTTGTGAAAGCTTATATCATGTTTAGTTGTATTGCTGGGTATGGTCTTTACTTAGTAATGTTTCTTTTAAAATAATAAAAGATAGTTTAGTATCTAGTGCTTCAAGTGGCCCATTTGTCATCAAAATGTTTTCAAGGTGATCTGATATTTTGTTGAATACTGATAGGTTGACGTTATTTAGGACTTCGTTTTTTTGCAAGATTTGCTGTGTAGTAACTGCAGTAGTGATGATCAATGTGCTGGTTACTGTAGATATGTGATATCAGATTTAGTTAAGGGTCACTGGTAGTTTACATGGAGTAAGATTGGAGAAGATTTTAGGGATATTCAGACTAGAATATAGGGGAGGTGTTTGACATTAAATTACAAAAAAAAAAACTTGTAGATCTGAGGCAAAGTGAAATCGACACCAGTAATTCCATCTATCATCATACTATCATGCAAGAGGAGCCAAATATCTATGGATCATCCAATAAAATCAACAGAATTATAGATGCTAATACTGTTTGGCTTTGATTCGGTTACAAGTATCTCTGGGAATTTTCATTATGTGCAAGTATAGACCTGACCAAATGTAAACTGTGTCAATAAAATTATTCGCACACCCTCCGTCAATATATGAGACGGAGTGCGAAAAGATACGCGAATTCAACTCTATAACAAATGTTCACGAGATGTGTAAACATTTCATTCCAAGTGAACTGCCTCCAGAAATCTTGGCCAAATATCCCTAGTTTACTAACTGTAGGTAGTAACTGAGTGATTGTAACCAATCCACCGCTGCCCACTGGATTGAAAGGGGGGGGGAATATGTTTGTCCTGTGTGGAGGACAAACATATCAATTGTGACACTAGCTCTCCACATATGTCAGTTGCTTAATATAGAAACTGTACTTGTGGTCGATCTCGAGCCCATTGTTGATGTGTCGATGTGTAATGAATTTTGTAACTAGCTCATCAAGATTGTAACTTGCTTAGCTAAATGAATTGTGGGTTCAGTCCCTGAGCCCATTATGAACCTTTGTAACCCTTTCCACTACCGCCTACAAGATGGGTATGGGGTGCATAACAAATGAACTAAATGGAACGGTTTCGGACAAGATGTGGGAAACAACTTAAAACTAAGACTTAAAACTATTTGAGATCAAAAGCAAAAAGAACTGAAGTAGGGCAAATAAAAAATTACAATAATTACATGGTGAATGGTACAGCAGAAATTGCAACAGAACAGTAGAGAGTAATGCAATGGCTGGAACGTAAAATCTTGCGTTTTTTTATATTAGGGTTGGAATCTGAGCAAGGGCACTAAAATTAATTTTAAGTGACAGGATTATATCATTTGCATCTGAGGAATTAGCTGGAGTTAATTAAAGAGACTCAGGGGCAGCTGTCTGTAAGGTAGTTATTAACGGGGTGATTTCCTTGTAACATTTTCGCATAGCTGAACAGTAAGTAAATAATTAGTTGACCTGCTAGATGAATACAAACTCGCACTGCTCATTTACACTTACAGTATCTGGGAGTGGAATCATTTTGGCAGGCACAGGGGAGATGTGTATACTGTTGGGGGAAGGACTTGTCTCCAGTTCTCAAACCGTCGCCTTCATCACGCCTCCGCTGCCAGACATACTCGAGGAGGTTGCCCGCTATAAGACAACTTACTACTCCACTCAATGGTCAATGTAAATATAATCTTTGAAATTGTGTGCATGTTCATGTGGTAAATGAGTTCAGGTTTATGCATTCACAAGTGGCTTTTCTAATAGATTAATAATAAAACAGTAACACTTTTGGTATTGGTAATCTACTTACAGCTATGGAGGTGGGTATGCTGTGGATGGAGTAGTGAGCGATGAATCAAGAAGTGAATCTGGTGCTGTTATGTTGCCTTGGTGGGTGGTGGACCTTGGTCAGACCCGCGTCATCACCTACCTCAACATATACACGCGACAGGCTGCTTGTTCAGAAAGATTTCACGACATTGAGGTTAGTCCAATAGGCTAAAAAATATTTAAAGCATCTCTTGTGCTCACATATAATTAAAATTCATATTTACCCTGTCCCACTAATTAAGGCAGGGAGGCGTCAGCCATAGAAAACATAAAAGCAGTGTATCTCAAGAGTAATCAGGGTATCCTAAAGGTATTTGCCTGAGTTCATGATTAGTGCCTGAAATGGAGTATTGTGCACTGCAAGAGCAAGAGGAGTCGCGCAGGAGGTTTGGACTATATCAATATGATGTATCTGAGAAACAGATGGACAAGTAACCAAGTAACAGATGGACAAGGGTAGTAAGCTACAATCCTGTCACAATTGAAGAACAAAAACATCCATATGAATGTGTTAGGAAAGGAAAGGAAGACTTTGAACATTTAATGGTGAATGAGTGCTCGGGGGCTAAGCGGTGGAGCAGGGGCTCGCTCCTTGATCGTTCATTCACTGTTCAATATCATTAAAACATTATATTATTACCCTTGTAATACGAATAATTCAGCTAGAATGTACTATACGATTTTCAGTAAATAAATGTAAAACATCATTGTGCAAATTCTTTGAATAATAATTGCATCGTGTCTTGTACAGTGCATGTGCTGGCAAGTGCTAGAGACATCAGTGTTATGTTCTTTCCATTTTTTCATTTGTCTGAAGTAACCAATTGTAAACTCACCCTCCCAGAATACCAATAGATTATTAGAATTCCTTTAAAGTGATAAATATATCACATGAGTGTCCAAGGGACATAAAGGAAAGGAGTGTGCTTTCCTTTGTCACTTGTCCCGGGGAAAGCTAGAAGGGCCCTGTACTAGGAGGCCCGTAACGATCACCTGTCTAGCTAAGGCAATTCCCGCATCAAGATTTATTTTAACCATCCTATGTGCATATTTAATGCCCCAACGAGGGCGTTAAAGAGAACTTGGTACAAAAAATTAGGAATGGGGAAGTCAGTTTACAACTGGAATTCATCCAACTGGTAAGAAATGTTAAAAAAGACGTAAGGACGGCAAAAAGAAACTATGAAGTTCACCTTGTACGGCAAAGACAAGTCCTAAATGTTTTTTTCCGTTATGTCGAACAAATATTAGGGAAAGGATAAGGCCATTAAAAACTGAGACAGGTTAAATAACTGATTATGATGAAGAAATGTCTTGTATTTTTAATAAGCATTTTATCTCTGTATTTACTAAAGAGTAACTAAACATTATGCCTTCAGCCAAACAAGTCTATGTGAGTGGGGGCAAGGACAGGTTGACTAGTTTAGCAGTTACCAGGGAGGATGTTATTAAACAAATAGTGAAAATCGAGCTAAACAAATCCCCAGGGCCAGACGAAGTGCTTGCCAGGGTGCTTAAAGAATTCAAAGAGGAGCTTTACGAGCCATCATCTACAATATTTAAAAAATCATTAGTGTCAGGCAGTACCAGAGTCGTGGAAGGTACTAGATAATGTGGTACAAATTTTCAAGAAAGGAGACAGATCACTTGCGTTAAACTATCGGCCAATTAGCTAACCGTCTATTGTGGGAAAGTTACTTGAATCAAAAATTGCAAATACCATTCGTCTTAATCTTTAAAAAACATAAGTTAATAAATGATTCAAAACATGGTTTTACAAATGGCCGTTCATGTTTAACAAAGTTGCTATCATTTTATTCCAACATAGTTGAGGTAGATGATAGTGGTAAGGTTTGTGATATAGTGTACCTTGACTTTAGCAAAAGTTTTAGCAGTGGTTCCCACCGACTTCCAAAGGGAAGCAATGGCCAGCTGCCATTAACAGTTAGGGAAGAGACTCCCATTAACCTAATCTCATCTGAAAACCTCACCCAAGCGATCATAGCGACGTCTTCTTGAACATTACCACACATTCCAAAAGCAGCCCGCCCAAATGCAGCAGCCAAAGTCTGTAATCTTCTGAAAAGGGTCAATGATGCCCCGGAAAACTTTCAAGCGTGGCATAATGTCCTTTTTGGCAATGTATGCCTCACTGTTCCTCCAAGGAGGGACAAATCACTTGTATCCTCGGTCCTGAGGGCGATAAATGAATACCCAAGGGGAGATAACCTAGTTCGCCTGCCTCTTCGAGCAAAGCACACCCACTTCAGAAATGGTAACAACAACATACCAGAAACGTACAAAATCAGAGCACAAATCACCAAGAAAATTGAAGAGGGAAATACCGCAAGTGCTATTAGAGTCCTCACCAGTGACGAGAAAATTGCTCCTCAAAACTCAGCCACAGCACGGGCCCTGCAAAGCAAGCACCCACCCAGAGCCCCTCAAGGCGGCAACATCGTTCCACCACCAGCCGACACCATTTCAGACCCATTAACTGTTGGTGAATCTGAGGTCTACAAAGCAGCCCTTTTTTTACCACCTGGATCAGCAGGCGGCTTTACAGGATTAAAACCTCAACACATCAAGCAAATGTTAAATCCTGCGGTTGGTGATGCTGCACAAGATCTTCTTATGGAACTCACAAGGTTTGTCAACATGTGCCTGGCTGGTGATATACCTGAGGTCATCAGGCCCCTCCTTTTGGTGCCTCCCTCTGTGCTCTCAAAAAGAAGGACGAAGGAATCAGGCCAATCGCTGTTGGCAACACTCTCCGACGCCTGATTGCCAAGGCTGCTACGAGGGTTGTCAGCCAGCAAGCGGCTGAATTGCTGAAACCAGTCCAGCTAGGATTTGGAATCACCCAAGGCTGTGAAGCGGCTGCCCATGCAGCACGAGCATACATCACCAACATTTCTGGTGAAAAGGCCCTGCTCAAACTGGACATTAAGAATGCCTTCAACATGGTCAGAAGAGATGCAGTACTTTGTGCCGTACATCGACATTTCCGGCTCCTCTACCCATTCATACTATCGTTCTACAGTGGTGAGTCAAAACGGCTTCTTGGTGAACATGAAATCAGATCATGTGAAGGTGTTCAGCAAGGTGATCCTCTTGCTCCCCTTCTTTTCTGCGTAGTCTTAAAAGAAATCACCGAAAGCTTGTCCAGCGAGTTCAACATCTGGTTTTTGGATGATGGCACTATACCTGGCACCGTAGACAACCTCTTGGCAGATATCAGGACAATAAGGGAGCAAGAAGTAAGCCTGGGTCTCTTCCTGAACCCTTCCAAGTGTGAAGTAGTCTCTTCCATCCCAGACATCGTAGCTAGAATAAAGTCTGCCTTGCCTGGAGCCCATGTCATTAGGGCCAAGAAGCCCTAATGCTCCTTGGAGCATTAGGGCTTGCTCTCTTGGAGCCCCCCTCTGGTCTAACGCCATTGAGGAGATTCTTAATAAGAAAATCACAGACCTTAGATGGATGGAAAACAGAATAGGTGACATCGATGCCCACGATGCTTTATATATCCTCACCAAATGCCTATCCTTTCTGAGGCTAACCTACTTTCTGAGGTGCGCCCCATCTTACGACAACCGAAAGCTTGAAGAGTATGACCACTTACTGAAGACCATGCTAGAAAAAGTTGTTAATCTGTCCGTCAACGAGTGCCAGTGGAAACAAGCCACTCTTCCTGTTAGGCTCGGTGGCTTGGGTGTCCGCACCATCACCCAAATTGCTGTCCCAGCCTTCCTGTCTTCCTCCTCAGCATCAGATGACCTGGTTAAGGAAATTCTACCTGACACCCTGAGTGATGTAGCGGCAATACAGGACCCCCACTACACGGAATGTGACACGAAATGTGGTGCCATGGCAGACCCAGCACTCAGACCAGCCATGCCGAAAGCCAAGAAACAATCCAATTGGGACAGCCCCATTGTAGACAAAGAAGCCACAGTTTTGCTGGAGGCAGCAACAACCCCCAGTGATCGTGCACGCCTCACAGCTGTGCAGGCTCCCATGCAGGGGACTTCCTTTTGGCAGTCCCTATGTCTGCGACAGGTACACGTCTTGATCCGCAGGAGCTCCGTATTGTAGTCGCTCTCCGTCTTGCTGCCCCTATCCACACTGTTCATAGGTGTATTTGCGGCGAGGCAGATGTTGACGAATATGGATTGCATGGCCTGCACTGTGGAAAATCTGGTGGTTGGCACACTAGACACGACAAAGTCAATGACATCATTAAAAGAAGCCTTGCCTCTGCTCAGTGTCCAGCGGAGGCCCAGCAACCTGCTGAACCGTGACTCTGCTAACTTTGCTGGCCAACCAGACGGAATCATATTGCGCCCGTGGAAGGGTGGCAGACAGTTGGCATGGGACTATACTTGCGTATCCACCCTGGCAACCACATACATCAACCTCTCTGCCGGCCAAGCAGGAGCCGCGGCGACACACACAGAAAGACACAAGTCAGCCAAGTACAGGGAATTAGATCGTCGGTACAACTTCGTTCCAATAGGGTCTGAGACCCTAGGCCCATGGGGAGAGAGTGCAAGGAGGTTTCTTAAGGATCTTGGTTCCAAGCTCATTGACACCACAAGAGACCCTAGAGCGGCAAGTTTTCTCTTTCAGCGCCTCAGTGTCGTGATCCAGAGGGGGCATGCCTGCTGCATCCTCGGTTCCTGCCCGGCGTCGGAGGAGTTCGAGGAAATCTACAGCCTCGAGGAAGCGAACATTTTCTTGTGTCCTCTCGATGTTTATTTTTTTTATAAAATCAGATATGTAACTGTATAACCTTGCATAATATAATATATCCAAATATATATATATATTGGTGTATACTGGCAGCAGGTTTTATTTTAAATATGTCTCATTGAATATGACCACATATTCTGTATTTACTATCTTCTGATTTAGGGCTTCTATCCCTCTAACTATTTTCTTAGCATCAGGGCTTAGCTGAAATAGCAGTTCTCCAAAACTCATTTTCGCAATTTCAGGGTGAAGAAAAGAGGTGAATTACTATAGAATGTATTACACTTATTTATACAATTTGCACAACGTTTCGAACCTCCATGGTTCATTCTCAAGTGAAGAAATTTTACAATTTTGGTTGATTTTATACCCACACTGGGTCAGGTGATAAGACAATAAAGGTGAAAACATAGGGGATACATAAGGGATAAATGTGGGGTAAAACATAATAACATAGAGGTAACTGCAGAACGCTATTGACCCATACGAGGCAGTTCATATGTACATACAAAGATTAATCCAGTGTAATTGGCCTTGTTATGTTGAACATTGTCTTCTGTGTTGGCATCGTCATGTTCTGGTCTTGTCCTTACTCTCATGGTGGGTAGAGTAAATAGTTCCGTGATTTGAGTGTTCATCGTAGGTTGTTCTATTCTTATGTGAATTGCTTCAAGAATTTGTAATCTTCTTGCATCTTGGGTTTTGTCTATTATGCATGTATTTTTGTTCAACATTTCTCTTGTTAGGGTGATGTCATGGACTTGTCTCATGTGATTCCTAGGGGCACCGGATTGACGATGGCATGTCAAACGCCTCATCAGCT
>WNGS01007182.1:6054426-6061926 GCA_020271785.1 Procambarus virginalis
TCCTCCGTTATGAGCTGTGGAAGAAGATTCCTGTAAATAGTCTAATAGGTGGTACACGTGTGTGTGTAGTTGTCTCTCAGAGGTTGCCAGGTTTTCACTTCCTTCTTATATGTCTTCAACGAAACCATTGGAGAAGCCGTTGTTGACTAGACCTGCCTTACCCTACAGAGTTCTTTTATCGCGACTTGCTTCCATCCTGAGCTGTGGTTGAAAGCACGGTCGACAAAGCGTAACAACACTCTCTCTTGTACTGTCTGGAGCAGTCACTGTTGGCATTGAGGCACATTCCTATGTTTGTTTCCTTAGTGTAGACTGCAGTGTGGAAACCTCCGCTCCTTTCCATGACTGTTACACCTAGAAAGGGCAGCTTCCCATACCTTCTCCATCTCGAAGTGAAAAGCAACACAGAATTCCGCTCAATGCCTCCTTCAGCTCCTGCAGATGTCTGACATCAGGTACCTGTGTAAAAATATCGTCAACATACCTGCAGTATATGGCCGGTTTCAAGTTCATGTAGACAGACCCTTTTGCTCGATGGTCCCATGTAGAAGTTCGCAAACAGGGCACCTAGGGGAGAACCCATTGACCCCATCTACTTGCTTATACATGTGCCATCAGGGCTCAAGAAGGGTGCCTCTTTAGTACAAGCTTTAGTACAAACTAAAGAGGCACCCTTCATGTGTTCATGTATTCTTGGGTAGGAATCAATACATATGCCTGGAAATATCTTGTATATACCAGCACACAAGGGGCATAGGCATCTATTACCAAGCCATAGGATTATGGCTGACGGTAGAAGTGAGTGCCCCCAAAGATACAAAGCCAGTGTCTCAATGCTTATATTCGTCGAGCGCTTACCCACTCTCTGAATGGGAGCAACGTGAGTAGAGAGTTGAAAAGAGTAACCAGGTATTGGGAAAACGGATATAGCAACCGGAAATAAACCCGCTATAAGAAGACACTTGGACCGTTGGTTATAACCCAGAACCTAGACAAGAAACCACAATACCTCCAATAAAATATACAAATCAACCATGCACAGTGAACATATAAAAGAGGAAGAATAATGAAAGAAATATCCGTAAAGGAGTAAAAAGCATACACCCTAACCAAACATAAACCTGATAATATTCTACAAAACCAAGAAGACTTCTGAACTCCTTATCAAAAACAGCCCGAACCGACAGAGAACCCTCTACAGCCAGTCAAGCGTTGTATACATGTAACTTGCCCCCACGAAGGATGTAACCTTCAATCTAAGTACATAGGTATGACGTCGACTAGGAGTAGAAGAACTCTCGAAACCCTCTACAGGTACACTCCAGTGTGCGGTGACGGGCGGGAAATGGCGGGGTAATATAGCCAATCACGAGGGAGAGAGAGAGCTGGTGACGTCACGGCGTTTGGCCAATGGGAACAACGTTTTTGAAGTGGACGAGATATGAGATAAACCCGTAACGGTCAGTGGAAGACATTCTGACAGACGAAGCAACCACACTGTGGTATCTGTGTATAGCTGAGATAGTCTTGGTTGTAAGGTTGATGTAAAGTCATTCCTGGTTACTGACTTTAATACTTATAAACGATTACATGACTAGAGCTCCCAAGCTGGTGTCGTCCTGTATCTTTGTTTACCTTCTCTCTGTGGCGTCCAGCCGCCGCACATAGAAAACGGATGGTACCATTTTCTGTGAACATGACATCCCTCCTTTTCTTTAAAAAGAATGAATACAGGATGTCTACCATGCTTGTAGCACAAAGCAAAGTTATTGACACAAAGTAAGTTATTAACATATCAAGAGATATTGCATACATTTAACATTAATTAAACACACAAAGAATTTAAACAACTTTACCACAAAGGATTTCAATGTTAAAAATACATATGCAATGTTAAACAAACATGAAAGAAACTGTAATACAAAGTTACAAAATATTGAATGAGAGATCTGCATTATTCAAACAATATTAAATTTAGTTTAGCATAACAAGTAAATACTTTGCATTACATAGGAACACAATTAATCATCATATCGTGTAGGGCGTTTAACATGACGTTTTGGACGAGAGTCCTTAAGTACAAGAATATCCCTCGATGAATTGTTTATCGAGTTATAACTCATTTTTTCTTTTTCTTTTGCACGACTTTGCACTTCATCATTTTCTACACTAGTTGGAATCACTTTGAAATAAGCCATATTACGTGTTATACTATGATCTCTATTACTCGCTGTTACCATAGTTCCTTTTACACTAATCACTTTATATGGTTTTGTATCATACGGCATATCTAACTTTCCCTCTTTTTCTTTTTAACGAGAACAGTATCTCCAACCTTTATGAATTGTTCCTTTGCACGTTGATCATGAGCAATTTTCATTTTGCCCTTGGCTAGTGCATCCTTCTGAGCGAGACGTTTATCCGTTACTTTGGCTGGCATGACAGGTAGTGCGATTCTCATAGGACGTCCAAATAAAAGTTCGCCAGGCGACTTGCCCAGTGTTCCATGCGGTGTTGCACGGTAGTTCCTGAGAAAAGCATACATAGCTTGTTTCCAGGATCGTCCTTCGGCATGAGCACAGCGTACAGCTTTCATGAGAGGTTGCATGAATCTCTCTACTTCTCCATTTGCTTGTGGATGTAGTGGCATCACACGGCGGTGTTTGAATCCAATATGCTCAGCAAAGTTGACAAAGTCTTGTCCATTAAATGGCGGTCCATTGTCCGTCTTGACAACTTCAGGAATGCCAAAGTTTGAAAAGATCTTGTCGAGTTTCGGGATGACAGCCTTTGCAGATGTGGAAGTGATGATTTCTACTTCTGGATAACGTGAGTGATCATCAATGACTACCATCAAGTACTCTCCAGTTGGTAGCGGTCCACAGAATCCATCGATACTTCCATCCATGGTGCAGCAGGTAGTGGTGAAGGTTGTAGAGGTGTTGGTCTTGAAGTATCCACTGCAGCTTGGCAAGGGACACAGGCATCATGCATGTCCTTAGCTTGACGATCAATGCCAGGAAACCACACCTTTTCTCGTAGCAGCTGTTTGGTCCTTACAAGACCTTGGTGTCCTTGATGTGCAAGCTTCAGAGCACGTTGCTGGAGAACAGCTGGAATGACGATACGAGTACCTCGCAGCACGGTGTCGCGTTGTTGCGTAACACTTAATTCTGTCTGGATGCGTTCAAGTGCTTTGAATGCATCTTGGTCAACTCCTGAGGGTGGGATGCGTGGAAACTTTTTCTTAGTCAATGCATCCACTGTTGCTTGCAGAGTTGGGTCCTCTAGGGTTGCAGTACGTATTTCATCAAGAGTGAGAGCCTTAGGGACTGCATCACAGGTTACAGAGTGTACATATTCCTCGGCAACTTGCTGATGCTTGGTGATGGTGAAACTGTTGGCAGGATGTCGACTGATGTAATCAGCGGGATTGCCTGCACCTGGCTTGTATTTCACCGTAAAGTTGTATGGTTGCAGACGAAGAGCCCATCTCTCAATGCGAGCTGGTGGTTTGGACTTTGGATTATTGAAGATGGTCTCCAACGGTTTGTGGTCAGTGACTATCGTGGTAAAGGGTGCACCAAGCAGATACACATTGAAGTGTTCACAGCCCCATACAAGAGCAAGAGCTTCCTTCTCTGTCTGACTGTATCGTTGCTCAACATCTGTGAGAGAACGGCTGGCATAGGCAATTACTACTCTTGAATCTGGTTGACCAGGTTTGTGTTGGGCTAACACAGCACCTAAACCAACAGGACTAGCATCCACCGTTAACTCAGTGTCCATTGATGGATCAAAGTATGCAGCAGTCGCATTTTCTACTAGTGCATCTTTCACAGCATCAAATGCATTTTGCTCGACATCGCTCCAGTACCATGATGCATTTTTCTTCAGGAGCTCACGTAGAGGCTTCGTAATGGTAGCAAAATCTGGAATGAAGCGAGAACAGTAGTTTGCCATTCCCAGAAAACTATGTACTTCAGTGGATGTTGAAGGAGGTGCAGCATTCTTGATATCTGCAACTTTCTTAGGATCTGGAGACAGACCTTTGTCACTAAGTACATGTCCAAAGAATTCAATTTTATGTTGATTGAACTCACACTTTGCTCGGCTTAGCGTCAAATTCTTTTCTCGTAAGCGTTGCAATGTTGCACGAAGAGCTTTGTCGTGTTCAGCTTGGGTACGGCCATAAACAATGATGTCATCAGACATGTTGTCAGCATTAGGTATATCTTGCAATACCTGGCTGATGATGTGCTGGAATACTTCAGCAGCACTGTTAATACCAAAACTCAGGCGCTTGTACCTATACAGACCTCGATGTGTCGTAAACGTTGTGATGAATCGACTCTCATCATCAAGTTCAAGCTGATGATAGCCCTTGTTTAAATCTAACTTGCTGAATACAGTTGCACCATTCAAGCGGTAAATCATATCATCTACAGTGGGTGTAGGATGGCGTTCACGCATTATTGCCTTGTTGGGAACACGCATGTCTACACAAATGCGTATCTCATCTGGATTCTTCGGCTTTGGTGGAGTGACAATTGGGCTTACCCATGGTGTTGGGCCTGTTACCGGTTCAATGATATCTAGTTCTATCAGCCTATCCAGTTCGGCATCGACTTTCTTGCGAGTATGGAATGGTTGTCGGCGATGTGGTTGGGCAACTGGAATTACATCTGGGTTGATATGCAGATGTACCTTGCTATCAGTATAACAACCTATGGATTTAAACCGATCAGAAAATTCAGCAACAATAGCATCAACATTGTTTGCAGATTCCACTGCTACAGCATTAGAAAGCTGAAGTAGCCCCAATTTGGTTGAAGTCTTGTAACTGAGTAAAGACTCCTTTGCATTCCTAACAACATGGAATGTAGTAATGAGCATTGCATTCTTTGACTTAATCTCTGCAGTGAAAGTTCCAATCACTGGTAAGGCTACCTTTGAGGCATAGGCAGTGGCTTTGCCATTATAGTTTTCAAGCTTTGGGAACTGTTTTTTAAATTTTTCATAGTGGCACTCAGCAATGGTGTCAATGTTTGATCCAGTGTCAATGAGAATTTTGAGACAAATGCCAGCAATGTATACTATAGTCTCTGGGTTGTTTGGAAGATCATTCCATTTGTGATTGATTGTACTCCATAAATATAATCACATTCACTGTCATCTGAGACTGGTTGTAATGAAATGTTGTCTTGTATATTATTAACATTCTTGATTTGAGGTGCAATATTGTGTTTGCCATCTCGACTCCTATGACTTGATCCTCGTACATTGCTTTTATTTATTGATTGTGGTTTCTCTAGTGCGGAACGACACATAGCACCAAAATGACCTAGTTTTCCACACTCATAGCACTTCTTACCTTGAGCAGGACAAACATTATCTTGGTGTGGGTAGTCTCCTCCACAATTGTAACATTTATTGTTGACAACCTCTGATGTGAGTCGTTGTGACTGCTTGAGTCTTGTTCCATGACTCCAGTTGTGATGTGGTTCTCGGCTCAATTTAATGTTAGGTTTGGCATGATATCTTCTATGATCATGGTGTCCTCCCTGAACCTTACACACTTCCTGACTGTTAGTAACAGTGGCAGAACCGTTGTTGGCACTGCACTCCATGACACGAGCATCACGTGCAGCATCTTCCATTCGACGAGCCATATCCAGTATCTTGTTAAGAGAACTTTCATCATCAACAAGTTCTAGAGCTCTTCGACGAAGACGTGTAGATGTGCATGTTTCAATTATTTGCTGTTTGATTTCTTTGTCAACATCAGCAAATTCACAATGGGTTGCTAAACCCTGCAGACGTGTATGGTATTGATCAACAGTTTCATTAGAGAGTTGTTTTGCTCTCCTGAAATGCATAATTTCCATAGCAGTATTTTGCCTTGGTTTGAAATGCTCAGTTAATTTGGCCTTGGCAGTGTCATAATCTTTGGCACCACCAGTGTCTTTCAGTGTATCAAAGATGTCACAAACTCTATCACCTGCATAATGAAGTAGAAAGGCACGCTTTCTTTCATCACTTTTGATGTCAGAAACTATCAACAAATTTTCAAACCTTTTAAGCCATTTGGTCCACCTCTGTGACAGGTTTGTCTGGTCACAGTCAGGATCAAATGCAGGAAACTGAGGTGTATTTGCCATTTTTACTGAATAAATGTAAACTTATCACTTAAAATGTTCCTCAGAATATATAACACTTACTGCACTGTATATGTTATTTAAGAATTCACTGTAGTTACTTTAATTTTGCAAAGCACACAAGCATTTTAATGCAAAAGTTCACAACAGTGCACAACACAGCAGCAACTGATTTCTTACCTTGCCCTTGTGTACATGTGTTGTTCCTACTCACAGCAACACAGCAGTTGTTAGCAGTTGGTACAGCAGTTGTCAGCAGTTGGTACAGCAGTTGGTAGCAGTTGGTACAGCAGTTGGCAGCAGTTGGCAGCAGTTGGCACAGCAGATGGTTCACAGCGTGAAGAATTTTGTAGCACGAAGCGTCGTTTCGTCACCAAAACATCAGGTTTTGCACACTGCATGAAAGCGTCGTTTCGTACACAGCGTCGGCACATATGGATCGCAGATTCCTCAGTAAACAGCTTTTCAGCACATAGCTTGGGATGCACACAGCATTGGCCAGCACACAGCAACGGCCAGCATACAGCAACGGTCAGCACAAAGCATGGGGTAGCCTACAGCATCGGGTATGGTGCTCACAGCTCACAGCTTCTCCTTCCTCCTCCGGGGCAAGACAGCATGCTCCTTCCTTGTGTTTTGTTGAACAAATACCTGCGTTCCCAGTTCATCGTCGTCGCCAATGTGGTATCTGTGTATAGCTGAGATGGTCTTGATTGTAATATTGATGTAAAGTCATTCCTGGTTACTGACTCTAATACTTATAAACGATTACATGACTAGAGCTCCCAAGCTGGTGTCGTCCTGTATCTTTGTTTACCTTCTCTCCCAGTGGCGTCCAGCCGCCGCACATTGAAAACGAATGGTACCATTTTCTGTGAACATGACAGCAGTGAACCCAAAAGGTGCTGTAGTCTGGCAGACATGTTTTTTTCTGCCAAGAGGATTATTACATCTACTACGGTGCACACTTTCCTGATCGTGCTACTCGTGTCAAGAGGCTAAAAGAGCTGCAGAGATGCATGATGGGCCTAAGGTCACATAACGCCAATAGTTGTGAGATCCAATTACGTACCTGCAACAGGTGCAACAAGGGTAAACATCATTTAGTCCTGTGCGGAAACAAAAATTAAGTCTCCAAACCCAAAGTGGATAAAGACAAGCTTCCACCACTGTACAGTACAGTAAGGTGCATCAGGAGATTAGTGTCCTCTCAACTAACACCGGTTCAACAACCACACACTGCCCAAATTACTGAAACAAATAAAGGAACAAAGATCATTACCCAATGGTTGTTTGATTAGGGATCCCAGAAAACTTTCATCACTAAACAAGGTTTGAAGAT
>WNGS01007182.1:6064701-6077034 GCA_020271785.1 Procambarus virginalis
TATATATATATGATAAACATGTGAAGCCATCATGTTAAACTTTACAAAAAAATTTAAATGAATTTATAACTGCTGTGGAAGTGTAAATGTTTAGTGTATATTGAACATAAACAGGCTTTGTCGCTAAGATTCAAATCCAGGTTCATCATCAACCCGTTAAGGCATCTGGAGCAATAGTGACTTAAAAACATCCAAAATATATCTCTAATGTGCTACAGCAATATTATTGATTGGAAATTAATTAAAAATAATAAACACAAGTATTTTTAGTGCAGATCACACCCTGAATCGAGCTTGTCAAATATAATGAAGAACTGTCCCACCTCTTAAGTCGGCATTCTATAGGATTATAGAAAGTTTTACATTTATGTGACGTATACTATATTCCTAGACAGTATAGTAGCATTCAATAATAATTAATCATTGCAAGGAAATTATTCTAACCTAGAACGAGTTGGCACAAGGACAGATATTAAGCTACTTGGTGTCTTTCAACACGTGAATCAATATCTTGAAATAATTAAATGTGACTAAATTACTGGTCATCGTACCTGTAGACACGCACGGAGGAGACACGTGCAGTTTAAGCAATAATATTTAAAGAATAAATTGCATCGCCGTGCCTTAACACCGAAGAGAACTGTGCAATAATAAATTTACAAGAAACACATAAATGATAACATGAACTTACTACTACTAATATATAATTCATAAATTTATCGGTTGCCAATTATTTGAATTCTGTGTGACCGAATATTCTTGACTAATTTTCTTGTAATGTACCTCTGCGTTTCCTAAGGTAATGGATAAACTTGGTAAGGTCGCATGTTAATCTGAAAACAGCTCGCGTAATGTGACTGTCAATTGTGAACCCAATTCACAGCTGCCATCAATACATAATTATTAGGTAAATTGTAAGCTGTAGCTCTAGGCAATTTTAATTGTTACTTTGAACAATTTTAAGTTCTTCCATTTGTAGTAATTGTCTCTTTTCTGCAAATTTTCCTGGCAAGAGTCTGTTTTATTTTATTTAATACTAGTTGTACCCGGCCGCGTGTTGCTGTGGCTCGGCAACACGTATTCTTTGCTGAGCCAAAGCAACCCTCCCCGTCTCCCCCACCATTCCCCCCTCCGTGGTGAGGAGGTGAGGAGCTCAAGTACACCTCCCTGGGACCAGTGTGGGTTGCCTGTTCCCCCTCCTTGGGTGGTGTACGTGCTGAAGGGCACCACGTAGGGGCCTTGTGAGCCATCGGACCACCCGCTGGAGGGGCCGCCCTGAGTGGATGGATGGGTGTCCAGGCTGGGGCGATATGGGCAATGGGTCTTGGCACCAATGTGGGAGAATGGACGATGTAGTAGGACTCCCCTGTTGAAAAGTGGGAGCACTGCTGGGGGCCTACGCACCCTTCCTGCACTGGCCTGCGCTCGGCTTCCCTGGCTTCCCTGGTATGTGTTATCCCTTGGTTCCAGGTCCCAAACCTTTGAAATTGTTTGCTGCATGGATGACGACTTGACTTCTCTTACCCAGGCTCATGGGGTGGGCGACCAGGCCCCTGAGTCGGACCGTCCTGCAAAACCGGGATCTGTAGCCCCTGCTACAGGGCCCGGTTTAGGCCCCGACCGGACTCTTCCTCCCTGCTCCCCTCCCTCTGTAGTTGGGTCGAGCCCCAAGCCTGCTGTGGTGACCGCCTCGTCCCCTTGCATGGCTCCATCTCTTATTGTGATTACTGCGCCTTATGACCCGTCTCTCTCTAAAAGTTCTCATCGCCGTCCCCGCCACGGCCGCTCTCGTATGCTCCCTTCCCATATTAATTCATACCATGCTTTGTTTGGTCCTGCTACGTGGACTAAGTACTTTGACCTCCATCCTTTAGATTCAACTCCTGACGATTTTTCCCCTTCATAGGCATCTTGTAGATGCCTCTGTCACCTTCAACCCCACCCGTCATGGTACCCGTGTCGTTGTTGCTCCTTCTCAGGATACAGGCACCCGCTTGGCCGCCTTATCCTGCATTTGCGAGATCTCTGTTCGGGTCTCCAAGAAAGCTCAGTTAAATGCCAGTGTTGGCACTGTTCTCCTCCTGCACCACGCAGCAACCGATGTTAGGAATGTAAATGACTGCCACGAGGATATCAAGCATATTCTCGAGGCCCAGGTCATTCTGTCCTTCAGGTGGGATACGTTTACTCATCCCCCTCGTGGTCATCGCCGTCTGCCCCTTAGGGTTGTGAAGATAACCTTTGATGGTAGGATCCTTCCGCCCTCTGTCATTCTTGCTGGTGCCAGATGCTCCGTTCAGGAGTATATTCCATCTCCTCGGCTCTGCAATAAGTGCTGGAGGTTTGGGTATGGTACCCTCAAATGCTCTAGTCCTGTCTCCCTCCGTCCTATGTGTGGAGGCGAGGGTCACTGTAAGTTGGAGTGCACTTCTCCCCAGGCTCGCTGCCTCAATTGCGGTGAGGCCCATCCTACCTTCTCCCGCCCGTGTATATGTTACAAAATTGAGGCAGCCGTCCTTAACTTGAAGCACCGGGACCGTTTGTCTTTTCCTGAGGCTCGGCGCCAAGTTAATCGTCTCCCCCCTTTCGCTGGCGTCTCTTATGCTCGCGTGTTGCGCTCTTCCTCTCCTCGTCCTTCCCACCTTCCTCAGTCTCACAACCGTTTCCGAGCCTTAGACCTGGACATGCCCACCACCTCCTCCCCAGTTTCTTTCCGTTCTGTCCCAGAGGGTCCCCTTCCTAGTTTTCTGTCTAGGGTTCCCCTTCTTTCTACCCTGTCTGTAATGTCTCCTGTGTCTTCTTTCTCCTCTTCCTCTGGTCCTCCTTCCCATCATTCTCCTCTCTCTTGGCTCTCCACGCCGCCTGACTATGCAGGCCGATGTCCATCGCTCTCCTGGTGGTCATGTTGTTCGCTCTCGCTCTTCTCCTAATGAGACGCTAGAGTCTCTTGCCCAATATATTGCTGCTGGGACTCCTGTCTTTTTGAATCAGAAGAGGAAACCTGGCTCCTCTCCTTCCTATTCCTCGGTAGGTAAGAAGGCTTCGCTTTCTTCTTCGCCCCCTATCTCTGATTCTATTGTTCCTTCCCCTCCCGCTTCAGTGGTAGAGCCCTGTTCCTACTGTGGAGGTTTCTTTAGCCCCCAGTTCCATCTCGGTTACTGCCCTTGCTGAGGTGCGCTCCCCTCTTCCTCCTCCTCTCCTTGCCTATCCCTCTCGGTTGTCTCCTCCTCCTCTTCCAGACCCTACTTGTCCACCTATGGTCTGTCCTCCTGCTCCTTTCCCTCCTTCTTTACTCAGTTTACCCATGCCCCCTAACCCTGACTTCGCTGACCCTGAGCCTGACCCTGTGTTGCTTTAACGTGCTGTGTTCCTTTTTCACCTTTCTTTCTTTGTTCTCTGTTGTTATCCTTTCTTTTTTTGTCGATGTCTCTTCAATGGAACATCCGTGGATATTACGCCAGTTTCCTTGACCTCCATCTTCTAATTTTACAGTTTTCGCCCCTTTGTGTCTATCTCCAGGAGCCGATGTTTGGTGCTCGTCCTGGTCGCTTCCGTGGCTATTCTTTTCTCTTAAGCTGTTGCTGGGGCCCATAACTATTCTGCTCTATTGATTCGCTCTGATGTTTCCTTCGTCCCCTTACTTTTTTCATCGCCTCTCCACTGTTCTGCTACCATGTTTTTTGCGTGTAAATGGTACACGGTTTGTTCCAATTATCTCCCCCCCCCCCCCCCAAGTCCCACTTTTTCTCCCGATCTTAAACACCACCTAGACTCCTTGCCGGAGCCTGCGTTCCTGCTGGGTGATTTCAATTGTCGACCTGCCCTTTGGGGTGATGCGCTGACAAACACCCGGGGTCACCTCCTTGACCCTTTCATCCTCTTCTTCCCTGTCTCTTCTGAATTCTGGTGAGCCCACTCATTTGGACTATCGGAATCGCTCCCTTTTCTGTCTCGATCTTTCTCTGTGCTCATCATCCCTTTACTTAGATTTCGAGTGGCGGGTCCTTGATGACCTCCATGGCAGTGACCATTTTCCTATCCTTATTATCTTTTTCTCTTTTCACCCTCCTCTCTCCTTCCTTAGGTGGCGGTTTGCCGAGGCTAACTGGCGTCTCTTTACTCTCCGTGCTACTATTTCCGACCTCTCCATTCTCCCTCTCCCTCGTGCCCTTCTTCGTCATGACACTGTCTTTGATGCTGCCCTCGCTCTTCCTCTCGCGAACGCGGAAGTGCATTCCCTGGTGGAATGTGGACTGTGCTCGGGCTGTCTGCTTTAAGAGTGCAGCCTGGAAGATGCATCGCCGCCGGCAGACGGTTGCGACTTTTCTTTTGTTTTGGAAGGCGAGATGGCCCATAGGACCATCAATGCGGCTAAACGTGCATGCTGGATGTCTTTTGTCTCCACCGTTATGTCCGAAACTCCTCTACAACTGGTCTGGAAGCGTATCCGCAAGATAGCGGGCAAGTTTGTTCCCGATGTCTCGCCGGTCCTTCGCCTCTGTGGTGCTCTTGTGGCGGACCCGTTGCAGGTCACGACCGAACTGGGTTCCCACTTTTCATCTGTTAGTTCTGGTTCTCATCTTCCCAAATCTTTCCTTCTTCGTAACCCTATTCTTGAATCTCGTCCTTTAGAGTTCTGTACCCATCTTCGCCTTCCTTATAACGATCCCTTCTCTCCCTCTGACCGTCAGTCTGCCCAAGCCCTCTGCGGTTCTATGGTAGCAGGCTCCGATGGTATTCATTATGAGATGCTTCGCCATCTCTCTCCATGCACGTCTCGGTATTTACCGAGTCTGTACAATCGGGTCTGGAAGTCGTCGTCAGTTCCTGAGGACTGGTTCGATGCTGTTGTCCTCCCTGTTCGGAAACCAGGGTCTCTCGGGTCATCCCCCAAGGACTTCCGCCCTATTGCCCTCACGAGTTCTGTCTGCAAGCTCTTTGAACGTATGGTTAACGTTCGTTTGATGTGGTTCTTAGAACGCTATCGTCACCTCTCCCCTTTTCAATTTGGTTTTCGCAAGTGCCGCAGCACAACGGATGCCCTGGTGAACTTGGAGGTCTATTTTCGTACTGCTTTTGGTGCGAAGACTTCCGTTGTTGCCGTCCTTTTTGACCTAGAAAAAGACTTAGGACACTACCTGGCGGTATCTTATTCTGTCCCTACTTCATTCTTTTGGCCTTCGTGGGAATCTCCCTCTCTTCCTCCAAAGTTTCCTCTCTCGTGGTTCCTTTTGTGTGAGGCTTGGTACCACACTCTCTTCCCCTTTTTGGCAGTATGAGGATGTACCCCAGGGTAGTGTTCTGAGCACTACTCTTTTTTTGTGTGTGTCCCTCAACAGTCTTCTTTCCTTTCTTCCTTCTGGGGTCTTCTCTGCTCTCTATGTTCACGATCTTACCCTTTGCTGTCAGGTTGATGATTCGCCTCTCCTTCAACGGCGGCTTCAACTTGCGATTGATGCCGTGTTGTCTTTGGCTTCAAGTTCTCTGTGTCTAAGACTTGTGCTGTGACTTTTACTCGGAAGCATGTCGTTCTTCGTCCCTCTTTGGCGCTTTATGGCCATTCCCTTGTGTACAGGGATTCTGCTACGCTTTTGGGGTTAATCTTTAACACTCGTTTGTCTTGGTCGCCCCATATCTCTTGCCTCAGAGTTGAATGCTCTAAGGCCCTTAACCCACTTAAGATTTTGTCCTATACTTTTTGGGGAGAGGATAGGTGCACGCTCCTCTACTTGCACTCCTCTCTCGTCCTGTCTAAACTCGATAATGGTTGCCCTGCATACTCTTCTGCTTCTCCTACTCTTCACCGTCTTGATGCTTTGCATCATACTGGGTTGCGTCTCACTTCTGGTGCCTTTCGTTCGACTCCCGCCCTCAGTTTGTGTGTTGACACTGGTTTCTTCTCTCTCCAAAACCGCCTTGATCGCTACTGTCTTCGCTTTCTTGCGCGGTCCTTACAACATTCTTCCTGTCGCCTCTGTCGTGCTATAACTTTTACCCCTCCTGTGGTTCCTGTTCCTCTTCATCGCCTCCCTCTTTCTGTCCGACTATCTCGCTTACAGGATTTTCTTTCCGTTCATATTTCTAATGTTTCTCCTCGTATTATTCCTTCTTTGCCCCCCTGGAGAGTCCCCCTTCCAAAGTTTTGTACATCCTTGACCCGCATCACTAAAGCTTTTACCCCTCCTACAGTTCTGAAATGCCTTTTCCTTGAGCACTTTTCTTCACACTCCCACTCTGTTTTCATCTTCACCGATGGGTCTAAGTCTGCGAACGGTGTGGGCTACTGTTGTTTTTCCTGATCGCACTTGTGTCGCCTACCTCCGGAGACTAGCATCTTCACAGCGGAGCTTTATGCTATTTTCTTTGCTCTTCGTCTCCTGCTTTCTCGTTGTCAGTCATCCTTTGTAGTTGTTGACTCTCGTAGTGCCCTCATGGCTCTCAGGTCCTTTGATCCGGTTCATCCAGTAGTTGTCGAGATCCAGCATTGGCTGTTTCTTGTTCACAGTAAATTTAAGTCGGTTGAGTTTTGTTGGGTTCCCAGCAATATTGGTGTCTTTAAATGAGCGTGCGGATGCTGCCACCAAGGAAGCTGTCCGCTCTTGTCCCATCTCTCATAAAGGTATTCCATATTCCGACTTTTACCCGGTTATCCATTCCTCCATCCTTACCCGTTGGCAGGCTTCTTGGTCATCTGTTACTGGTAACACACTACATACTCTTAAATGTTGTGTTTCCTTGTGGCCGTCCTCCTACCACCGTAACCAGCGATGGGAAACAGCTCTGGCGAGGTTGCGTATTGGCCATACTCGCTTAACCCATGGTCACTTGGTGGAGCGCCGCCCTGCTCCTTACTGTCCTAATTGCATTGTCCCTCTTACGGTCATGCATGTCCTTCTTGAATATCCTGACTTCCAGGACGAGCGTATGTCATGCTTTCCGACCGCCCCTCGCGGCCACCTGTCCCTCAATAGAATTCTTGGTGACTCGGATACTTTTGATATCGTTCGCCTAATGCGTTTTTGTTCTCGTATTGGCATCCTTGGTGATATTTAGCGCCCTCTGATTATTCCGCACATTTGATGGTGCTACATAGCCTTCCCGGGTTGGTGCCTTCTTTTGATAATTACTTGCTTACGTCCCACTTAATAAAAGTATTTGAGAGTGTGTTCAGGAGTCAGGTCAGCAGTTTCATGGAGACCAATGACCTTCACAACCCAGCCAGGAGCCGGTCGGCCGAGCGGACAGCACACTGGACTTGTGATCTTGTGGTCTTGGGTTCGATCCCAGGCGCCGGGGAGAAACAATAGGCAGAGTTTTTCACCCTATGCCCCTGTTACCTAGCAGTAAAATAGGTACCTGGGTGTTAGTCAGCTGTCACGGGCTGCTTCCTAGAGGTGGAGGCCTGGTCAAGGACCGGGCCGCGGGGACACTAAAAATCCTACCCCGAAGTTGTCTCAAGATAACCTCAAGTTAACCCAGGCCAACATGAATTTCGAGCGAGAAGATCGTGCCTCTCACAGCTACTTTACAACGACGACAGTCACTGAGGCATTAAAAGAAAAACAGAATGCAGATGTGGTATACACAGACTTCGCAAAGGCATTCATAAATGTGACCATGGAGTAATTGCACACAAAATGAGGTTAGTGAGAATAACCGGTAAAGTAGGACACTGGATACTCGGTTTTCTGTCAAACAACGCAGAGTAAGTCAACCATATAAAATAGAGTCCAAGCGCAGTTAGAAGCTCGGTACCTCAGGGTACAGTTCTTGCACCGCTGCTTTTCCTTATTCTCATATCAGATATAGACAAAAATACAAGTCACAACTTCGTATCATACTTTGCAGATGACACAAAAATCAGCATGAAAATTTCTTCAGCAGAAGACACTGAAAAACTTCAAGCAGATATTAATAAAGTTTTCGACAGGGCAACAGAAAATAACATGTTTAACAGTGATATTTTCCAGGTTCTTAGGTATGGTAAATATGAGGACCTTAAACAAAATACAGGGTACAAAACAAAAACAAATGTTCCCATAGTAGAAAAACAGCATGTAAAGTATTTGGGAATAATGATGTCTGAAGACCTAATGATTAGGGAGCATAACCAAGCAAATATTGCATCAGCCAGAAATATAGGATGGATTACGAGAACTTTCAAATCCAGGGATCCCATCACAATATTTGTACTCTTCAAATCACTTATGCTGTCCCATCGTTAGTACTGCTCAGTACTCACTTTCCCCTTCAGAGCAGGAGAGATTGCAGAAATAGAGGGAATACAGAGAATATATACCAAACGCATTGACGGGATAAAGCACCTAAATTATTGGGGTTATCTGAAAGCTCTCCAAATGGACTCGCTAGAAAGGAGAGATATCAAATAAGAGAGATAGAAAAGAGAGATATCAAATAAGAGAGAAAAGAGAGATATCAAATAATATACACGTGGAAAATACCAGAGGGCCAGGTCCCAAATCTACACAATAAAATAACAATACCGGAGTGAGCGATATGGAAGCAAATGCAGAATAGAACCAGTGAGGGGCAGAGGTGCCATAGGCACAATCAGAGAACACTGTATTAACATTAGAGGTCCGCGGTTGTTCAACATCCTCCCAGCGAGCATAAGAAATATTGCCGGAACAACTGTGGACACCTTTAAGAGAAAACTAGATCATTTTCTCCAAGGAGTGCCAGACCAACCGGGCTGTGGTGGGTATGTGGGCGTGCGGGCCGCTCCAAGCAACAGCTTAGTGGACCAAACACTCACAAGTCAAGCTTGGCCACGGGCCGGGCTTGGGGAGTAGAACAACTCCCAGAACCCCATCAAGCAGGTAAGCCTGAACTTAAGTCGTTGCTTGAAGCCCTGAGCCTCAAAGGGTGACATAACCAGTGCTTAGTGGCTTTTTAAATGCAATGCAAAACTGCCTAGTGAAATATTAGACAAAGTGCTCCAAATATCACAAAAACATTCCATGGACACTGTAACTACAGTTACACTGTAACTGTAACTACAGTTACAGTGTCACCTAAGGGAGTTGTGGTATCTGTGTATAGCTGAGATAGTCTTGATTGTAAGGTTGATGTAAAGTCATTCCTGGTTACTGACTTTAATACTTATAAACGATTACATGACTAGAGCTCCCAAGCTGGTGTCGTCCTGTTTCTTTGTTTACCTTCTCTCCCAGTGGCGTCCAGCCGCCGCACATAGAAAACGGATGGTACCATTTTCTGTGAACATGACATCCCTCCTTTTCTTTAAAAAGAATGAATACAGGATTTCTACCATGCTTGTAGCACAAAGCAAAGTTATTGACACAAAGTAAGTTATTAACATATCAAGAGATATTGCATACATTTAACATTAATTAAACACACAAAGAATTTAAACAACTTTACCACAAAGGATTTCAATGTTAAAAATACATATGCAATGTTAAACAAACATGAAAGAAACTGTAATACAAAGTTACAAAATATTGAATGAGAGATCTGCATTATTCAAACAATATTAAATTTAGTTTAGCATAACAAGTAAATACTTTGCATTACATAGGAACACAATTAATCATCATATCGTGTAGGGCGTTTAACATGACGTTTTGGACGAGAGTCCTTAAATACAAGAATATCCCTCGATGAATTGTTTATCGAGTTATAACTCATTTTTTCTTTTTCTTTTGCACGACTTTGCACTTCATCATTTTCTACACTAGTTGGAATCACTTTGAAATAAGCCATATTACGTGTTATACTATGATCTCTATTACTCGCTGTTACCATAGTTCCTTTTACACTAATCACTTTATATGGTTTTGTATCATACGGCATATCTAACTTTCCCTCTTTTTTCTTTTTAACGAGAACAGTATCTCCAACCTTTATGAATTGTTCCTTTGCACGTTGATCATGAGCAATTTTCATTTTGCCCTTGGCTAGTGCATCCTTCTGAGCGAGACGTTTATCCGTTACCTTGGCTGGCATGACAGGTAGTGCGATTCTCATAGGACGTCCAAATAAAAGTTCGCCAGGCGACTTGCCCAGTGTTCCATGCGGTGTTGCACGGTAGTTCCTGAGAAAAGCATACATAGCTTGTTTCCAGGATCGTCCTTCGGCATGAGCACAGCGTACAGCTTTCATGAGAGGTTGCATGAATCTCTCGACTTCTCCATTTGCTTGTGGATGTAGTGGCATCACACGGCGGTGTTTGAATCCAATATGCTCAGCAAAGTTGACAAAGTCTTGTCCATTAAATGGCGGTCCATTGTCCGTCTTGACAACTTCAGGAATGCCAAAGTTTGAAAAGATCTTGTCGAGTTTCGGGATGACAGCCTTTGCAGATGTGGAAGTGATGATTTCTACTTCTGGATAACGTGAGTGATCATCAATGACTACCATCAAGTACTCTCCAGTTGGTAGCGGTCCACAGAAATCCATCGATACTTCCATCCATGGTGCAGCAGGTAGTGGTGAAGGTTGTAGAGGTGTTGGTCTTGAAGTATCCACTGCAGCTTGGCAAGGGACACAGGCATCATGCATGTCCTTAGCTTGACGATCAATGCCAGGAAACCACACCTTTTCTCGTAGCAGCTGTTTGGTCCTTACAAGACCTTGGTGTCCTTGATGTGCAAGCTTCAGAGCACGTTGCTGGAGAACAGCTGGAATGACGATACGAGTACCTCGCAGCACGGTGTCGCGTTGTTGCGTAACACTTAATTCTGTCTGGATGCGTTCAAGTGCTTTGAATGCATCTTGGTCAACTCCTGAGGGTGGGATGCGTGGAAACTTTTTCTTAGTCAATGCATCCACTGTTGCTTGCAGAGTTGGGTCCTCTAGGGTTGCAGTACGTATTTCATCAAGAGTGAGAGCCTTAGGGACTGCATCACAGGTTACAGAGTGTACATATTCCTCGGCAACTTGCTGATGCTTGGTGATGGTGAAACTGTTGGCAGGATGTCGACTGATGTAATCAGCGGGATTGCCTGCACCTGGCTTGTATTTCACCGTAAAGTTGTATGGTTGCAGACGAAGAGCCCATCTCTCAATGCGAGCTGGTGGTTTGGACTTTGGATTATTGAAGATGGTCTCCAACGGTTTGTGGTCAGTGACTATCGTGGTAAAGGGTGCACCAAGCAGATACACATTGAAGTGTTCACAGCCCCATACAAGAGCAAGAGCTTCCTTCTCTGTCTGACTGTATCGTTGCTCAACATCTGTGAGAGAACGGCTGGCGTAGGCAATTACTACTCTGGAATCTGGTTGACCAGGTTTGTGTTGGGCTAACACAGCACCTAAACCAACAGGACTAGCATCCACCGTTAACTCAGTGTCCATTGATGGATCAAAGTATGCAGCAGTCGCATTTTCTACTAGTGCATCTTTCACAGCATCAAATGCATTTTGCTCGACATCGCTCCAGTACCATGATGCATTTTTCTTCAGGAGCTCACGTAGAGGCTTCGTAATGGTAGCAAAATCTGGAATGAAGCGAGAACAGTAGTTTGCCATTCCCAGAAAACTATGTACTTCAGTGGATGTTGAAGGAGGTGCAGCATTCTTGATATCTGCAACTTTCTTAGGATCTGGAGACAGACCTTTGTCACTAAGTACATGTCCAAAGAATTCAATTTTATGTTGATTGAACTCACACTTTGCTCGGCTTAGCGTCAAATTCTTTTCTCGTAAGCGTTGCAATGTTGCACGAAGAGCTTTGTCGTGTTCAGCTTGGGTACGGCCATAAACAATGATGTCATCAGACATGTTGTCAGCATTAGGTATATCTTGCAATACCTGGCTGATGATGTGCTGGAATACCTCAGCAGCACTGTTAATACCAAAACTCAGGCGCTTGTACCTATACAGACCTCGATGTGTCGTAAACGTTGTGATGAATCGACTTCATCATCAAGTTCAAGCTGATGATAGCCCTTGTTTAAATCTAACTTGCTGAATACAGTTGCACCATTCAAGCGGTAAATCATATCATCTACAGTGGGTGTAGGATGGCGTTCACGCATTATTGCCTTGTTGGGAACACGCATGTCTACACAAATGCGTATCTCATCTGGATTCTTCGGCTTGGTGGAGTGACAATTGGGCTTACCCATGGTGTTGGCCTGTTACCGGTTCAATGATATCTAGTTCTATCAGCCTATCCAGTTCGGCATCGACTTTCTTGCGAGTATGGAATGGTTGTCGGCGATGTGGTTGGGCAACTGGAATTACATCTGGGTTGATATGCAGATGTACCTTGCTATCAGTATAACAACCTATGGATTTAAAACCGATCAGAAAATTCAGCAACAATAGCATCAACATTGTTTGCAG
>WNGS01007182.1:6084792-6094792 GCA_020271785.1 Procambarus virginalis
AGTGGAGAAGTTCTGATAGTGTGTAGTCAGACTTCTACGAGGGTGTTAGTCGAGATCCCTGGATGCAATATTTATGATCCCTGTCAGCATGCTGCTAAAGACCTCTGCCAGTGTTTCTGTAGAGCCAATGTTGGGTATTTGGACATCTTGACGATATGGTATGTGACATGGGTCATGTTGAATAAGATGAACTCGCCAGTAATTACAATTGAACGTGGACGACGTATACTTAAAGATAGTGTACTCGCTGGGATTTGAAGAACACTGCAGTAATATTAAGTGTCCTTTGCGAAATAGACACTGGGGACATATGTGTAGTTGTACGACAGTATATTTGTGAAGTTATATAGTCTTGTTTACCCCGTTATTCCTTGCACAAGTATTTGCTACCACCAATTCCTAATAATTTGCCATTGACTTGGGGTGGGATCACAGAAGAGGCTTAAGGCCCATTATGCAGAAAGAACTTGCCTCAAGGAGGCCATAACAGTTACCTTCGTGGGGATTAAGGTCTTTTCTGAAACGTCGCAGAACAGCTTCGGGTCTTAATGCCAGCTTACAATGAAGTAAGATTATTTGGGCTTTTGACATTGCTGCAGCAGTGTTGAACTTGGCCAACAACATCATTACATCGTTGTTTTGTGCCTTGTTGCATTTCACTGCAATTGACCGATGTAATTTTGACTTAGGGTTTTGCCTAAGGGAAGCAACCCATAGCACAGTGCAACATGTTTACCATGATTTTATTTAATACACACGATCAGTTGGGTGTCACACATGCTGTTTCGTGAGCTTGCAAGCATATCGTACAGATTTCCAATTGTTGTAATTGAAACATTCAGCTGGAACAGAGTAAACAGGGCATTTAGATGCAGAGTTAACTGCTTACACAATAAGCAGTTCCTTACACCTGTTGCATCAACAGAAAGCTCAGGCTCTGAGGATGCAGTAAAGGAAAGTAGGACTAGAACCAGCCTTTTTTTTAATTTTGAGTAGAGATAAGGTGCGATGTTCCCATAGACTTCAAAAATACTTTTCTGAAGCCTTTTCTGTGGAGTTACCCATACTGTTTGACTGTGTTCTTGAGTTACCACAGTGTCTATGGTATCTAATTACCATAAACATGTATGAAATTCCCCATGTGGAGTTTTAATGGTGTTCCATTGTCCTCAGTGTTCCTCGGGTATGAAATCCTTGCAGATTTTTCCAGAGTTTAAATCAAACTCGTTTAAACCAAAGTCGCAACCAAAGTGAATATAGTGTGAATTCCATGTAGACTTTCCTATAGAATTTCCTGTAATGTATAATGTGGTTCCCAAATCCCCATATAAGTGTCCATCTATCTCTGGGTATGAATTTACATCTATTTGTTTACTAAGATTCTCCAACAGTTGCAGTTCCCACCCCAGCAACTTGGCTCCACTCCCTTGAATTCCCAATCAAAGAGTCTCGGCTACCTGTCAATAATCTTTTTGTCATCCCCTGCCATTTCAGCTTCACCTGTCATAAGAACACGTGCAATGATGGGGTCCCTGATTGATTAATGAATATTAAACCACCCAAGAGGTGGCACGGGCATAAAAATCCAAAGTGGTAGATTTCTTTTTTTAAGCTTGGGTCGTTAGATGTTTGACATTCCAGGAGATAGTGAAGTAGTGGCTTTTCTGTGATTGGGAATACATCTTTTGCTAATCAATGTCAGGGTTCACTAATTTCCCGGTTGCATCTGTAACTTGGATATAGTCTGTATACAGAACTGCTGTTTGCCTGTAGATTCCTTTAGATATATTCATACCATCAAGTTAGGTTAAATACCATATTGCGGTGGGGGGAACCATCTGCTACTCTGGTGTAGATGGGCTTTATTAAGGTGTGGGAGTTTTTGGGTGATGTTCTTTATGTACTCTAGGCTGGGTTGAATTGTTTTGTGGAACACTGGATGAAGAGTTGCCAATTTAGTAGTTTCAGCGGCTTCCTCATTTAATGGGATTCAAACAGGTGATGGGATCCAGTTTAGGGTTTTATTGGGCCTTTTGCCTTTAGTTACTGCTCAAAGATACAAAATGGTGGTAATTATTTCTGCGTTGTCTTTCCACTGTTTTTTCCTAATATTTGAAATATAGCTTTTCAGTTTGTCTATGATTGCCTTTGAGAGTTTTGAACAATCACACATGCGAATGCCTGTTGTATGGCAAACAGATCCGTTTGGGTTGATGATTCTGATCCTACCAGTCGCCAATATTCCTGTTTGCTGTCCATGCAAAGAGCAGCGCCAGAACTCTCATATTCTGTGTCAACTGATCTGTCTGTCAAGATGTGGGTGAGTCCTGCTACTGTTCATTTGCTTTCTATGAAGCGCATTAGGATTGATGGATCATAGGCATCCTTTTTCATTGAAAGACCTTTTTATTAGTATTTTGAAGGTAGGCTCCTCCCATGGTGGGAAAAGAGTGTAGTTTGGGTGTGGATGATCACCTCCTCTATCCAGAATCATGCTTTTTATTTGTATTCTGTTTAGGACTTGTCCCGCTCTGGCAGCCCAAGAGTTTCCATTGTTTAGTCAAAGTCCAACCACCAAGACTTGTCGTACAGGGACTTGATCAGGGGAAACAATTGTATTACTGATAATCGTAGCTGTTCTTTGAGATATTCATTCTTGAAAACACAGCACCCCCACTTCCAGTCTTAGTTTCAAGCCTGGTCCACATAAGTGCACTCAAGGCAGCTCTCAAAGCATTGTTTTGTGCTACTTTAACCTTTTTTTTCCATTGTTGTGATAGGCTTGTGAGCGCAGGTGCGTCATAGTCGATCACTGATCTGACTGCCTGTACATAGCATGTGCAAAGGACTTGCAGATTGGCTCCTCCGGAGAGGGAGGTTAGCGACCTGAGGATTGCCGTCCTGGGCGCAGTTCGCTCTCTTAAGTGACTTCGGCATTAAAATTTGTGTCCATGATTATTCCTAGATACTAATGTGTCCACCCATTCACTTGGTTGACCCTTTACTTTGAGTTGGTTGTTGGGCCTTATTCTTTTTACGGGCATGGTTTTTGTCTTTGGGGGGTTGAGTTTGATCCCAATCTGCTTTGCCTCTTCACTGATGCAGTCTAAGGATTTGGATGCAAGGCGTGCTGCATCCCTTCTTTTACGATGATAAGTCGTTCACATAGTTTAGCAGCCTGCAGTGATGTGGGAGTTTAAACCTCTTTATTCTTTCCATTAAACAGTTGAAGAGAAGGGGGCTGAGAATGCCTCCTTGCGTTGTATCATTTTTCATGTTTTTTGTATTCAGACTGTGCCATGAAGTTTCACTCTTGCTTCTGTTTATGAGACAGTTTGTCCAGGAGAGCAAGTTGCCTTTTTCCTCATTGTCGATGAGGCAGCAGAGAATAGCTGGGGCGCAGGCCTCGAGGTCTAGGAATTCAGGTATTCCTTGTCTGTGATTCAGGTGAGTTAACACAGTTGTAATAAATTACACTGTGCCGACCCCTCTTCTATAGGCATACATATCCTGGTGCAGTTTAGGCATTTTCCACTCGAGTCTGTTGAGAGCCATTCTGTCAGACGTCTTGGCTACACAGCTTTGGAAAGATGCGACTAGGATTAGCTGGCTCTTTGGGCTATGGGATCTGCACTATGTCTGTCCTACTCATGTTGTTGGTCTAGTTTTAAAAATCCAGACAAAGTTAATTAACCTTAGGAATGCAGCGTCTCCCTCTGAGCCGAGGTTTCTAATCATTTTTAGGTTATCTTGTCTCCAGGGGATGTATTTTTGGAGTTTTTCTTTGCCTCATTGAGCTCATCCAGTGTGAAAAGGGTAATAATATCATAGGCTTCTGCACGTGCTATTAGGATTCTGTGCCACTTCTCTTCCTCTAATCCAAAAGAGAGAGATTTTCTCAAAGATTTTAACTGAAAATAAATGGTCAGTTTCTGCAAATATTCCTCTCAGATGCACACTTGAGATAAAATCTTGTGTAAGCTGTAGCTCTGGTAACCCACCTGTATTAGCGAATGATAAACATTTAAATTAACATTGTTGTTCTTTTTCAATGTACTACCTTGGGTTACCAAATTATAGTTCTCAATACAACTGTTAGATATCTTTTAAATGGTATTCAAACCAACTACACTAACCCATTCCAACTCTAACGTAATCTATCATAACACACCCTATTTTGCTCTTCAAAATGTAAAAAAAATGCCTGTTTTAGTCCTACTCGCCAATGAAAGTGCTGGGAAAGTACCTACATTACGTTGGTTAACTTCAGTGTGCGTTGCCATAGGTTCATAATTTTGTTTGGATTTAATTTGTTTAATTTTGTCAAAGCTAGCCGTAAATCGTTGTTAGAGCATCATCAGAAAGCTTTCTTTGAATAATTAAAATAAATAAATTCAGCATCAGTGGGTGCTTAATAATGCCTACACCTCCAACCAAAAACTTTGAAGGAACTTTACATTCTTAGTTGTGGTGGTAATTCTAGTAATTTGCAAATAAAGCAAGTAAGAAGCAGTTCAATGTTAAGAGTAATTTTTCTTAGTTACTATTAAGTGCCTTATCATAGCAATCATCTGTTAATCTGTGAGGCTAAATCTGATATCACAGATTTAGCTTATCCTATAAGTTGCCATTTCAGATTGGTCAACTTAGTCACCTTGTTCATGTTAGTCTGAGAATCGACCATTGCATAGAATGACTCCTAAAAATCCTGCTAATTCTACCCAAACTTACCTTCAATTGATGTCATGTTATACTTGAGAAGCTCAGGTTGGGCAAGAATAACTGGTGACGGAGAAACTGATGTCGTTACTTATTAACTGATGTACTACCACATCAATTAATTCATTTATTTATTTAGACATGGATGTCATCTTCATAACAAGCCAAGGCATCTAATGTTTGTTTGAGCTCTCCAGCTTCCGTTTTATCAGCTGTAAGTTCTTCAATGTAGTTCTCGGCTGCGTTCTGTATGCGCTGGAACTCTTTTTTTTTGCGCTACTTTAATGTTGCTCTCTGAACTGGTGCGTGGAACAATTTCTAATTTCTCACACCACCTCTGCCGTCATGTTAGGTGGCTCTTTAGGCTCGCATATATATATATATATATATATATATATATATATATATATATATAGTATATTTTGGTAGCAGTCTTTCCTGTAGACATATGTTATTAAATATGACCGAAAAAGTAAGATTAATAATTCTAACACGAATTTTCTCAATTTTCCTTATGTTTGTTTTTACTGATGACGGTAAAAGAAAAATCAATTCTCCAAAATTCATTCTTTATTTCTTAGTCTGACGCGACACTTGAGCGCGTTTCGTAAAACTTATTACATTTTCAAAGACTTTAGTTACACACACTGAACAGAGTTTAAACAGCTTTTCTTTTTTATACCTGCATTTGGGTGAGGAGCTGAAAGAAGCGTTTGAGCAGAATTCTGTGTTACGTTTCACTTACGAGATGGAGAAGGATGGGAAGCTGCCCTTTCTAGATGTAACAGTCATGGAAAGGAGCGGAGGTTTCCACACTGCAGTCTACACTAAGGAAACAAACATAGGAATGTGCCTAAATGCCAACAGTGACTGCCCAGATAGGTACAAGAGGAGTGTTGTTAACGCTTATGTCGACCGTGCTCTCAGCCACAGCTCAGAATGGAAGCAAGTCGACGAAGAACTCTGTAGAGTAAGGCAGGTCCTAGTCAACAACGGCTTCTCCAATGGTTTCATTGAAGACATCATAAGAAGGAAAGTGAAACGCCATGCAACCTCTGAAGATACAACTAACACAACACCTATACCCCCTATTAGACTATTTTACAGGAACTTCTTCTCCACAGCTCATAAAACGGAGGAAAGGGTCCTGAAAGATATTGTTAATAGAAACGTTATCCCTACAGACAAAAATCAGAAGATACAATTGACGATTTACTATAAAACCAAGAAAACTGCCAACCTACTCATGAGAAACTCTCCAGACACAAAGCAGAACGCTTTGAAAGAGACCAATGTCGTCTATGCCTTCAAATGCCCACTTGGGGACTGTAAGCCCCAAAGAACTCAATATATAGGCAAGACAACAACATCTCTTTCCAGGCGATTAACGATGCATAAGCAACAGGGCTCTATCAAGGAACATATAATCTCTTCCCACAACCAAACCATCACCAGAGAAATCTTAACAAACAACACAGAAATCATTGATAGATACAGCGACAACAGGCGGCTTGACATCTGCGAGGCACTACACATCAAGAAGTCAACACCAGCAATCAACAGCCAATTAACGC
The DNA here is from genome assembly GCA_020271785.1 of Procambarus virginalis. Lineage (NCBI taxonomy): Eukaryota > Metazoa > Arthropoda > Malacostraca > Decapoda > Cambaridae > Procambarus > Procambarus virginalis. The sequence continues at coordinate 6,091,086 of WNGS01007182.1, forward strand.
ACAACTATATTCTACCCACTTCAAGACTCCGCTCCAATATAGAAACATCAAGAAATATGGGCCAATAGGCCTTCTGCAGTTACAGATCTATTCTTCCCTTTAGCTTATACCCATTGTTTCGTGTTCTGTGTTTGTTCTCACCTCACCCCAAACCATTGTAACATGTCACCTCACCCAAATGCAGGTATAAAAAGAAAAGCTGTTTAAACTCTGTTCAGTGTGTGTAACTAAAGTCTTTGAAAATGTAATAAGTTTTACGAAACGCGCTCAAGTGTCGCGTCAGACTAAGAAATAAAGAATGAATTTTGGAGAATTGATTTTTCATTTACCGTCATCAGTAAAAACAAACATAAGGAAAATTGAGAAAATTCGTGTTAGAATTATTAATCTTACTTTTTCGGTCATATTTAATAACATATATATATATATATATATATATATATATATATATATATATATATATATATATATATATATATAATATATATATATATATATATATATAATATATATTTATATATATATATATATTATATATATATATTGTCGGGGTTTCACGGTGTTCTCGTAATAGAAGGGTTAAAGCAACAGTAGACTGGATCTCCTTCCCAGGTGGTTGCTCCAACAATAACCCTTACTCACCGTCGTTCGGCGGGTCTTCCCTCAATCCTCTAGGCTCCACTGCTGGCCTCGGAGAGTATCCCAGTCGATCTCACAACCGGCCTTAGATTTGTAAGATGAGTGGGAGCACAGATCGTTCCCTCAATCTGTGGCCCTCCCGACACCGAACTCTTATACAGCCTTCAAGGTCGCCAACTGGTTTTCTTGTGTCCAGTAACACTGCAGTGGTCAGGTGTAATTGTGGCAAGAGCCAATATCCAGTAATATAGTATCAGGCAGGTCACTCTACTTTATATCATTACACGGTCACAAGATAAATGGAGGGGATGATATCAAACACCAAAGAGTTTTGGTATTTTACTTAAAAGACAACGAGAAATATATATGCATCAATGTATCAGGATTAATATATGACAATCGCTCCATTCATAGCATAATATTCTAGAGCGCACCATATGTCAACATCGGCACGTGTCACCTGTCAGAATGCCAGCTGACCGGGCCCTCGCGATCGTGGGAACAGACTAGTACTTGTTTTCTAATTGTCACGATCCCCGTTTATTTAACTTTTTCCAAAACACTATTCAACGTTCACATGGCTTACTTATGATTTCACTGGCCTCACGATCAACATCTATATTCACAATACTCTCACAGTGACTTTAAACTGTACCAAAAGATTATTCTATTCTTAATAATATTTACTGTGAATGCACTCACTTGATCACTGAACTTTTCTTTATATTTATACTTCCTCTCACAGAGATATCACTGGCAATCACTTCACGTATATAATATTATTCAGCACACAATCATGTCATATATAAATCATTAATCAAACTTCAGGCATATATATATCAATAGATCATAGAGATCAACACACAGGCATTTATATCGATAGATTATGGAGATCAACACACGGGCATTTATATTGATAGATTATAGAGATCAACACACGGGCACTGATATCAATAGATTATAGAGATCAATCAACAGGCATTTATATCCATAGTTTATATAGATCAATCCACAGGCATTTATATCAATAGATTATAGAGATCAATACACCAATACCTGGTTCACTACCAATATATATATAATAATAATAATCACAGATCAATAATAATAGTCACAGTAAATTCTCTGATGAATCTCGGTGCTTGCACACACCCACACATAGATATATATGTAAATTGATACTGTGAGCGCTCTGGGTAGCCTCACCACATACTGTGCTCTCTGTGACTTAAACTCAGGTGAGACTTGCTCACGACATACAAAATATTCTGACAAGAATATATATAGCTAACTAAAGGGGAAATGGGAGGGAACTGTAAACACCTACTTCACCTATCCTAGGATGACAGTTGGGTTGTAGCTCCTGGTCCAGGCTCTCGCCTCGTTCATCCAGAAACACAAGCCCACACCTTAGGATGTCGCGTCTCGCCGCTTCTGTACACAGCAGGTCCGTGCTCCGTCCTCTACAGTACGTCGCAGGGTCGAAGTCGGTCTCCTGGCCGTCAACTTTCCTCCCAACTACGGCAGCCAGCCTACGTCTCGGCGGTCGTCGTACGTTTCCCAATTAGTCCTTGTCACTGTAATCCCAGAGGAACTGCCTCTCACCACTACGAAGTCACTGAAGTTATCAGCCGTCCCGGACGACACACGCACAGCACCCGACTTCAGAGCTCTTGAAGCTCACAACACTGTCAATTCCCTCGTCGTCTAGATATATCGCTAGGTATTTGGGAAGACTTCTCGACGTGCTTGCATCCAACTGTTGACTCGTAGGGTTCCACGAAGGTGGGGTTACTGTCAAACTTGACAGGATCGTCGATCACACGTTCAACCTGGTTGACAAGGCTGTCAACCTGGTTCACTCACGGTGGGTGGCCCGGCCACTAAGCTGCCTCTTATACTGGTGAACTGCCAACGACGACACACGTCGATGCCCCCACNGTACTGTGTCTGCCACCACTGCTACAGGTACTGTTGTTGTGTCTGCCACCACTGCTGCAGGTACTGTTGTTGTGTCTGCCACCACTGCTACAGGTACTGTTGTTGTGTCTGCCACCACTGCTGCAGGTACTGTTGTTGTGTCTGCCACCACTGCTGCAGGTACTGTTGTTGTGTCTGCCACCACTGCTGCAGGTACTGTTGTTGTGTCTGCCACCACTGCTGCAGGTACTGTTGTTGTGTCTGCCACCACTGCTACAGGTACTGTTGTTGTGTCTGCCACCACTGCTGCAGGTACTGTTGTTGTGTCTGTCACCACTGCTGCAGGTACTGTTGTTGTGTCTGCCACCACTGCTACAGGTACTGTTGTGTCTGCCACCACTGCTACAGGTACTGTTGTTGTGTCTGCCACCACTGCTGCAGGTACTGTGTCTGCCACCACTGCTGCAGGTACTGTTGTTGTGTCTGCCACCACTGCTGCAGGTACTGTTGCTGTGTCTGTCACCACTGCTGCAGGTACTGTTGCTGTGTCTGCCACCACTGCTGCAGGTAATGTTGCTATGTCTGCCACTGTTATGATTTAGTCTGCTGTTCGTCTGTAATTTTAGCCACTCCAGCTGGTCTAGCCCCAATATCAGTCTTTCACTGAAAAAATACTGCAGAAACATTTGTGACTGATCTCTAGAAGGAAATCAGTGATGAGTAAATATCAGCTGTATAACAGCAAAACGTCGAATCAGTGAACATATAGGAAAATACAAGAACTGAAGGAAAGCATTATAATATCCAAATGTCAAGAATGACAAGTAATACGTCATCAACTCGCAAGTAAATGAGCGCCATCTTTCCCTTCATACGTTAACATTACTTATTACTCAGGCAAACATTACCACAAATATTTATTATTAAAATATTATTAACAGGTACTATATGGCTGGAGATAATTTGTATCAGTACTCGCTCTTGTTCCTGACATTCTAATCGCTACTCAACACAGCAAGTGAACTACTTATCACAAAATCAGCTAATAAAGCTAGCCCATCTACTCGTCACTAATCTATCCTATCAAACAAGCTTTTAAATCCTGGTTGACCTTGATCTCCAAGTTCTCGTATTGTATGCTAGTATGC
>WNGS01007182.1:6097292-6109352 GCA_020271785.1 Procambarus virginalis
AGAAGAAGTGATTTTATAGGTCAAGTATTGGACATAAATAGGCAGGAGAGAATGGTGGAGTGAGGTGAGGTACAATAACAATGAATGGGAACTAGGTGGACACAAATATGAGCCGCATAAGAAATGCTGAAGGCCTATTGGCCCATACGATGCAGCTCCTATCCATACCCACCAACAGGCCCACACATGGATTATAATAGCATAAGATAGTAAATATTTACAATGAATTAGTGAGACAAATGTGTTCCAATGATCCTACTCAAATCGCCCTTTAATTGATCTATCAAAAATGGATCTAAGTTATATAAACCACAGCTAATGTTCAAATTACTTTCTTTTGTAATCTGTATCAAAGCAGATTCAATTATGTAAAAGCACTTATAACAGAAACATAATTGAATCTGCTTTGATACAGATTACAAAAGAAAGTAATTTGAACATTAGCAGTGGTTTATATAATTTAGATCCATTTTTGATAGATCAATTAAGGGCGATTTAAGTAGGATTTAGTACGATTTTCCTGGACTAGATGTGTACCATCTAGTCCAGTAAAGGTATTTTAGTGTGACAGGGGTGTTATTGCATTGTAACTTTGCCGAGTCTTTGTGATACGCAAAAGATGTGTACTTTATGCATGTCTTAGGGACAGAGTAGGTAAGTGGGTGTAGGTGGAGTCATAGTGACCCCTTGCATTTCCTTCTTGTTGTTCGGTTTGAGTGATAAAACAAACATATATAACTACATTATATATGTAAACTATATAAAATTCTTGGTGTGTTAACGTAATTAATCATTAGTTGTTGACTGTCTTAGTGACAGAGTGGTTAACGTAAATTATGTGAGTATTAATTAAAGTGTTAACGTAATATTTAAGTTATTGCTGTCTTGGTGACAGCGTTAAAAACATTTTTAACGTGGTTAATTGAGCTGTTGTTGTTTTGATACTGGAAATTTCGAGTGCAGCAATTGCCAGTGTTCACAAAGTCTTCAATATTGTTTGTGACCTGCCAAGAAGGTCGAGACTGAGGTCTCATATCACCTTTCAAAGTTTTTTAATTTTTTTATTTTTTTTTATTTTTACATGCAAAGCATGTAATTTAAATACAATAAAAACAAGACAAGAACAAAGAAAACATAACAAAACAAAACAATAAACTACCGGCCAGAAGGGCCGATAGCACAGTACAACAAAGAACAAACACGATAAAGGCATCAGAAACACAGCACACATCAAGACACAAAATAGAAAACAATGTCAAACAAGCAAGCACAGTAACAGTACAAAACAAAACATATTAAAACAAAACAAACATCAAGAGGTACAACATAAAACATAACAAGAAAACATACAACAAACATACCAAAAATAACAAACAAGTACAACATAGTAATGCAATAATAAAACACCAGTGCAAAGGTACATCAAAGAAACAAGACATGAATAAATACACTCACACCGCCTCGCAACACACAAAGGGAGAGGCCAAAAAATACAATAATAACAAACAAGTAAACCATGCAAGCAATAAAACTAAACATAGGAACAGACACAACAACAAACAAGCACCGGCCTGAAGGACCGAGAACAAAACACAACATAAAAGACATCATGAAATAGAACAAGAAAACGCACAGCACACAACAAGGCAAAAATAATAACAAAAGACAACAAAAAACAATAATAAATACAAAAAACAATACATCCTAGGCACAGGCACAAAATACAATAGGGCAAACAAAAGGCCATAGGGGCACACAACACTACAGGAACATGGAATCAGCAGACATATTTGCCCGGGAACAAGGCCCGGGGGAACCGCACATTGAACGCCTCCCACTGCAGCCATATCCCCCAAGTGCCCCTATCACCCACCGGGGGCGCCATGTCATCTGGAACCCCAGCAACAAACACCCACAAATAGGGAACCCAGACGGTGTCACTCCGGAGGCGAGTAACCACCACCCTACGCCATACATTGAGAACCCGCCCATCATGAAAGTCCTCTGGCCTTTCCGACAGCAGGACCTCTTCAATCACGGCCTCCATTGCCCCAGATCTCAACTCCACACGATGGGGCCCGGACAGAGAGCACCACCACAGGGGCACCAGCGGCCACGGGCACACCACCAGATGACTGCAAGGAACCAGGGCGGCGCGCATCCTTTCGTAAAGTCACTACCAGGCCACGCCCAGCACCAGCATCCGCATTATCCCTGGCAGCGGAAGCCACCACACCCCACTGCGGAGAGCCCCTCGACGGGGAAGGAACAGAAGGCACACCCGAGACACGGGCATCAGCACCAGCAGGCACATAAACCTCCGCCACCACCAACCGTGGAGACAATGATGCATCCAGATCCACGCCTTCAACACCCGAAGACCCACAGTCATTGAAGTCCCCAACATTGGCCCAGGCAGTAGACGAACGCCTGGAACGTTTGGGCACCGGCCGGATATCGTCAGAGCCGGAAGCGGATCCAGAAACACGGGCACCACCAGCCAGATGAACCGACGCCCGACTTAGGACAGCAGCAGCCTCAACCACAGGGGGAACTGGACCACACACAGCAGGAGGCTTCGCAGCCACCCCAGCACCCAGCACAGGAGGGACCCGAGGTGAGGATGCAGGGCCAAGCTCAGCAGCTGAAGACGAGGGAGCAGACGGCGACGCCTCACAGGGAGTACCAGGAAGGCCCACAGGAGCAGCAGGGCCAGAGACAGGATCAGGAGTAACATCCGACGGCACCGCAACATCCGGAGGAGAGTCTGCAACAACCGGGGGAAAGTCGGGCGATGCCGGGGGAGCCTCAGCAGCGAACGGGACGCTCACCTCATCACCCCGGAGTCCTCCTCCAGAGGGAGCGGCGGGAAATCCTCTTCACGGAACAAATTCACGGGAGCAATCGGATCAGCAGTACACCCGGCAGCCTGATGGCCCAACAAGCCACACCGGAAACAAGTACGGGTTTGCAGGGCATAAAACACCCGCACGTAGTACCCTAACAGCCGGACAGAGGACGAAATGTCCGACCTCAGTCGCATCCCGAGGGTACGAATATTGGTCTTCAAACCCGAATATTTCCCCAATGACAGCGAGTTCATCCGCACACTGATGACGCGGCCATACCTCTGGAAGAAACGCCGGAGGAGGGTTTCAGGAAACTCCATGGGGGCGCCATGGACACTTGACATATGTCACAGCACCACTGCGGACCGAAATAGTCTCAGACCTGTTGCCGTCCTGCAGGAGCAAAGTACGCCCCTCGTACCTCCGGAGAAAATCACGGTACACAGCCTCACCCACAAACTTAATAATCACATGGCGAGCAGTGACCAGCTCGACACCGTAGACGTCCTGGACCGGGACTCTGAGCATGTCACTCAAGACCAAGTCCACCAGTGGGTAACCTGCACGGCTGGTAAACTCCAAACCTATGGAGTTCACCCTCACGACAGCTGGAAGATGGCCGCCCATCGTAAAAATGCAACGTCCACTCCACCAGGAACAGCAGGGAGGGTAGAGACACCCACACCCCCTGCCGCGAAAACGCAACTACCCCAAACTGCCGGAGTGGTCAAGCGACACGTCTACACCGCACGGCAGCTCAGGTGAGACTTCACCTTTCCAAGCGGTGGGAATGGATTTTCTGCTGCCGAAACTGTTGTTAGCTTTTTTGTAAGTGACACTCTAGATTAATTTAACGTAGCATAGGTCATAGTGTATTAGTAAATAAGTTTTGTTGAATAAATTTATTTTTGCTATTGCATGCGTCTTTATGTTATGTAACTTGACGTTCTTAATACTGCTCCAACGTTATGCTCTGCCAATTATTATTTTCAGTTGTCTTAACTGGGTTATCTCAAGGTATCAAGACCCCCAAAGCCTCCATCACCGCATATAAATATTGTGTGAGGACCCATAAGTCATCTTTTAGATTGCTTAGCAGTTGAAATACTAGTGACCTAAGTGACAGGAGGTACCTGTAATACTCGTGAGAGTCGATGGTTGTCCAGACGCCTACACCTGGCATGTCCACCCATGGCCATTACACTTGCAATGCACATCTGACACCTGACTTTGGGGGTTGTTTGTTGTGGTTTTCTGCAAAGTGACCTCTTGCAATGTGACTACCACTGGCATTAGTGCTGTTGCATGCAATTGAAGGTTGTTGCAGGAAGTAACAATAATAAACAAGAAAAAACCCTACACTGACAAAAATATTCATTGTTATACAGCAGTGCTTGATGTGGGAGTATGTCTCCCAAGATCCTCCCACAGCTGACTTGAATGGCTCATTGCAGTGCACAGTGCACTGATCTTGTGCACAAAGCCTATTTCCCTTAATCCTGGATAGTTTTCTGGCATGTTGGGTATCTCCAGAATGCCCACTTAACCAGGAACACTGTTAAAATACGTAGGCCGCCGTATGTCTAGGCAGGAAGTAGATACAAGGGAGTTAAGCATACTCACCACCAAGGGTCAGTGAGTACATGGCTGGTGCCCGCGTGGGACCGAGGGGAGACGCCAGCAGCGTCTGACCTCTGGGGTCAACCGGCGCGATGTTGAATAACAGCTATGACGTGTTCATGACGTCACTCCTGCTACTGCTCATCGAACGAGCTAATATGATTGGTTCCCGCTCATTTGCTGCAATGCTATTGGTCAATTGTAACTCTTTTGTGTGTGCCCACGAGACGCCCGGAGCTTCAGGCAAGATTCATTCTTGTGAGGGATCTCTTACCTAGTGGACGTGTTCTGTTCTACCGGCCAATAGACTGAACACCGTCTAACCCTCACCGTCAAGTTAACTCAGCGTCTTTGCGATATACCACACACTCGCCAGAATCACGAGTGCGAATATATGGTTTAGAAGCCTAAAGTGACAAATCTCCAGAGCGAAACAGACTGGTATCAGGTAACCCTTGGTGACAAAGATCGTCGTGAGTGACCTAGAGTGAACTAAGGCAGTGCCGCCGCCTAAGTAATCAGTGTGTGACATTACCACAGTGTACAGTGTAGTGCATGGTACCGCCACTCATCCTGAGCGTGTACCTCAGTACCTCGAGCGCCCGCCGCCGCCCTAGCTCCTACGTGACGTCACCACCTCACGCACCGTCAGTGCCAGTGTGTGCGCGTGTGTCTGTCTGTTAAGCATACAGCATGCCCTACTCACGAAATCATCTCAAGATACTGCGAGTACCCTCCGTGTCTACGAGCGAAACCAGCTATCAGGCCACCTACGAGTGCTTGTATAAACGAGTCTGAGTGAGTGCGTAAGGAAAGGTACCTTATCTGTAAGTACAACATCTTGTCATTGTTTATTGTGTCTGTGTTGATCTGAGGGATCAACCACAGTTCTCACCTTCTTATACCTGTCGCAGGTTATAGGTGAATCGACGGTGAATGCGTGTTTATCTGTGTGGTATCACTGCATTTCATTCGTCTGTGAATGTGAGCTTCACATACACCACACATTTAGTATTGTGTGATTATTATTGTGCATGTTATTGCCTGTCCCATTGACAGTGCCTTTGTGTTTATTGCATATCATCATTACCGAGTATCCGGTTGGAACTCTTGTGATCCCTTTGCATACCGGCAGTTAGGTTGCCGTGTTAGTGATTGGCTGTCAACTGTGTTAAGTTAGGTGTTTCTCCACGAGTGGATACGAGTCGATTAGCCAGACGTCAAGAGTCTCGCTAATGCAACCATAGCTTTGCTGACGCCAATCTAAAGTAAATCAAGCACCCTGTGTATTAGTGGTTAAGTTAGTAAATAAACTACTGTTAAGCTTTGTGCGGTGTTTCCGTTGAACCACTTCTGAATACTGCCAATATTACTCAAGCCTTCAGCTCTAAGTGTCTTCAACACCGAGTTGCCTGTAAGTCACTAAACTATAAATTTGATGAGGACCCTAGGAGTCCCTTAAAGTGTTACATCATTGAGGAGATTCCAACGACCAACGTGGAGCAGGACCAGGTGAGGCTAGTCTGAGAAGAGATCCACAAGGACTCTAACTCGACCTTGCTCCCAGGCCCTGTACGGTTGCTCTCGTATTTTCTATTCTGCTAATTCCGACAGCTTCGTGAAGCGTCTGCCACATGTACATTGGCGACGTACGCATTACAGTCGTGACAGAAAAAAAAGAAAAACCCCCACACTGTACTAGACAGATGAGACTGAAACTGACGCTAAAATATAGAAGTTATGAAAGACCCTTAACATATACTCTGTAAAACTTAAACATGGAACGTCGAGACTGCATGTCTATCTATCGCTGAGTCGTATAGGCTTTTTCTCCCATGGTACATCGCCATCTGTAACTAACACACCTGTACTTGTTCCCATTCCAAAGAATTGCCACGCTTCTATGCTCTTCTCTGATAACTACAGACCTATTGCGATAAACACACTATTAAGCAAAGTGTTTAATTACATTCTCTTTGACTTTCTACCTGACAAACTAAACATCTCTACCTTTCGATTCGCTTACAAAACCCGTTACTCAACGCCGCTCTAAACTGCTGTAGAGGCGGAAACTATTCAGTATTACAACTCAGAAAGTAGTCCTCTTTGCAGTTTCTTGATGCTTTAAATCTTTTGACAACGTTAAAAACAACACACGTTTTAGGGAATTGCTTAGAAAACTAAATCCTTTTATCGATAAATGCGTCTTCATTTTTTATCAAGTATGCAAATTAGTTGTGCAATGTCCTATTTGATTTTTTTTACAAAACTTAGGATTAAACAAGGTGCTGTTTTAAGTCCTATATTGTTTGCAACATAGGGAAAAAATCCAACCCCTTCCTCCCTTCCCTCGAAAATGATAAAGTAGAAGTTCACAATGTCTTACTTGAACTGATACCATATCTACATTTGAGGAATGTAGATATGACCATTTGAGGTCATACCGTTCTTAATCAGGCGAAGTCGGGATTGATGGGGATCGGTGTGTGGGCGTCCCGCCTGGTGTGGGATAGGTCGTGGTTTCTGGTGGTCTCCTCGATTCGGGTTCTTGGGGTTACTTGCTTTGCCTCCTATGACCACTCCTTGGAGTGGAATTGGGGTGTTGTCTCTCGGTCGGTGGGGGTTGCGGTTGGCCTCTTGTCGCATCGTCCTTTGACGATTTATCAGAGGGCACTGCTTGTTGCGTGTAAGGTCTTGTTGCGTGTCTGGTTTGTGGCTCGATGTTTCCCGTTGGATCGTCGGAAGGCCTTGGATTTGGAGTGTATGGTGTACAGATATGTATGGTGTGGGCGTTATCAACCGGTGCGCCGTTCGACGTTGGTGTTAGTGGTGAGAGAGGGGGGTGTTAGCATTCCTGACGTCTTAACAAAGGACAAGGCCCTCTTCTGGGTCTCGTTGCGTCAGGGGCTGGTTCTCGGTGGGGGGTTGAATACGCTGGGTGTTTTTTTCTGCTCGCTTCGCTTCAGTTATTTGGTTGATTTGGGGGTTTGTCAGGAGGTGGCCTTGTTTACCCCCCCTGTTTATTCTTGGGCCGTGGGGATTCTTCAGGAGCTCTGCCGCCATCCTGGGTTTCTGTCATTCTCGTGCAAGGCTGTGTATGGGGTGTTGTTGCCCCGGGTGCGGCCTCGAGTGGAGGGCTTATTCCCATGTTTGGATTGGGGTGGTATCTGGTCGTGTTTGGGAGCACGGTTCTTGGCGCCTCAGCAGCGTGAATTGCTGTTTCGGTCTGCATTTGTCGCTGGCGACAAATGAGCGGTTGTGTTTGCTTGGCTTGTGTGATTCTGAGGCGTGTGTTCATTTGTGGTTTAAGTGAATCGCAGGTGCATGTACTTTATTTTTGTGTCCAGTTGCAGGGGTTGGTGGTCTGGTTTCGGGATGTCCTGGAGGTGTTTTGTGGTCCGGGTTGTCGGGGTGATGTTTTGCAGTTTTTGGTTTTGTATTTTCCGGGTTATTCGCAGCGGGTGCGTAATACGTTATGTGTTTTGGTTGCAGATTATGTGTTTTGTGTGTGGGTTGGGAGGCGGGAGGGTTTTGGGGTTACCCGATTTTTAGGCTTTTTGCGGAGGCGCATGCGGTTTACCTGGTGGTGGTTGCAGCGCGCTTTTCCGGAAGAGTTTGGTCGGTGGTTCACAGATGCCTATGTCCGTGGGGTTGCCTTTGGGTCGGTGGGTGCGTTGGTGGGCAGGTGATGTTCTCATCTTGGGTAGGGTTTGGGTGTTGGTGTGGTTTGGAGGCGTTGAGGTGGTTTCGGGGTTTGCATTGCTATGCGCTCCCTTCCCGTTTCTGTGGGCCTCCTTGGCGGGGGTTGCGTGTGATTGTGTGCCTCCCCCCCCACCCCCTTGTGATGCTGCTGCTCCCGTGTGTGTGATGTTGCTGCTCCTGTGTGTGTGTGGTGTGTTTCAGTGCCTCCGTGTGCCGGTTGTGTCCGTATGCGTGTGGGTGTGTGGGTTTGAGGGAGGTTTTGGCTCCTGCGTGGGCCTGGGTTTTCTGCTGTACTGTTTTCTACTGTTCTATTTGTGACCGTGTTTCGCTTTGGCCTGTGACCCATTATTTGCGTGCATGGGTGCTGTGTGGTGTGCGGGTGTGGTGTGGGTGGGTATGTGTGTGTTTGTCTTGTTGTTTAGGGTGTGTTTAGTGTGTGTGTACATAATTTCTTCTTATTTTGTGTATGTCGTATTCCTTGGTAGTGAGTGTCTGGTCCTATGCTTCTTTGTTCCTCCGTGTTTGTGGTAGGTGTGGTTTTGTGCTCGTGGTTCTATATCCACGTCTGTGTCTGTTTTATGTATTTGGTTCCAGGTGTGTTTCATGTTATTTATGTACTTATGGTTTTCTTTATTTTTCATGTAATTTTCTTTGCTATGTTCTGTGTTGCTATGTAGATATGTACTGTTTAGCCTATTGTTTCCATGTACTGTTTTTGCCATTATTTCCATGTTCTGTTTAGCCCATTGATTCAATGCGTTTTTATTTGCTCACCGCTTGTGTTTGTTTTGCGGTTATTGTTATTGTGTTTAGTGTACAGATTCTTTGTTCCTGTGTACTGTTCTTTCTTTGGTATACCTGATATGTACAGGTTTTCGTTGTTTTGCGTGTTCTTGTATTTGTGTATTTATAAAAATAAAAAAAAATAAAAATTTGAGGTCATACACACGAATGACATTCTTTTTGAGGTATTGATGAACGAGTTAAAAGTCATTAGACTCCCAGTTGCAGTAACAGCATTAAGACCAATGATTTATGTCATGCCGAAGAACAACTTCTTCTGGCACAGCCCAAAGTAACTATACAATTAACAACACAATTGTTGCTAATTGTATATCAATTACAATTGTTGTTAATTGTATAGCAATTACAATTGTTGTTAATTGTATAGCAACACATTACTGCTATTTAAACCTCTCTCTTGCCATTAAGCAACCTTAAAAACTTACATTTTTACGGGGGTAAACGAGGGGAGGTTGTGGGTGGGGGGGAGGAAGGATAAACACCCACATATCATTGACAATAAAGCCAGTAAGAATTTATTTATCGAAGAATTATATTTTGCTTCAAATTAGCTGATAACGATATAAAAATCATTATTATTTTTGTTCAATTGAAATCTGTAAATCCAAATTTAACAAATAGGGTGTCATACTAGTCAAATACAGTTGTATTAAAATAATAACTACAGCACAGATGGCAATGTATCAGAGACACGGGTCGTCTCCATGAGCACCATGGGTAAATATTGTTGCTGTACGTCATGTTGGGTGTGGCATGAAGGCCTTCTGGGAGTCGTTCCTCAGACCCTTCACCTTCCGTCCCCTCCCCTGGACCGACCTCACTCACTCTGGTTCCGCCAGCAGCCGCTGTTATACCACTTTGCTTCTGCGTTGTCTGCCACCAGCCTCTGTCACACCCGACAACTATTGTGTGTGTATCACCACACCTGAAGGTACTGTTGCTATATGTCTGCCACCACTGCTGCAGGTACTGTTGTTGTGTCTGCCACCACTGCTGCAGGTACTGTTGTTGTGTCTGCCACCACTGCTACAGGTACTGTTGTTGTGTCTGCCACCACTGCTGCAGGTACTGTTGTTGTGTCTGCCACCACTGCTGCAGGTACTGTTGTTGTGTCTGCCACCACTGCTGCAGGTACTGTTGTTGTGTCTGCCACCACTGCTGCAGGTACTGTTGTTGTGTCTGCCACCACTGCTGCAGGTACTGTTGTTGTGTCTGCCACCACTGCTGCAGGTACTGTTGTTGTGTCTGCCACCACTGCTGCAGGTACTGTTGTTGTGTCTGCCACCACTGCTGCAGGTACTGTTGTTGTGTCTGCCACCACTGCTGCAGGTACTGTTGTTGTGTCTGCCACCACTGCTGCAGGTACTGTTGTTGTGTCTGCCACCACTGCTGCAGGTACTGTTGTTGTGTCTGCCACCACTGCTGCAGGTACTGTTGTTGTGTCTGCCACCACTGCTGCAGGTACTGTTGCTGTGTCTGCCACCACTGCTGCAGGTACTGTTGTTGTGTCTGCCACCACTGCTGCAGGTACTGTTGTTGTGTCTGCCACCACTGCTGCAGGTACTGTTGTTGTGTCTGCCACCACTGCTGCAGGTACTGTTGTTGTGTCTGCCACCACTGCTGCAGGTACTGTTGTTGTGTCTGCCACCACTGCTGCAGGTACTGTTGTTGTGTCTGCCACCACTGCTGCAGGTACTATTGTTGTGTCTGCCACCACTGCTGCAGGTACTGTTGCTGTGTCTGCCACCACTGCTGCAGGTACTGTTGTTGTGTCTGCCACCACTGCTACAGGTACTGTTGTTGTGTCTGCCACCACTGCTGCAGGTACTGTTGCTGTGTCTGCCACCACTGCTGCAGGTACTGTTGTTGTGTCTGCCACCACTGCTGCAGGTACTGTTGCTATGTGTCTGCCACCACTGCTGCAGGTACTGTTGCTGTGTCTGCCACCACTGCTGCAGGTACTGTTGTTGTGTCTGCCACCACTGCTGCAGGTACTGTTGTTGTGTCTGCCACCACTGCTGCAGGTACTGTTGTTGTGTCTGCCACCACTGCTGCAGGTACTGTTGTTGTGTCTGCCACCACTGCTGCAGGTACTGTTGTTGTGTCTGCCACCACTGCTGCAGGTACTGTTGTTGTGTCTGCCACCACTGCTGCAGGTACTGTTGTGTGTCTGCCACCACTGCTGCAGGTACTGTTGTTATGTCTGCCACCACTGCTGCAGGTACTGTTGTTGTGTCTGCCACCACTGCTGCAGGTACTGTTGTTGTGTCTGCCACCACTGCTGCAGGTACTGTTGTTGTGTCTGCCACCACTGCTGCAGGTACTGTTGTTGTGTCTGCCACCACTGTTGCAGGTACTGTTGTTGTGTCTGCCACCACTGCTGCAGGTACTGTTGTTGTGTCTGCCACCACTGCTGCAGGTACTGTTGTTGTGTCTGCCACCACTGCTGCAGGTACTGTTGCTATGTCTGCCACCACTGCTGCAGGTACTGTTGTTGTGTCTGTCACCACTGCTGCAGGTACTGTTGTTGTGTCTGCCACCACTGCTGCAGGTACTAATGTTGTGTCTGCCACCACTGCTGCAGGTACTGTTGTTGTGTCTGCCACCACTGCTGCAGGTACTGTTGTTGTGTCTGCCACCACTGCTGCAGGTACTGTTGTTGTGTCTGCCACCACTGCTGCAGGTACTGTTGTTGTGTCTGCCACCACTGCTGCAGGTACTGTTGTTGTGTCTGCCACCACTGCTACAGGTACTGTTGTTGTGTCTGCCACCACTGCTGCAGGTACTGTTGTTGTGTCTGCCACCACTGCTGCAGGTACTGTTGTTGTGTCTGCCACCACTGCTGCAGGTACTGTTGTTGTGTCTGCCACCACTGCTGCAGGTACTGTTGTTGTGTCTGCCACCACTGCTGCAGGTACTGTTGTTGTGTCTGCCACCACTGCTGCAGGTACTGTTGTTGTGTCTGCCACCACTGCTGCAGGTACTGTTGTTGTGTCTGCCACCACTGCTGCAGGTACTGTTGTGTCTGCCACCACTGCTGCAGGTACTGTTGTTGTGTCTGCCACCACTGCTGCAGGTACTGTTG
>WNGS01007182.1:6111619-6133388 GCA_020271785.1 Procambarus virginalis
CCATTGCCTACCAGGCACTCCCAGGCACCCCCTAGCACCCCCCATTCACCCCCACAGCCCCACTCGCCCCCCATTCACCCCCACAGCCCCCACTCGCCCCCCAGACACCCACCAGTCCCCCCAGACCCCGGTGAAAGGGGGAACTCAGACACCCGAGTTTCCAAGAAGAGTCTCAAGGTGTGGTACACCAATGCTGATGGGGTAGCCAATAAAGCAGAAGAGATAAAAGAAAGAGTTAGTGAGGCAGACCCAGACATAGTGGCAATAGTGGAAACTAAAATAAATGACATGATCTCGGATGCAATCTTTCCGGAGGGGTACCAGGTGATAAGAAAAGAAAGGACACAGAGACAGGGAGGAGGAGTGGCACTCCTAATAAAGCGGAAATGGAAGTTTGATGAGCTGGAAAATCCGGGTACCAATGAAAGCACGAGCTCCATACATGGAACTCTGACAGTGGATGGGAAGAAGATTGTAATCTTGATACTCTACAATCCCCCACCAAACAGTAGAAGGCCCAGGCAGGAGTACGAGGACAGCAACAAGGCATGTATAGATGAACTGCAGAGGGCAGCAACAATAGCGCATAGAATGAAGGCGAAGCTACTGGTCATGGGGGACCTAAACCACGGAGAGATAGATTGGGAAACGAGGAATCCCCATGGCGGGGAGGAGACCTGGGGAGCGAAGCTGGTAGACGTTATTGACAGGAATTTCCTAACACAGCATGTGAAGGAAGATACTAGGGAAAGAGGAGGGGATACGCCCAGCCTATTAGATCTCATCTTCACCCAGAATGTAGAAGACATCGAGCAGTTGGAACATGAAATACCACTAGGAGCCAGTGACCATTGTGTCCTAGTCTTTGACTACATGATGGAGCTTAAAATTGTGACCAACGGTCAAGAGGTACGGGGAAGGAGAATTGATTACAGAAAAGGGGACTACAGAAGGATAAGGGACTACCTGGGAGAAGTGCAGTGGGAGGAAGAGCTTATAGGAAAAACAGTGCAAGGTATGATGAACCAAGTCATATTGAAATGCAAGAGGCTGAAGAGAGATTTATTCCAACAATAAAGGAAAAAAGCAGGAGGGAATATAATAACCCATGGTTTGATAGACAATGTAAGGAAGCAAAGGTGAGAAGCAGGAGGGAGTGGAGGAAGTACAGAAGACAAAGGACAGAGGACAACAGGATTAGATGTAACAGAGCTAGGAATGATTACATTAACATAAGACGAATGTCGGAAAGAAATTATGAGAATGATATTGCAGTCAAAGCGAAAAAGCAACCTAAATTACTACATAGCCATATAAGAAGGAAGATGTCGGTAAATGACCAAGTGACAAGACTGAGGAAAACAGAAGGGGCATATACAGAAAGCGACAAGGAAATCTGCGAGGTACTGAATGCAAATTTCCATGGAGTGTTCACAACCGAGCCTGAGCAGCTCCCATTGTTAGAAGCGATTACCCTAAATGACAGACTATCAGACATAGAGGTGACAGCAGAGGAGGTAATGAAACAGTTGACAACACTGGATGCAAATAAAGCTGTTGGACCAGACAAAGTATCACCGTGGATACTTAAAGAGGCAGCGCAGGCTCTCAGTGTGCCTCTGGCAATGATCTTTAATGAGTCACTTATGTCGGGAGAATTGCCCAGTTGCTGGAAGGAGGCAAATGTCGTACCGATTTTCAAGAAAGGTGACAGGGAGGAGGCACTTAACTACAGACCCGTATCATTGACAAGCATCCCCTGCAAAATACTTGAAAGAATAATTAGGCTAAGACTTGTTGAGCACCTGGAGAGCATTGGGTTTGTAAACAAGCACCAACATGGTTTCTGGACAGGGAAATCATGCCTAACAAACCTTTTAGAATTCTATGATAAAGTAACAAGGATAAGGCAGGACAGAGAAGGCTGGGCAGACTGCATATTTCTTGACTGCCAAAAGGCCTTTGATACAGTACCGCACATGAGACTGCTATACAAACTTGAGAGGCAGGCAGGAGTAAGCGGAAAGGCCCTAGAATGGGTGAAGAACTACCTAACAGGAAGGAGCCAGAGGGTAATGGTAAGGGGCGAGAAGTCGGACTGGAGAACAGTAACAAGTGGAGTACCTCAAGGATCGGTGCTGGGACCAATCCTCTTTCTAATTTACGTAAATGACATGTTTACAGGAGTGGAGTCATACATGTCAATGTTTGCGGATGACGCAAAATTAATGAGAAGAGTTGTGACAGACGAGGATTGTAGGATCCTCCAAGAGGACTTAAACAGGTTGCAGAGATGGTCAGGGAAATGGCTACTGGAGTTTAACACCAGTAAATGTAAAGTTATGGAAATGGGATCAGGTGATAGGAGACCAAAGGGACAGTACACAATGAAGGGGAACAGCCTACCTGTAACGATTCGAAAGAGATCTGGGAGTGGATGTGACACCTAATCTAACTCCTGAGGCACATATAAATAGGATAACGACAGCAGCGTACTCTACACTGGCGAAAATTAGAACTTCATTCAGAAACCTAAATGAGGAGGCTTTTAGGGCGCTTTACACTGCATACGTGAGACCCGTCTTAGAGTATGCCGCGCCATCATGGAGCCCCCACCTGAAGAAACACATAAGGAAACTGGAGAAGGTTCAGAGGTTTGCGACGAGGCTTGTCCCAGAGTTACGAGGGAAGGGATATGAAGAGCGACTGAAGGAACTGAACCTTACGACACTAGAGAAAAGAAGGGAGAGAGGAGATATGATAGGGACATATAAAATACTCAGGGAATTGACAAAGTGGAAATAGATGAAATGTTCACACGTAATAATAACAGAACGAGGGGACATGGGTGGAAACTGGAAACTCAGATGAGTCACAGAGATGTTAGGAAGTTTTCTTTTAGCGTGAGAGTAGTGGAAAAATGGAATGCACTTGGGGAACAGGTTGTGGAAGCAAATACTATTCATACTTTTAAGACTAGGTATGATAGGGAAATGGGACAGGAGTCATTGCTGTAAACAACCGATAGCTGGAAAGGCGGGATCCAAGAGTCAATGCTCGATCCTGCAAGCACAAATAGGTAAGTACAAATAGGTAAGCACACACACCACACACACACACACACACCACACACACACACACACACACACACACACACACACACACACACACACACACACACACACACACTACCACTACCAAAGTATCATTTGGGAGACGAAACACTTCAAGAGTCAGAGAGAGAAAAAGACTTGGGGTTTGATAATACGCCAAACGTGTCCCCTGCAGCCCATATCAAGAGGATAACATCAGCGGCATATGCATGGTTGGCCAACATATGAACGGCATCTAGAAACTTGTGTAAGGAATCATTCAGAATTTTGTATACCACATATGTCAGGCCAATCCTGGAGTATGCAGCCCCAGCATGGAATCCATATCTTGTCAAGCATAAAACTAAACTGGAAATGGTTCAAAGGTTTGCCACCAGACTAGTACCCAAGAGGTATGAGCTACGAGGAGAGACTATGGGAAATAAGATGCCAGAGGGAAGGGAGGAAAGAAGACCATTGAGGGCAACCAGGAGAAGAGTAATGCTCAGAACACTACTTTGGGGTACGCCCTCGTATTGCCGAAAAGAGGCAGAGAGTGGTGGTATTAAGCCTCACTCTAAAGGAACGACTAGAGAGGAAGCTTTGAAGGAAGAGAGGGAGATTACCACGAAGGCCAAAAGAACGGAGTTGGAAATGAATATGGTATCTCTAGGTGGTGTCTGATGCCTTTTCTAGGTGAAAAAGGACAGTAACAAAGGAGGTTTTGCAGCAAAGGCAGCATGAGTAGAGGCCCTCCAAGTTCACTAAGACATCAGTTGTGCTGCGACACTTGCGAAAACCAAATTGAGAAGGGGAGAGGTGGTGATAGTGTTCCAGGAACCACATCAGATGGTCATTGACCATACGTTCAAAAAGTTTGTAGACGCAGCTCGTTAGGGCAATGAGGCGGAAGTCCTTAAGGGATGTCCCTAACCACTATATTTCACAATGCGCCTTGTCGCTCTCAACGGGTGGTGCACAACGTGCCTCAGGAATCTTATAGTATAGTGTATCATTCAAAACTGGTGCGCGGTGACGCAGGTATGAAATGGATGCCTGAGGGCTCCAGTGATCGTCCGCCATTTTGAAAAAATCTCGGCATGACCCAGAGCCGTGAGAAGCCTGAGTTTCAAGGAAGCAATCATGTCTTGCACATCGTCTTCTAGCTCCCAATCCACGGTCAGCCACGGTTGAGGAAAACGTCTCTCTAAGGAGGAACTACGTGACATAGTGTTTGATGATGGAGCTTATGGATGATGATTTAGACTACGATCCAGAGAAGGCCTAACACAGAGGTCTGACACAAGTGAGGGGGAGAATGAGGTGGAGGAGGTCACGAGTGTGTAGAGTACACACGCCTCACCCTGCCTGCCTCGCAGCCCTGGGCCAACACCGCTAGTCACCACCACCATGTGTGTCCTCTGATGCGAGTTTATTTAGCGATAGTACATGTGATGAATCATTCTCGGGCTTCAGTGACATAGGCTCCGATACAAGCAGTGTTGACGAAAAGAGTACGAGCAGCAATGGTGTTACTAGGCGGGGTTTTGCTGCCCCAGCAACACGGCGAGGCAAGCGCCAGCATGTCATGCTGCCAGAGGACAAAGACGACAGTGTTCCCTCCACGTCAGGTGATCGTGGTAGGCCTACACTACGCAGAACACTCCCATCTCCTGGCATATCTATACGCAGCTCAAGCACAAGACGACGGAGCCGTGTGTTTGATGCTCGTGGTGGTCTTGGTACCAAAACAAATCCCACAAGTGTACTTGTGTGGGAGGATTGTGATACTTTTGTCCCACAAATTCCAACATTTGATGGTACCGATGTTGGTGTGACACCGGTATTCCCCTATACAGGTGATGATATGGCTGAAATTGATTATTTTATGGCATATTTTGATCAAGAATTCATGGACCATCTCGTTGCAGAGACGTACACATAGATACGCTCACGTTCTCATTGACTCCGGTCTTTTACCTGCCTCTCGCATGACACGATGGAAAGACACGACAAATGAGAAAATGTATGTGTTTTTAGCGTTGAGTATGATGATGAAACATTCTGAAAAACACGTGATCCAGGATTATTGGAGCAAAGACCGCCTTGTTCCATCTCCCGTGTTCAACAGGTAAATGTCACGTGATAGGTTCCTGCTGATTCTCTGGTGCCTGCACTTTGAGAACAATGCTAATGATGACAGACATGACAGACTGTGGAAGGTGCGGAAGATTTTTTGTGATATGAGAGAAATGTTCAGTGACTATTTTGTACCAGGACAGAATGTGATGATTAATGAATCGCTAGTCCTCTTCAAGGGACGACTGACGTACAAGCAGTACATCCCATCAAAGCAGCACCGGTGTGGAGAAACGTTTTTCGTCCTATGTGACTGCGAAACTGGTATTGTCATGGACATGATACTGTATTCAGGTACAGTCGTTGACATACCAGGTCAAGATCCACGTTGACATACCACGTCAAGATCCACGTTGACATACCAGGTCAAGATCCATGTTGACATACCAGGTCAAGATCCACGTTGACATACCAGGTCAAGATCCACACGGGTTCTCCGACAGTGTCGTCAAAACACTCATGGAACCGTTGCTGAGCAAGGGGCATGTCCTGTTCACGGACAACTACTATACCAGCTCCCTTGTTGCCCAGATTCCTCCTTGCCCACAACACCGGCGTATGTGGCATTGTCAAGGCTCACAGGAGGGAAATGCCAGTGTTTGGCATTGGTATTGCAGTGGGTGAGTGCCAGCTGCGAAAGTGTGACAAAATCTTATTAGTGCGCTGATGGGAAAGACGCGAGGTGAATATGTTGGCAACTATTCACACCGGTGCCATGTTGGACAATGGCGAAATGCATTTTGCAACACGGTTCCCAATATTTGATGCTGATTGTATCATTGACTACAACGTAAACATGTGGCAAGTTAATTACTGTGACATGATGCTTGGTGCCGTCGAGTGCCTGCAAAAATCTGTGAAGTGGACAAAGAAATTCTTTTTTTCACTTCATTGACAGTGCTAAACTGTTTCAACATGTTTCTCGTGAAATCAGGCAAGAGACCCCCAATATGGACATTCAGTGTTGCTCTAGTATCACAACTTCTCGTGAAGTTTGGGAAGGATGGCTCTGTTGCAATGCGTTCGGAGCCAGCAACAATACCACACACAGTTTCTGACAGACTTAGGGGTAACGAGATGGTCGGAGTACATTAGCTTGGTTATATGCCAGGCACATGATCACGGGACAAGGGTAAACGTGCCTGTGTTGTCTGTAAGAACACACAACGTAAGGAGCCTAAGCTCAGATGCATCTGCACCCGGTGCAGTGAGTGCAAATTTCCCCTATGTCCCATTGACTGCCTCTGAATATCACACACTCGCGGAGTTCTAAGTGTGTTGATAGGGAATGTATATAGTGTGTGATAGTGTACAGTATGTAAATATGTTTTAAATATACATATATGAACATGAAATATTGGAAATATAATCAATGTTTTTGGACACATTTGTGATACATGTAACACAGTGTCTTGGAACAGTACGGATGTTCTACTGCCAGAATATTGTGAACATGTTCAATATACATAGGATTAGCCAGAAAAAACAATATAAATACATTTGCAATTGTTCGGAAAAATGAACACAAAGATATTTGTAGCCATTCGCCATGTTGAATCTGGCGAGGGACTGCCTCCAGGAGTCTACGCCACGGGCGACCACAAACCGTGACTTCACACGCCATTTTCTGGACCCCATTGCGGCCAAAGTAAGCACAATCTTTATTTTATTTCAAAATGTATGTGATCAGGGCAGAGAATTTAACAATATAAGGACAAAAAAAAATTGCGAAAAATTTATTTTCTGCGCACCAGGGGTTTGCTCTATTTGGAGGCAGAGCGCGCAGTGGCTATAGAGACCCTGGTTTCCGAATAGGGAGAACAACTGCATCAAGCCAGTCCTCAGGGACTGACGATGATTCCCAGATACGGTTATACAGATTCACTAAATACTGAGACGCGCATGGAGAGAGATGGCGAAGCATCTCATAATGAATATCATCTGAGCCCGTTGCCATAGAACCGCAGAGGACCAGAGCAGGTTATCTTGAGGTATCCTTGAGATGATTTTGGGGCTTAGCGTCCCCGCGGCCCGGTCTTCGAATTGGCCTCCTTTTTGTTATACACCTCCCTTCCCCCAAGATGTAGCCTGTAGCAGCTGTCTAACTCCCAGGTATCTATTTACTGCTAGGTAACAGGTGCATCTGGGTGAAAGAGACTCTACCTATTTGTTTCCGCCTCCACCGGGGATTGAACCCGGAACCTCAGGACTACGAATCCGAAGCGCTGTCCACTCAGCTGTTAGGCCCCTTCAGCAGACTGAAGTTCGGAGAGAGAGAGAAAGGATCATTATAGGGAAGTTGGTGATGAGTGCGGAAATCTAAGGGATGGATTCAAGAACGGGCTTACAGAGAAGGAAGGATTGAGGAAGATGAGAACCGGAGCTAACAGTCGAAAAATGGGAACCTATTCTGGTCGGGACCGTCACTGAATCCGCCACAAGAGTACCACAGAGGTGAATGACTGGTGAGACATCTGCAATAAACTTACCCGCTATCATGCGGATTTTCTTGCAGATCTGCGGCAGAGGAGTATCGAACGTAATGGCGAAGACATATAAGATTTCCATCACTCATGTTTAGCTGTTCGGATGGTTCTATGGTCACCGTACTCGCCTTTCGATACAAAATAAAAGAATCAGCCGTCTGCCGGCGTCGGTGTTTCTTCCTGGCTGCTCGCTTACAGCAGACAGCCCGAGCACGGTCTGCATTCCACCAGGGAACGCAGTTCCGCGAGCCCCGGGAGGTAGAGCGAGGAATAGAGTGGAGGGTAGCGTCGAAATTTATTGGCAAACGACCGACACAGGGATGTATGCATTAATATGCGTCCAACACATCACATCCAAGTCAAATTCGTGCATTGTTTGCAATCATTTTGACCACCGGCTCTCCTTCATCTCCAACAGAGTTATGGGAGAAATATAAATCGCACGAGGTCGAAGATATTGTACGTCGAATACGAAGTAAAATTCAAACATGAACATGGATTTCACAGCAGAAATCTACAACGAAGCGTTGATAATGATTGAAGATTTGTGCTTGGAAATAGTTAACAAAGTTCTAAATCAATTGGAAAAGCCATTTACAAATCGATCTGCTGCTGCTTCGTTCGATGTAGAATTGCGTCGTAAACAAAATTACAACACGAGTGATCTGTTGTCGTATGTGCAATCAAATATTCCTAAGCTAACGCTTGAGCGAAAAGGTATTTTACAATCAAATAATTCAAACTGTCAATAACGGGTTTTGGAGAAATCTTCGAAGCGCCAGAAGGAACTGTAAATCCTTCCTAATTTGATTAATTCTGGCAGCATTTTGATCCCAAAATGGCATAACTTTAGCTCTTGCATCGTCAGGAATAGCTGCGACATTGTTACCAGGTGAAGGAACTGCTACTTTGGCTTTGGAATTGGCATTGAACATGTAATTCATTGAAACTCCCACATGCAACATTTCCAAAGCATCCGGCATGGAATAAGTATTGCAGAAATGTAAATTTATTGTTTGGGATGAATGCACAATGGCCCACAAAAAATCGCTCGAGGCTCTTGGTGTGGGAACCGACCTGTGAGATATATATTTAATTTATATGAATTTATATAGAATTTATATTTACGTTAATTTATATACTTCGATAGCAATTTGTATAATGTTAAGTGGACTGTATTTCTGCAATAATCTCAAAATCGATCCACTACACATTAGGGGGGGTTTATATTGAATTTATATATATGCAGCCAATCAAACTACAGTATTAAACTACATATATTGTTAAACATTGAAGAGGTTCCTTATCTTATTGTACAGCAGGCCTTAGTCCACCAGGTATAACTAGGATGTAGACACCAAATTTTCTTCGTGTGAGGTAGCTTCCATCACCCTGGTAACTGATACACAAAGCATGCTTCCTCGTCTTGACCTGTCAAAAGGGCGCTAGCTATGAAGCCAGAATCCTAATATGTGACAGCTATATCAGAGAAAACACTGTACATTGAACCATAAAGACCAAGGCTTAATTACCTTTTTTGAGTCGATCATTCGTGTTCTAACCGGTTCACCCTATCTACAGACATTAATGGCCAAAAATGAATAGATATACGGGTTTCGGAAAAACACTTCCCTTGAGATTGATGACAGCGTGTTGATGATGGCAGATCACTACTCTGATCTTCCATAACACTTCGTCCAAGAGAATTGATAGGAGCCGAATTGCTCCACGACTCTGTGGTCTTAATAACAACAATGGCTGACCACTCCTACTCACTACTGACGCCTCCTTCACTTTGTAGAGATGTCAGTAACTTGATAGAAGGGTCACATTTACTCTATTTTGATACTAATAATTAAGTTAATTAAAATAAGATGTTTTTATGATGGTAAAGTCCAAAGACTAATGTATTTAAGAATAATTCCCAACACAATAGCTGGTGAATTATAATAGTATGTGGCTATGATATCCCGTTTTCTATAGACGGAAACTCCACTACAAGTAACATTTTCTATGGGTTAACTTGTGTATACAACAGCAGCAGCAATATTTCTGCCTGTTGAATGTGATATTATTAAATGGTCTCGGGTTTTCCGACACTTGGTCGATCATTGCAAGATTTGCGTGGAAACATCAGACCATTTGGGAACGCATTAATATTGCTTACAGATGATTTCAGGCAAAAATTACCTGTAATTCCTAGATACAAGTCCGTCGACACTTTTGAGGAAGCAGATGAAGCGGTTAGTTATCCAACAGAATTTTTTAATTCACTCTATCTGCCAGGGATACCATCACACGCACGGCAATTGAAAATCTGCGAGCCAATTATCATGTTGCGAAATATCAATTAGCTAAGGCTTTGCAGTGCCATGCGCCTTGCAATAAAAAAAATAATCAGCAACGTTGCAGAAGCTACAATCTTGACAGGACCTTTCAAAGGTGAAGATGTCCTCATTCCTCGCATTCCTATGATTCCAACAGATATGCCATTTCAATTTAAGATATTGTAATTTCCAATTCGAGTGGCGTTTGCAATCACCATCAATAAAGCTTGGGGCCAATCTTTAGAATTGTGCGCTTTATATCTAGACACGGATTGCTTCTCATAGGGACAATTATATTTTGCGTAGTGCGCGCGGTTCTAGTCCTTAAGTTCACTACTTCACCGCTCTCTTGATCTCACCTACTATTGCAAGATTTTCTGCCTGATTTTTAGTAAGGCTTTGTAGCGCTGCTTTAGAATCAGTGCATATCACTGCATCGTTTGTGCTTCGTTCAAGGAATCTTAACACCATAACAATGGCAGTTGGCTCCACTTGTGTTGAAATGGCTTAGTTCACAATACGGGCTTTTCCTTCGTTTCCACGTTGTAAGGCATTATTCCTAATTACAGTGTATGCTGTACCAGCCCTGCCATTGAGAAGGTTAGACGACCCATCAGTGTAGATTTGATATAACTCATTTGCGGCTTCTTTATAGATTTCCTCAAAATAATTGTGCCTCATTTCTTGAGCTATCATGTAAGGACTTTTTCGTTGCCGTTTCGTTGATGATGATCTTGCATGGGTCATCCTCCCAGGGAGGTAACCTCTCTACAGGCAAGTGCTCACGAACTTGCATAAGCAGGTGAAGTTCTTTGAGGTAGCAGACTGATCTGTGATGTCATTTTTTGTTTTTCCCGGTTTCGCCTGAAAATAGCACAGAACTCAGTTTTTTCTTGACAATATTACTGTAATGGGGATCTCTGGCTATCCTAATTGCAAGCTTAGCATTCAGTTCCTGAATTCGGCTTTTAATACAGGGGAAGGGACAATTCCTCTCGTAGACTAAATTTTTTGGCAGTTCTTGGGACTCAAAGAAAGATTGTCATGGCTATATTTTATATGCTTTCAAGTTTTTTCATATTGCTTTGGGAATAAGTGCACAAAACTGGTGCGTCGTAGTCTATGCTAGACTGCACATAGGCTGTGTATATCATTTCAAGCACAGCAATAGAGGCTCCATGCCCATTCCAGGTCATTGCTTTCAGTGCCCTGAGTCGACTTTTGCATGTTCCTACGAGTTGCTTGAGCTCCTCTTCCTTTGCCTTGTTAGAGCCGAAAGTGACCCTAAGGTACCGATAGTGGTCAACCCATTCAAGTGTTACACCATTAATTTGTAGTTCCTCATTTTCTCCCCACTTGTGATGAGAGTATGCTTTTGTCTTGTTGGTGGAGAGAGTGAAACCGAGCCCAATGCAAATTCCTTCCAAGGAGTTCAAGGGACTGCTTAATTTTTTCCAAGGTGGGAGCTTGTATTAGGACATCATCTGCATATCCCACTTATTGTGTTCCTTCTGGAAATTCAATATTTGCAATGACGTTCGTAAGTATGTTAAATAGTGTGGGGCTTGAGACTCCTCCTTGGGGGTTCCCGAGTTCCATATTCATTGTTCTCGAGATTGCTCCATTGAAGCAAACCTTGGCTTTCCTCCCAGTGAGGTAGCCTTCAATCCATTTCATGAGTCTCCCTTTGACACCCATGCATGCAAGCTCGTCCAGGATCGCAATCCCCTGTGCTTTGTCGAAGACTCCTTTGATGTCAACAAATACAGAATACTTAGCTGTGTCATTAGCCAAGTAATTAACTATACACTTTGCTGTGCTCCGTCCTTTAACAAATCCATTGTCGCCCCTCCCCTAACCTGCCTATTCTGTGCAACAGTCGGTTTAGGATGATCCTTTCAAGCATCTTGCAAGTGCATGACATGAGACTGATAGGTCTGTAATTGCCAGGGTCACCGGGCTTCGGTATGGAAACAATTATTGCGAGTTTCCATTGTATGGGCAACACTCCACTAAAAATGATTTGTTAATCAGGTGGTGTAGTGGATTCCCAGACACTTCATACATTGCTCTGAGTATGTCGTAGGTGACGCCATCCTCATCGGGTGCAGTTATCCTTTTTCATAATCCCTCCCCCTTCCTGGACTGTGATTGTTGCCTATATTCGTCATCACTAGACAGTGCTCCTGTTATCCTAATTCTTCTGTCATTATGTCGCAGGAGCTGTTCCCTGCTTACTTCTGCAGGGAGGGAGGAGGAGGCTGCTGCATCACTCTACTTGTGTATTAGTTCCTCAGCCTTACTCTGGGGGTCTTTATAAGCCGCAGGCCGGGTTCTGCCCCTCTTAGCTATCTGAATTCTTGTCCACACTTGTCTTGCAGATGTTTTTCTTCCAATAGAAGAAGTGAATTCAAGCCATTGTTTTTGCCGCTCTTTAATCTTCTCTTCCCTGGCTACTTGACAGACAGTTTTAAACAGCTCTCGGTTGCTGTCAGTGGGATGTCTCTGGGACTCTCTACTCATGCTCCTTACATTTGCATTCATCATCTTTATGTAATCAGTGAGGTGGTGTTGGTGAGTTATCTGATGTGGGGTGGTGGTGGTCGGTGTCACCCGGCTTTACCCTGAACATTCACCTCGTCAGAAAGCCTCCGATAAAATAAAATGCAAAACTACTACCACTAAACTTTCCGCCTAACGGAGCACACACTGGAGAGTCACCATGTAGAGAACTTATATATGGAAAAGGAGCTCAACGCCATACTATTTGAGGTTTCGTCTCAGAACTGACCAGTTGTCATGTGTACACACTCACCTGAGCCACTCTGACTTACCCTCTCTCTCCCCCTGCTTTTGAATGACCTTCTAGTTCCCCTTTTAGTTTGTTGTACGGTGTCGTTCAGCCTGCAATTATTTCTCTCTGTTCCCGCCAAACCTCGTTTCCTCGTTTTCTAAACGTTTTAAATTAAATTTTATTGCTTTATTCACGTTTTAAATTGCGTTTTATGCACATTTTTTAGGATTTGTAAAAACGAGAATAAAACGTTAGGTGATAACATTTTAATAAAACATATTTTTAATGTTATGATATAACGTTTTAGAGCGAAGGTTTTTAAAGTGTTAACTCTGATCAATAATTATTGGAATTATAAGGTATAATTATTTTTATTACATTTAGAAAGATAGAGGGAGACAGGTAGTAATGAAGAGAGATGCAGAGATAGACAGAATAAGAGAGAGGAGAGCAACAAAAGGAGAGAAAGTGAGAGTGACTGTGGTGGACGTAAGCCAGGCCAGCCCAAGGGTTGTTGACCACAGACAATATCGGATTACACTCACTCTCCCTACGGGCCCCAGGAACTCCTCCATACACCTATTCTGGTGGTAGGACTTACCTATTAGTACTTTAATACACACACACACACACACACACACACACACACACACCACACACACACACACACACACACACACACACACACACACACACACAGGGACGTTAGAAAGAACTTTTTCAGTGTCAGAGTAGTTAACTGGTGGAATGCATTAGGCAGTGATGTGGTGGAGGCTGACTCCATACTCAGTTTTAAATGTAGATATGATAGAGCCCAATAGGCTCAGGAATCTGTACGCCAGTTGATTGACAGTTGAGAGGCGAGACCAAAGAGCCAGAGCTTAACCCCCACAAGAACAACTAGGTGAGTACAACTAGGTGAGTACACACAAACACACACACACACACACACACACTCACACAAACACACACACACACACACACACACACACACACACACACACACACACACACACACACACACACACACACACATACACACACACACACACACACACAGGGAACCGACAAGAATGAGAGGAGGGGATGAACCAGCCTTGCTTGATTTGATATTTACCCTAAATGAGTCGGATATAAGGGAAGTTAAGTTGGAAGCCCCATTGGGAATGAGTGATCATAGTGTATTGAGCTTTGAGTACCTGGTTGAGCTAGGAATTATCACCCCCAAAAAAGAACTGGGAACCAAAGGGCTGGCGTACAGAAAGGGAAACTATGAGGAGATGAATAAATTCCTATGGGATATACATTGGGACACAGAACTCGGAACCAAGTCCGTACAAGACATGATGGACTATGTCACCCAAAAATGTCAGGAGGCTGTAAGCAGGTTTGTCCCAGCCCAACAGGAAAAAACAGAGAAGCAAAGGAAGAATCCGTGGTTTAATAGGGAATGTATGAAAGCAAAGGAGCTGAACAAAAGGGCATGGAGGAACTTCCGTAATAACAGAACACCAGAAAGTAGAGAGAGATACCAGAGAACCAGGAACGAGTATGTCAGTGTGAGAAGAGCAGCTGAGAAAAGGTATGAAAATGATATAGCTAACAAAGCCAAGACTGAACCAAAGCTACTACACAGTCACATCAGGAGGAAGACAACAGTGAAGGAACAGGTGATTAAACTTAGGGTGGGCGAGGACAGGTACACAGAGAATGACAAAGAGGTGTGTGAAGAACTCAACAAAAGGTTCCAGGAGGTCTTTACAATAGAACAGGGAGATATCACGGCGCTGGGAGAGGTGGCAGCAAACCAGGTGACCTTGGATAGGTTCGAAATTACAAGAGATGAGGTCAAAAAGCACCTATTGGAGC
Organism: Procambarus virginalis; assembly: GCA_020271785.1. NCBI lineage: Eukaryota > Metazoa > Arthropoda > Malacostraca > Decapoda > Cambaridae > Procambarus > Procambarus virginalis. The sequence goes on from WNGS01007182.1 coordinate 6,126,327, forward strand.
TGGATGTGAGAAAAGCTGTTGGGCCGGATGGAATCTCGCCATGGGTATTGAAAGAGTGTGCAGGAGCACTTTGCTTACCACTCTCCATAGTGTATAGTAAGTCACTGGAAACGGGGGACCTACCAGAAATATGGAAGACTGCTAATGTAGTACCAATATACAAAAAGGTGACAGACAAGAGGCACTGAACTACAGGCCAGTGTCCTTAACTTGTATACCATGCAAGGTGATGGAGAAGATTGTGAGAAAAAACCTAGTAACACATCTGGAGAGAAGAGACTTCGTGACAACCCATCAACATGGGTTCAGGGAGGGTAAATCTTGCCTTACAGGCTTGATAGAATTCTACGATCAGGTGACAAGAATTAAGCAAGAAAGAGAAGGGTGGGCGGACTGCATTTTTTTGGACTGTCGGAAAGCCTTTGACACAGTACCCCATAAAAGGTTGATGCATAAGCTGGAGAAACAGGCAGGAGTAACAGGTAGGGCGCTCCAGTGGATAAGGGAGTACCTAAGCAATAGGAAGCAGAGAGTTACAGTGAGGGGTGAGACCTCAGACTGGCGTGAAGTCACCAGTGGAGTCCCACAGGGCTCTGTACTTGGACCTATCCTGTTTCTGATATACGTAAATGATCTCCCAGAGGGTATAGACTCATTCCTCTCAATGTTTGCTGACGACGCCAAAATTATGAGAAGGATTAAGACAGAGGAGGACAGCTTGAGACTTCAAGAAGACCTGGACAAGCTGCAGGAATGGTCGAACAAATGGCTGTTAGAGTTTAACCCAAGCAAATGTAATGTAATGAAGATAGGGGTAGGAAGCAGGAGACCAGATACAAGGTATCATTTGGGAGATGAAATACTTCAAGAGTCAGAGAGAGAGAAAGACCTGGGGGTTGATATCACGCCAGACCTGTCCCCTGAAGCTCATATCAAGAGGATAACATCAGCAGCATATGCCAGGTTGGCTAACATAAGAACGGCCTTTAGAAACTTGTGTAAGGAATCTTTCAGAACATTATATACCACATATGTCAGACCAATCCTGGAGTATGCGGCTCCAGCATGGAGTCCCTATCTAGTCAAGCATAAGACTAAACTGGAAAAGGTTCAAAGGTTTGCCACCAGACTAGTACCCGAGCTGAGAGGTATGAGCTACGAGGAGCGACTGCAGGAATTAAACCTCACTTCGTTGGAAGACAGAAGAGTTAGGAGGGACATGATCACCACATTCAAGATTCTCAGGGGAATCGACAGGGTTGATAAAGATAGGCTGTTTAACACAAGGGGCACACGCACTAGGGGACACAGGTGGAAACTGAGTGCCCAAATGAGCCACAGAGATATTAGAAAGAACTTTTTTAGTGTCAGAGTGGTTGACAAATGGAATGCATTAGGAAGCGATGTGGTGGAGGCTGACTCCATACACAGTTTCAAGTGTAGATATGATAGAGCCCATTAGGCTCAGGAAACTGTACACCTGTTGATTGACGGTTGAGAGGCGGGACCAAAGAGCCAGAGCTCAACCCCCGCAAGCACAACTAGGTGAGTACAACTAGGTGAGTACACAGGGAGTGGAGGAAGTACAGAAGACAAAGGACAGAGGACAACAGGATCAGATGCAACAGAGCTAGGAACGATTACATTAACATAAGACGAACATCGGAAAAGAACTATGAGAACAATATTGCGATCAAAGCGAAAAAGCAACTTAAATTACTACACAGCCATATAAGAAGAAAAATGTCGGTGAACGACCAAGTGACAAGTTTAAGTTCAACACGAGCAAATGTAAAGTTATGGAAATGGGACTAGGTGATAGGAGACCAAAGGGACAGTACACAATAAAAGGGAACTGCCTACCTGTGACGACGCGCGAAAGAGACCTTGAAGTGGATGTAACACCTAATCTATCTCTTGAAGCACATATAAATAGGGTAACGACAGCAGCGTACTTTACACTAGCAAAAGTTAGAACATCATTCAGAAACCTAAGTAAGGAGTCATTTAGGGCGATTCACACTGCCTACGTGAGGCCAGTCTTAGAGTATGCCGCCTCATTATCTGAAGAAGCATATAAGGAAACTGGAAAAGGTTCAGAGGCTTGTAACAAGACTTGTCCCAGAGTTACGAGGGATGGGGTATGAGGAGTGCCTGAAGGAACTGTGCCTTATGACACTAGAAAAAAGAAGTGAGAAGAGGGACACGATAGGAACGTATAAAATACTCAGAGAGATTGGCAGAGTGGACAGAGACGAAATGTTCACACGGAATAGTAACAGAACGAGGGGACATGGGTGGAAGCTGGAAACTCAGATGAGTCACAGAGATATTAGAAAGTTTTCGTTTAGCGTGAGAGTAGTGGAAAAATAAAATGCACTTAAGGAACAGGTTGTGGAAGCAAATACTATGCATAATTTTAAAACTACGTATGATAAGGAAATAGGACCGGAGTCATTGCTGTAAACATCCAATGCTCGAAAGGCGGGATCCAAGGGTCAATGCTCGATCCTGCAGACACAAATAGGGTGAGTATACACACACACATACACACCCTCTTTCCCCCCCCCCCCACACACACACATGTATGGGGCTGATGGCTGAGTGGACAGCGCTCTAGACTCGTGGACCTAGGGACGGGGTTTGATCCCGGCACCGGTGGGAAACAAAATGGGCAAAAATGGAAGGGCAAAACTTCACATCAGGGTGAAGTTTCGTTCACCCTGATCCACCTGTTACCTAGCAGTAAATAGGTAGCTGGGAGTTAGACAGCTGCTATGGACTGCTTCACACATGCAGACAGGAAGTAGTTGAGTGACACAGGTGTGTGACAGGTGACCTGGACCCTTTGTTACGGCGGGCAAAGTTCTAAGGAAGTGCTGTAGCTGCTGAAGCAACGACTTGAGGTCAGTACCGAGTTTTCCTTCATTCTTCCGTGGGTACAAGGCCGGATCGCGAGTAGCAGTTCCACCTGTGGTTCGACTGAACGGTCAACACCAGCGGGTTATTTGACCAAGGATCCCAAAAAACATATGTCACACAGATGGTGGCAAATGACTTAAAATTAAAACCTGTTAAACAGGTAAAATTAAATATATCAGGGTTCCTGACCAATACGGGACCTCCAAGTCTACAAAGTGATCCAACCATTAGTACTTTTAGGTGATTTGGCCGACCTTTACAGGCCATCGTAGTATACAAAATCCCATCTGACCTATATGATCATGGTCTAGGGACAACAGCCAAATTCCTGCATAACAAGGGAATCAAGTTGACTGATAACAAAATCATGTCTGATACCTCACCGACATAGATATCCTTGTAGGTGCAGATTATTATTATAAATTTATCACTGGAAGTACTAAACAGCATGGAATGAATCTGTTATTGTTTGCAGGATGCAAATTGCTCTTGGGCGAGTGAAGGTTGCGTGACTAGGAGAAGGACAGTCACCACTTAGTTCGGAGACATGTCTGACGATGAGATTGATCCACCTGTACACAAATTATGTGATCTAGGTACTTTAGGCATTGTCCCTGAATAACCTAGCCCAGACGATGATGGAAAATATAAATAATACCTGGACTCAGTTGTTTACAGAGACAATCAATACTGGGTCAAGTTACAATGGAAGCTAAATCATCCTCAGCTACCAGTAAATAATTTCCTGGTACAAAATCAATTAAGGATTCAGGTATTGTGCTTGAATACACAATCTGAGAACCTGAAATTGTACCATGACATAATCCAACAACAACTCGATAACAAATTCATCGAAGTTGTAAACAGTGAAGACCATACAGAGGAACACTATTTGCCACACCATGCAGTACGGAAGAACTCAGTTACTGCCCCAATGAGGATAGTGTTTAACTGTAGTGCTAAGACCAGGCAGAATAGTGGCTCGTTGAATGACTGTCTTCAAACTGGCACTAGTCTTTCACAAAGACTGTACGACGTGCATTAAAATTTCCACATAAGTACATAGGCATACACGGCTGATATAAGTATGGCATTCCTTATGGGAGGCATCCAAAAAGAGGACCGGAATCCTTTACTATAAATAGGATCACAAAGGATCACTAGGATCCTTTATCAAAGGATCACTAGGATCCTTTATCAAAGGATCACTAGGATCCTTTATCAAAGGATCACTAGGATCCTTTATCCAAGTTCCTATGGATAAAGGATCCTAGTGATCCAAAGATCCTAGTGAGGCAAAGATAATACACAGAAATCCCTTTATCATGATATTTTCGAGCCTCTAGCATTGTTTTAAGGTGTCTCCCTCCAAGAAACAATCAATCCTATTTCAACAGCAGGATTACCAAAAAATAATGATACAACTGAGCAAATATTTTCCGTCTCACCCAGATTCTTCTAAATCCACTCCACTCCAGCACTTGGATTACACCAGGTTTCTGTGGATAAAAGATCCTAGTGATCCTAGGATCCTAGTGAGGCAAAGGGAATACACAGAGAAATCTCATTATCGTGATATATCAATGAGAAAACCCACTGGAGCCATGATGAGGATTCAAACCTCAAACCAAGCATTTCTTTTGACCATGTGGTGTATTTGACTAGAGTGTGCATCTAGAAACACCCAGCACATAGGTTCGAATCATTACGGATCCAGTGTATTTTCTCAATGAAGAGAATATTGGGGGGTGGGAATAAAGAGAGGATTAGAGACAGAATAAAGAGAATATTGGAGGGTGAATATAGAGAGGATTGGGATGAAGGAAAATAGGTGGTAGAGTGAGAAGGAGAGAAGGAGCGAGACCGAAATGGTGCAGTGGATTTATAAAAATCTGGGTAAGGTGGAAAAGGTTTGTTCAGGTGTATCATGATTTTTTAATAACTTGCTGTGGAAATAGGATTGATTATTTCTTGGTTGGCGACATGTTTAAAAATCCGCTAGAGGCTCGAACATGCATCGTAACTGGTGCAGTGATCAGTTAAACATAAGTATCAGATCCACTTCTAGTCAATCTTATTCGTGAACATTAACGCTCCGCAAACTTGTATATAATTTGCGTGAAATGTTGCCTAGCCAAATGTACCTGCTGTTCTACAAACACAGAACAAAGAAATCTCTTGTAATTATCATATGATATGAAGCAGTGTACATTGATTAAGCACAAATCCTACACGAACTCTTGTCTGGAATTCTGAAAATTTAATACAGTAATTTTCGAGAATACCTAAATGGCTCATCAACAACAGGCGAGCATAGGTTCAGCACGCCAAGACAATCACCTCCAGTAATTTAGTGATAATTATTAACTTCACAAACAAATTTTAGTGAGGTTTTCTCAAATATTCCAGCACGGGTCCTAAACCTTAGGCGGTGGAAAAGTGTTTATGACTCGTATCTTGCTTTAAATAATATTATATCCAGTGTTTATAACAATTCCTGCTTTGTGAAATATCAGTATTAATCATATATAATTTGTAACTATGCACTGTGTTAAATTATATTAGAGTAGTCTGTTGGTCGTTTCTCCCCAATGTTGACAGGTCCTGTCTTCTTCTGGAACCTGTAAGCCTATTTCTCGTGCACAGTGAGAAATACACTGTGAGAATTACGCGCCTAATGTAGTGTAAATGAAGCTCTTTCTTATATTTTCTCTTTCATCAAAAGTAGCACCCAAGCCAATATGCAACTGAAAACTCCACGCACCAGAAGGGGAATGGAGCTACTAAGACTTTTGTACAATCGTGTGATCTAGTGGTTAAGGTACCAGGTACGCCAAGGTGCAAAGCGCTCCTGGCTGTCTGGGTTGGAATCCTTCTGGGGTGTGGAGTTTTCAGTTGCATATTGGCTTGGGACCATTCAAGCAGCTTGTTCACACACACACACACACACACACACACACACACACACACACACACACACACACACACACACACAACACACACTACACACACATACACACACACACACACACATACACACACACACACACATACACACACCACATATATATATACTATATATATATATATATATATATATATATATATATATGTGTGTGGTGTGTGGTGTATGTGTGTGGTGTGTGTGTGTGTGTGTGTGTGTGTGTGTGTGTGTGTGTGTGTGTGTGTTGTGTGTGTGGTGTGTGTTGTGTGTAAATCACGAAAATCAACACGTATTAAAAATATGACAGTGTCAGACCACGGAGGAAATTGAAACAGGAATTTCTTAAGTACTTTCGTATATTAATACATCTTCAGAAGAAGTGATTTTATAGGTCAAGTATTGGACATAAATAGGCAGGAGAGAATGGTGGAGTGAGGTGAGGTACAATAACAAATGAAAGGGAGTTAGGTAGACACAAATATGAGCCGCATAAGAAATGCTGAAGGCCTATTGGCCCATACGATGCAGCTCCTATCCATACCCACCAACAGGCCCACACATGGATTATAATAGCATAAGATAGTAAATATTTACAATGAATTAGTGAGACAAATGTGTTCCAATGATCCTACTCAAATCGCCCTATTAATTGATCTATCAAAAAATGGATCTCAATTATATAACACTGCTTAATGTTCAAATTACTTTCTTTTGTAATCTGAATCAAAGCAGATTGCATTATGTAAAAGCACTTGTAACAAAAACATAATTGAATCTGCTTTGATACAGATCAGATTACAAAAGAAAGTAATTTTGAACATCAGCAGTGGTTTATATAATTTAGATCCATTTTGATAGATCAATTAAAGGGCGATTTAGTAGGATTTTAGGTACGATTTTACTGCGAATAGATGTGTACCAGTCTAGTCCAGTAAAGGTATTTTAGTGTGACAGGGGTGTTATTGCGTTGTAACTTTGCCGAGTCTTTGTGATACGCAAAAGATGTGTACTTTATGCATGTCTAGGGAACAGAGTAGGTAAGTGGGTGAGGTGTGAGTCTAGTGTGAACCCTCCTTGCATGTCCTTGTTGTTTCGGTTTGATGATAAAACAAACATATATAATACACTATATATATGTAAATCTATATAAAATTCTTGGTGTGTTAACGTAATTAATCATTAGTTGTTGACTGTCT
>WNGS01007182.1:6134388-6148874 GCA_020271785.1 Procambarus virginalis
AAACCTTACAATAGTTAGAATGGACTGTATTACTGAATAGTACTCGTTTAGCTGTTCATCTCCACAGAACGTTACATACAATAAATATTGTGCAAAACTTCTTTGGTCGGATAATGAATGTGTACTGCAGTGAGTCAGAAACAACAACACTCTCTTCCTACATCAATAATACAATAGATGAAATTAGAGAAATTACATTCAAATTGCTACGAAATTTACAATTAGCTCTCTGAAATTAAATTGCTACGTATGTCAACAAGGATAATCCTGGCTACTATTTATCTCCAGGATTGAAATGAAAACAATTTTTAAGTCCAAGCTGATGTTCTAAGGACCAAAATGATTGGTTGATAAGAGGTCTAAATATAAGCTGCAGGTCATTGTGACACAATCCATATAACCTTAAAAACTAAAAAGACTTAGGCAATGCATTGCTATCATTTCTCAACATTAAACAATTCATTAATATCTCTCAGTTGATATTTCCATACATCTTGTGGATAGGAATCAAGTACACATGTCCAGGTGTGTTAAATTCCTGCGTGTATTAAACACAATGAGATAACTTGAGAAAACTTTTAAAATATCTCTAATACATAAACTAGACATTTGAGTCTGCGGACAGACTTGGACAGTAACAGCATCTTACATTGTGGTGGCAGATTAACCCACCCTGAAATCTATCTAGATACTCTCCATCCATAGCTACTACCCAAAGGTCACTGGTTACAAGATCTAGCGTTCCTTATGTACATCAGTGAAATACTAAACATGGTGGAATCCTAGACACTTTAACCCATTTGTGGCAACAGTAAAGGCTGTTATTAGAGTTTGCACTATTTGTAAGAAATGCAGCTCGTGGGTGTGTTCATACCCAGGGTCACCTCCATTTCCAAATAAATCAGTCATTCATCTACAGAGTTTGATCATACTGGTGCTAACACATTAACAAGCACGAAAGATAGCAAACCCATTAAAACTTACATCTCATTGTTTACCCGGACAAACATTCGTGGTGTTCATCTTGAAATAACTTCCAACATGAGCGGTGATTCATTGGTTCAGGCCTTTAGTAGGTTCTATGTGCATTGTACATACTCCAAGTTGATGATTTCTGACAATGGCTCTAACTTAGTTCCAGTGTGTCTTGCCTCTGACAGATCTATAGTCACCCTGTTGTTCAAGTTGCCCTCAAATATCGTCAGTGCAGTTCAGCACTGTGGAGAAATGCCAGACAGACCACTGGAACATTATCTAACACAGTGCACAATTACGAACTCATAAGATTTCAACTTAGATTCAACAGAGCAGAAGAAGTTGTTAAACACATATGGCAAAATCTTACTGAAGCGACCATACGAGTCATAAATACTCATACTCCGCCCAAGTAAAACAGAAACAAGCAACACTTAGTGGGCCAGCCAGAGGCTTAGGGCCTGGGCAGGAATATCCCTGCAAAATAATAAAAAAAAAAAGCAGTGCAGTTGGAAATTTATTCCACCAAGAGCACTTTAGCTCGGGGGTTTCATGAATGAATGGTAGAAGTTGTTAAGCATTACTTGAGAAAAGATTTACACTGCCAGATGATTGACCTCGTAGAATTCCAGAGCATCGTCACATAGAGTCAAGAATTAACAATTGACCATTCACCTATTTAACATGATTGGATCCTACACATACCAATCAGTCCTGCCCAATTGATGGATGTTGAGCCCATGACATACCATCCTTTCTGAATGAGGTGGCAAGAGATCCTCCATACATACAGGGGCCGGTGGACGAGTGAACAGCACGCTGGGCACGTAATCCTGTGATCCAGGGTTCGATCCCAGGCGCCGGTGAGAAACGATGGGCAGAGTTTCTTTCACCCTATGCCCCTGTTACCTAGCAGTAAATAGGTACCGGGAGTTAGTCAGCTGTCACGGTGTAACAAACTCTTCTACAAGGTTCTACAAGCTGCGTGCAGGGACCTGACCCCAGAAAGGTGCATCCCCCTGGGAACTAGCAAGTCTGGGTCACAAAATGGCTGGCGCCCTTTGTCTCATAGCAACGTATAATGGATCATTCTATAGTATTCAGTAATTTAGAGAATTAGGCTTTGTTCCAATTGTATAATATTCATTGTTATAGTATCAAGAGTACCCTGATTGCTGAAAGAATGAGTTTAAGTCACCATCAGTGACGTCACGAGCCATGACTAGACCTCGGCGCGGAAGAATTTGAGTGACCTCAGCGGTCACAGGTCACCAGAGGTTCCATGTCCACTATTTCTCAAAGGTCAAATAGCCATTTTGTAACTGGGAATAGCTCTTCCTTAAGATGCTTGTATAATTTAACTTCAGTTAAAATAATTCAACCAATCTGGATCATTCAGTGCAACAGAGGTTAGTTGTTAATCACAAGCTTTGCTAGTACTTAGAAACGAGGCGTAACAATACTCTACTCTGGGCTCCTGGGTAGAGGAGCAGAGAAAGAGGTCAGTGTGGTATCTGGAGCAACCCGGGAAAGGTGTCCACTCCACCTCTCCTCAAGACCTTAGAACAAACACCTAGCTGGTCGCCAAAGGTAAAGTTTGCTCAGAGTTTTTGTATAGGGAATAGGTCAACTCATTGCCAGGGAGTGTTCAGGTTAGGGAGTGAACTTATTTAGATTTTGTTTTAGATTTTTGAATAAATTAATTAGTTAGTAATGTGCATTTTCACTATTTCCACTTTTGTGTATTTACTTGATTTGTCCAGGACCACGTGGGCAGTGTTGCCTAGTCTGAGTTGGGCCGATTTTAACACCGAATCGGAATTCATTTACTCCCTTTGATTTTTAATTAATTCCACACTTAAGATCCAAGTTATATATTACTAGTGGGGATCAAGCCCCAAGGTTGATTGATTAGCATGATCGATCCAGACCTCGATCATTGCTCAGTGTTACTGGTCTGGTGGTGGCAGCGAAGGCGATTATAGAGCTTTGCTAGAAGTCTATTTCACGTCATACGGGTGTAGAATCTTAAGTCGGTCAATCGTCTTAAGACCACGTGGCGTGGGGTCGGCTAAAAGTGAATGTTATGGGGTCCCTTAGAAAGAGAACAAAAGTTAGAATACGGGCAGAGAGAGAAAAGGGGGAGAATAGAGCACAAGAACCCCCCCCCCCGTGTTACAACGGGCTGCTTCCTGGCGTGTGTGTGTCCTCACCTATATGTACTCACCTATATGTGTCTGCAGGATCGAGCATTGACTCTTGGATCCCGCCTTTCGAGCATCAGTTGTTTACAGCAATGACTCCTATCCCATTTCCCTATCATACCTGGTTTTAAAATTATGAATAGTATTGGCTTCCACAACCTGTTCCTTAAGTGCATTCCATTTTCCCACTACTCTCACGCTAAAAGAAAACTTCCTAACATCTCTGTGACTCATCTGAGTTTCTAACTTCCATCCATGTCCCCTCGTTCTGTTACTATTCCGTGTGAACATTTCGTCTATGTCCACTCTGTCAATCCCTCTGAGTATTTTATACGTTCCTATCATGTCCCCCCTCTCCCTTCTTCTTTCTAGTGTCGTAAGGCATAGTTCCCCCAGGCGCTCCTCATACCCCATCCCTCGTAGCTCTGGGACGAGTCTCGTTGCAAACCTCTGAACCTTTTCCAGTTTCATTATGTGCTTCTTTAGATGGGGACTCCATGATGAGGCGGCATACTCTAAGACTGGCCTCACGTAGGCAGTGTAAAGAGCCCTAAATGCCTCCTTACTTAGGTTTCTGAATGATGTTCTAACTTTTGCCAGTGTAGAGTACGCTGCTGTCGTTATCCTATTTATATGTGCCTCAGGAGATAGATTAGGTGTTACGTCCACACCCAGGTCTCTTTCGCGCGTCGTCACAGGTAGGCTGTTCCCCTTCATTGTGTACTGTCCCTTTGGTCTCCTATCTCCTAGTCCCATTTCCATAACTTTACATTTGCTCGTGTTGAATTCCAGTAGCCATTTCTCTGACCATCTCTGCAACCTGTTCAGGTCCTCTTGGAGGATCCTGCAATCCTCATCTGTCACAACTCTTCTCATCAACTTTGCGTCATCCGCAAACATCGACATGTAGGACTCTACACCCGTAAACATGTCGTTAACATATACAAGAAATAGAATTGGTCCCAGCACCGATCCTTGTGGTACTCCACTTGTTACTGTTCGCCAGTCCGACTTCTCGCCCCTTACCGTAACTCTTTGGCTCCTTCCTGTTAGGTAGTTCCTTATCCATGCTAGGACCTTTCCCCCTACCCCCGCCTGCCTCTCGAGTTTGAATAGCAGTCTCATGTGCGGTACTGTATCAAAGGCTTTTTGGCAGTCCAGAAATATGCAGTCTGCCCAACCATCTCTGTCCTGTCTTATCCTCGTTATTTTATCATAGAATTCCAGAAGGTTTGTTAGGCACGATTTCCCTGTCCAGAACCCATGTTGATGCTTGTTCACAAACCTAATGTTCTCCAGGTGTGCAACCAGTCGTAGCCTAATTATTCTTTCCAGTATTTTACAGGGGATGCTTGTCAGTGATACAGGTCTATAGTTAAGTGCCTCCTCCCTATCGCCTTTCTTGAAGATCGGCACGACATTTGCCTTCTTCCAGCAACTGGGCAATTCTCCCGACATAAGTGACTCATTAAAGATCATTGCCAGAGGCACGCTGAGGGCCTGCGCTGCTTCTCTTAGTATCCACGGTGATACTTTGTCTGGTCCTACTGCTTTAGATGCATCTAGAGTTGTCAACTGTTTCATTACCTCCTCCACTGTCACCTCTATATCTGATAGTCTTTCATCTAGGGTAACCCCTTCCAACAATGGGAGCTGCTCGGGCTCGGTAGTGAACACTCCATGGAAACTGGCATTCAGTGCCTCACAGATTTCCTTGTCACTTTCAGTATATGTCCCCTCTGCCTTCCTTAGTCTTGTCACTTGGTCGTTCACCGACATTTTTCTTCTTATATGACTGTGTAGTAGCTTAGGTTGTTTTTTCGCTTTGATTGCAATATCGTTCTCATAGTCCCTTTCCGATGTCCGTCTGATGTTAATGTAATCGTTCCTAGCTCTGTTGCATCTGATCCTGTTGTCCTCTGTCCTTTGTCTTCTGTATTTCCTCCACTCCCGCCTGCTGGCCATTTTTGCTTCCTGACACTGTCTATTAAACCATGGGTTATTATATTCCTTCTTATTTTTTCCCTTTACTGTTGGTATAAATCTCTCTTCGGCCTCTTGGCATTTCTGTATGACTAGGTCCATCATATCTTGGACTGTTTTTCCTCTAATTTCTTCCTCCCACTGCACTTCTCCCAGATAGTCCCTTATCCTCCTATAGTCCCTTTCCTGTAGTCAACTCTCCTTTCCCAGATCTCTTGTCCCATGGTCACAAGTTTGAATTCCATCATGTAGTCAAAGACTAGGACACAATGGTCACTGGCCCCTAGAGGTATTTCATGCTCCAAATTCTCGATATCTTCTACGTTCTGGGTGAAAATCAGGTCTAATAGGCTCGGTGCATCTCCTCCTCTTCCCTTGTGTCTTCCTTCACATGCTGTGTTAGGAAATTCCTGTCTATAACATCTACTAATTTTGCTCCCCACGTTTCGTCCCCTCCATGGGGATTCCTTGATTCCCAATTTATCTCTCCATGATTTAGGTCCCCCATGATCAGCAGCTTCGCTCTCATTCTGTGGGCTAGTGTTGCTGCCTTCTGCAGTTCATCTATGCATGCCTTGTTGTTGTCATCATACTCCTGTCTGGGTCTTCTACTGTTTGGTGGGGGATTGTAGATTACCAAGATCACAATCTTCCTCCCATCTACTGTCAAAGTTCCATGTATGAAGCTTGTGCACTCATTGGTAACCCGATTTCCCAGGTCTTCAAACTTCCATTTCCGCTTTATTAGGAGTGCCACTCCCCCTCCCTGTCTCTGTGTCCTCTCTTTTCTTATCACCTGGTACCCTTCAGGAAAGATTGCATCTGAGATCATGTCATTAATTTTAGTTTCCACAATTGCAACTATGTCAGGATTTGCCTCACTCACTCTTTCTTTTATCTCTTCTGCTTTATTAGATACCCCATCAGCATTGGTGTACCAAACCTTGAGATTCTTCATGGAAACTCCTGTACCAGAGTTCTCCCTTCCTCTGGGGGTCTGGGGGGATCTGGGGGGTCTGGGGGGTGACTGGGGGCAGGGGGGACCTGGGGGATCTGGGGGGTGTCTGGGGGATGACTGGGGGCGGGGAGGATCCGGGGGGTGTCCGGGGGGATCCGGGGGGTGTGGGGGGGGGTCCGGGGGGTGTATGGGGGGTGAAAGAGGTCGGGAGGGGTGCTTGGGGGTTAATGGGGGCTGGGCTTCTAGGAAGGTAGGTAGGAGGGTTTGGGGTAGGGCCTGGGTAGGTAGGTCTGGAGTAGGAAGGGCATACTGGGTCTGAAGATTAGGGAGGGTCTGATAGGCATAGAGGGGTTGGGAGATAGCGTAAGGTTGGGAGTCAGATAGAGGTTGAGAGGTCGGGAGGGGGAAGGATAGAGAGGGTGGGGGGAACCTCCCACCCCCCTCGCAAGGGTGGGGGGTCACATGGAAGGAGAGGGGATGAGGAGGGGTGAGGGCTGGGTAGGTTTTGGGGTTGAGGGGATGAGGGCTGGGTGGGTTTTTGGGGATGAGGGCTGGGGGTTTGGGGGTTGAGGGAATGAGGGCTGGGTGGGTTTTGGGGTTGAGGTGATGAGGGGGTCCTTGGAATGTGGGATGAAATTGACTGCAGTGGGGTCAGAGGGGTCAAGGGAGGTGTTGGGGATATAAGCAAGGGCAAGGAGGGTTGTGTGTGTGTGTGTGTGTGTGTGTGTGTGTGTGTGTGTGGTGTGTGTGTGTTGTGTGGTGTGTGTGTGTTGTGTGTGTGTGTGTGTGTGGGAAAAAAAATAGTAGTAGTAGAAAACAGTTGATTGACAGTTGAAAGGTGGGCCGGAAGAGCAGAGCTCAACCCCCGCAACCACAACTAGGTGAATACATAGGTGACAGTGATCTATAAACTCTTTGTCGAAAAGTATTAATAAATGGGGCAAAAATTAAACCATGGAATATAGTCAATAGTAAGAGAACACCATTATTTGGCACATTACCCTACAATAAAATTAATATTCAACCGGTCGATGCTGTTCTGTGAAGGAACAAGGTCTGATTGGCCTTTAGGTCGATTGGTCTCAACTTACCCAGAGCACTAGGGGGGGGGATTGGCCTTTAGGTCGATTGGTCTCAAACTTACCCAGAGCACTAGGGGGGGGGGGGATTGGCCTTTAGGTCGATTGGTCTCAACTTACCCAGAGCACTAGGGGGGGGGTGGGACTTTAGGATTGTTAAGGTTGTTTCGAGAGGAAATACATCTCCCAAGACCATTTAAATCTTTTACATATATAGTCAGTGGGCCATACAGAAACCGAACCTATTTTATGCAGACGATGAGTCACAATAATGTTACTGAAAATATGATGATCAAACTACACACCAGAAAATGGAGACGACGACGTTTTGGTCTGTCCCGGACCATTATCAAGTGATATCTCAAAGACCCAACGACGACGAAACGTCGTCGTCTTCTCATCTTCAACAGGTCCTGTTTGGTCAACAGGATCTATTACTCATTTTCTTGTTGAGTATTTTTGACGCTTGAATCCTCTATATTTCTCCAAATTCTGTTGATCATTATGACTCATTAATACTTTTAATCAGTGAAATTAACTGTGCAACACATACCACTGTGTTTCAGACAGCTCATATTTCTACAACGGCTAATGCAGTACTGCCAAGTTTATAACTACAACTATAATGACATCTAATGGCAAGCAGACATTACATTATATTTAAAGTTTTTCAGGAATAAAAGTATGTGCGATACTTGTAAGATGTGTTGCAGGTCAATGTTCCCCCTCTCTCTGGTGCCACTGATCACCACGCAGGGGGGGGGGGCACCTCAGTCCACTCACTCCGGTTACACTTCCCTTCCTGAAACCCAGCCTTGCTCCCCAGCCCGTCCTCCAAACAAAGATACAAAAGTGATTCCATGCACCGCCAAACCCCCTGTTTATGCAACCCGTCCTCGACTCGAGTCCATTACATTCAGCGGTCAACCCCACAGACGCATTCATAAATTTTAACATGCTGTTCATTCAAAACGGGAATTTTCTCAAGTATAAATTAATATTATAATATATTAGTATAATGTGTATATATAGGCATAGGTTAGGTTAGGTCAGGTGTTTAGGTTCTGTTGGCGATTATTTGCATTTGTAGTACGTGGGTGAAGCATTTCAACCCGTCCTCGACTCAAGTCCATTACATTTAGCAGTCAACCCCACAGACGCATTCATAAATTTTAACATACTGTTCATTCAAAACGGGAATTTTCTCAAGTATAAATTAATATTATAATATATTGGCATATTGTGTATATATAGGCATAGGTTAGGTTAGGTTAGGTGTTTAGGTTTTGTTGGCGATTATTTTTATTTGTAGTTCGTGGGTGAAGCATTTATAGCGTGTGACTCGAACAAAATTCGTCAGTGAAGCACTTGTTCCGGATATGTTCGAATTCAGCAGTTGTGAGTCGTGTGTAAACCGCTTTTCATTCATAAACAGGGGGTTTGGCGGGTGCATGGAATCACTTTGGATCTTTGTTTGGAGGACGGGCTGAGCATTTATAGCGTTGTTGGTTCGAGCGAAACTCGTCAGTGAAGCACTTGTTCCGGAAGTGTTCGAACGAAATCAGTTGTGAGTCGTGTGTAAACCGTTTTTTCATTCATAAACAGGGGGTTTGGCGGGTGGATGGAATCACTTTTGGATCTTTGTTTGGAGGACGGGCTGGTTTATGAATGAAAAGCAGTTTACACACGACTCACAACTCCTGGCGTTCGAACATATCCGGTACAAGTGCTTCACTGACGAATTTTGTTCGAATCACAACGCTATAAATGCTTCACCCACGTACTATAAATACAAATAATCGCCAGCAGAACCTAACACCTAACCTAACCTATCCTATGCCTATATATACACAATATGCCAATATATTGTAATATTAATTTATACTTGAGAAAATTCACGTTTTGAATGACAGCATGTTAAAATTTATGAATGCGTCTGTGGGGTCGACCGCTGAATGTAATGGACTTGAGTCGAGGACGGGTTTGCTCCCGTAGCAAGTGAAGCAAACTCAATCCTCCTCGGCTTCTTCTCGCGTGTGTCGGTTGACACGGATCGAGCTTGCCAACATAAATCACTCCCACATAAGATATAGTCAAAAAGGTCGCCAAATGAGCCTACTGGTACACACAGCTCAGTAGCTGTTGTTGTTGTTGTTAAAGATTCGCTACCTGGAACAAGAAGTTCCAAGTAGCTCAGTAGCTCTTTACTGGGTGGTTGTATTATAAATTCCCAGTATAGTACTTTCTGAATGATTATGGTTTGCAACAACTCACTCGCTATAACCTTAGAGAAAATTGTGGCGAGAAAGCAAACACGCTAGTATAAAAACATAAAGGTTTACTGAATAATATCTACATTGGCCAACAGGTGAAAAATTTCCGCTGTGCCATAAGAATTTCAACACTCCGGGAAAATCACCTTTTGCAGCTCTCTCCGCCGTCACCTTCAAAACTGTCTGTAACTGTCACTTTCGCACTTACCGTCTTTCACATACATGCATCAGTAGACCTAGCTTCTACTTCACAGAATGTAATGCAATGTAATCATACTCAAAACATGTATATCTCTATATCTGTACATACATGCAATGAGCCTGGAAATCTCCTTATATTAAATTCAATATTATTAATCCTTTCAAGAGAATCGCCTAACACAAGGGAGGGAGGGAATGACTTATCTACCTTATCATTCCGCTACCATAGTCGTGGATTCTACATCGCGAAGGCAGTCGGGGTCCGGTTCCTTGTAGATCTTCTCCACGATGACAGGTGGCATCCGGCACGTCGTAGGTCCAATGCCGACTCGTAGGCTGGCTCGTCTTCTCCGTGCACGGCCCTCTTCTTTGCAGCTCTTTCCTCGTGCACACACATTGAAGACACTGCAGGCTGGCATTACTCGCTCACTGAATATGTTGCCGCTTCCCTGTAGTCTCGTCGCCAGTAATTAATTACTTCTCAGTAGACTCAGTCTGTTGTCCCTTCAGCTTCACTCAGCTACCAATGCTTGCGGCCCGCAGGAACTGACACACAGCTTCTCCCAGTGCCGACTCCAGACGATCTCAGGTCTTATCGGCCTCTGGCTCCTAATGTCCTCTCCCCGCCACCTCACGATGCTCCCCAAGGAGCTGACAAGCCTTCCTCGTCGTTTACACTGGTAACTGTTGCCGAATTATCTGTTCCAGAGGTCTTTTCGCCTCCAAAGCTAGAGCTCTCGAGCACACGTCCGGTCGGTTACGTCACAAGGGAAACTCTGGCGCTCTTTTCCCGCCTCGAGCCGAGGGCATCCGCCGTCCTGCAATATCACGCCTTGGGCTTAACAC
The DNA here is from genome assembly GCA_020271785.1 of Procambarus virginalis. Lineage (NCBI taxonomy): Eukaryota > Metazoa > Arthropoda > Malacostraca > Decapoda > Cambaridae > Procambarus > Procambarus virginalis. The sequence continues at coordinate 6,144,908 of WNGS01007182.1, forward strand.
GAGTCTACGGGCTCACCATAGCCCGTGCTACTTTGAACTTTTTGTTCCAAGTAGCGAATCTTGCAAGGACCCTGAGCAGCCGTGGAGTGCGGACGTGTCCCTCCGTGACTGCTAGGGTAGTTAGCTGTTTGGTCGCCAGGTGGCAGGGCGTAGCTGCCCCCACAGTGTTGTTGCCTGGCTGGCGTTTTGCTGACGTGGCGGACCTGCGTTACGATGGGGGTCACCATCCCACCTGTATTGCGGGCTCAGTCTGTGGGCCTGGAATTTTCAAGCCGGGCTGGGTACCCGGAGATTGCACGGGCGTGTGAGCAGCTGCAGGTGCCTGTAATTGACATCTACGGTGTCGAGCTTGTGACGGCCCGTCGGGTGATTATCAAGTTCACTGAGGAAATGGCGTATAGTGCATTTCTCCGTAGGTACGAGGGGCGGACTCTGCCTCTACAGGATGGTGAGGGCACTGTTTCCATCTCGGATCGGAGTGGTGCCCTCACCTACGTCAGTGTCCATGGGGCTCCGTTAGAGTTTCCAGAGGGTCTGCTCCGGCGGTATTTCGGCCGGTTTGGCGCCATTGAGAGTGTGCGTGTGAATGTGGTGTCTTCGAGCCCGCTTAAGGGCGTCCGAACGAACATTCGTACCCTGGGTATGAGGCTACGGGAGGATATTCCGTCCTCTGTGCGGCTGTTGGGGTACACAGTTCGTGTATTCTACGCCCGCCAGCCTAGGACATGTTATCGTTGTGGCCTGTCGGGCCATCAAGCTGCTGAATGTTCTGCGCCCGCCTCTGCACCTGTGAACCTCTTCAGTGAGGAGGACTTTCCGCCACTTCCTGTGGAAGAGGACGCCTCTCCAGCCGCGACTGCGCCCCCTGTGGTGGAAGTTCCCCCGAATGTCGCCGACCCAGTTCCGGATGTTGCGATGCACTCGGTGGATACTCCTGCTCCTGTCCCTGATGCTCCCGTGGGTCTTTCTGATGCTCCCTCCTCACCGTCTGCGTGCCCGTCTTCGGTTTCTGCGCCTGGCCCTGCGTGCTCGCATGCGACCTCGCCTCGGGTCCAGGCTGCGCTGAGTGCTGAGGAGGCTGTGGGGCCTCCTGTTGTGTGTGGTCCGGTTCCCCCTGCGGTTGAGGCTGCTGCAGTCATGAGACGGGCGTTGGTCCGCACGGCTTGTGATGCCCGTGGTTCTGGGTCCGCCTCCGGTTCTGAGGATGTGCGCCCGGTGCCCAAGCGGTCCAAGCGTTCTTCTCCTGCATGGGCTGATGTGGAGTCTTCGGGAGATGAGGTGGTGGTCGCTGACGTCCATGTACCTGCTGATGCACAGGATTGTGTGTATGATTCCCCTCCTGGTTCTTCTGTCGGCGGTTCCCCGCAGTGGGAGGTGGTTGCTCCTCCAGATGTTGGTGAGGGGGGTGCTGGTGAAGGCCGCGACCTAGTGTTGTTACTTAAGAAGGATGTTCGGCGAGGGGAGCCCCTGCAGGTGTCCCGTCCGGTGGTTGCTGCGGAGCCCTGTGGGGCTGCAAAGGTTACGTGTGCGCTGCCCGTTGCCCGCGCCGGTAAAGGGAAGCACGTCCCGTTCATCTTGGCCTCCGGCGTGGAGCACGATGCGGTGACCAACCCTTTGGTTGTTCGCTTTTATCCCCAAGTGCTGCCTGTTCCGTGGTGCCCCTCGACCGTCTGGGTTCCACGGGCTCAGGTATTTGTTGAGAGTGTGCCGCTTTCGATGCCCGATCCTCGGACGTCCTTTCGTCGCCCTCTTACGGAAGTAATCCTGTTGGTGTGGGAGGCGTATTGTGTTCTTTTCCCGGCAGCGGAGTGGCCGGAAAAGTATGCGCAATCTTGATGGTTTATATAGAGTGTGTATTGGACTTTTATGTTCTGTGATGTTTATTTGCCCTTCAGGCCACTGTCCCTGTTAATTGTACTTTAGGCTATACCTTTTCATAAATTATGTTTCTTTGATTTATTGTATTATATGCCCTTCTGGCTATGCTGTTTGCCCTCTTAAGTGCGGGGTTATTGTGCAGAACAATTTGTTTGTATACTTGTATTCCTTTCTTATTTTTGTTATTATTATTATTATATTTGTTCTTTTTTCGGTTTATGTTGGTGCCTCTCCGTGTATGTTTGCGGTGCTGGTAGCCTTGTTCTGTTTATTACATGTTTTGGAACCATTTCTGTGTTGTATTCCGATATGTTTGGCTTCTTTGTTGTGATTTGTTTGTATTCATTGCTGTATTTTGTTCTGTATTTGTTTGTATCTATTGTTGTATTTGTTCTGTAATTGTTGTATATTGTTTTGTGATTATTGTTAATTTGTGGTCGGCCCTTCCGGCCGGCGTTTTTGTGTTTATGTACGTGTTTATGTCCTTTATGTTTTTGCTCGTGCTTTATTGTGCTGCTTGTTGCGTTTGTTTTGTTTTTATTGTACTTATAAGCATGCTTGCATGTAAAAATATAATAAAAAAAAAAAAAAAAGTAGCGAATCTTTAACAACAACAACAGCCCTGGGCGCCACGACATTTGTCAACAACGCCACACCCCCGCTACTGACCAATCAGCCGACGGATGGCGTGGCTCCCACAATGCATTGTAGCCCCGCCCCCCTCGGCGGCAAAGCACTCCTCATCTGAGGATCCCCTCCGCCATCTTTTCCGGCAGAAAAATAGTAAACCCATTCCTCAAACCAACAAATATCATATTTGCCGTCAACCGACAGCTCAGGCTCCTGCCTAAATGAACAAAATCTCTTCCCCATGCTTCAAAGTATATACAAATCAGGGTGATATGACTCTTAAAAGCGAGATATAGCTTAAAATAGGGCTAAACTCCGTATCAGATGTTAAATGACTAATCAGGAATTACTATTGATAGATTTAACACATTGTAGCTAGCATACTAGCATACAATACGAGAACTTGGAGATCAAGGTCAACCAGGATTTAAAAGCTTGTTTGATAGGATAGATTAGTGACGAGTAGATGGGCCTGCTTTATTGGCTGATTTTGTGATAAGTAGTTCACCTGCTGTGTCAAGTAGCGATTAGAATGTCAGGAACAAGAGCGAGTACTGATACAAATTATCTCCAGCCATATAGTACCTGTTAATAATATTTTAATAATAAATATTTGTGGTAATGTTTGCCTGAGTAATAAGTAATGTTAACGTATGAAGGGAAAGATGGCGCTCATTTACTTGCGAGTTGATGACGTATTACTTATCATTCCTGACATTTGGATATTATAATGCTTTCCTTCAGTTCTTGTATTTTCCTATATGTTCACTGATTCGATGTTTTGCTGTTATACAGCTGGTATTTACTCATCACTGATTTCCTTCTAGATATCGGTCACAAATGTTTCTGCAGATTTTTTCAGTGAAAGACTGATGTTGGGGCTAGACCAGCTGGGTGGCTAAAATTACAGACGAACAGCAGACTAAATCATAACAGTGACAGACATATAGCAACATTACCTGCAGCAGTGGTGGCAGACACAACAACAGTACCTGCAGCAGTGGTGGCAGACACAACAACAGTACCTGTGTAGCAGTGGTGGCAGACACAACATTAGTACCTGCAGCAGTGGTGGCAGACACAACAACAGTACCTGCAGCAGTGGTGGCAGACACAGCAACAGTACCTGCAGCAGTGGTGGCAGACACAACAACAGTACCTGTAGCAGTGGTGGCAGACACAGCAACAGTACCTGCAGCAGTGGTGGCAGACACAGCAACAGTACCTGCAGCAGTGGTGGCAGACACAACAACAGTACCTGTGTAGCAGTGGTGACAGACACAACAACAGTACCTGTAGCAGTGGTGGCAGACAAAACAACAGTACCTGTAGCAGTGGTGGCAGACACAACAACAGTACCTGTAGCAGTGGTGGCAGACACAGCAACAGTACCTGCAGCAGTGGTGGCAGACACAACAACAGTACCTGCAGCAGTGGTGGCAGACACAACAACAGTACC
>WNGS01007182.1:6185880-6201335 GCA_020271785.1 Procambarus virginalis
GTGAGTGAGTGAGTGAGTGAGTGAGTGAGTGAGTGAGTGAGTGAGTGTGTGTGTGTGTGTGTGTGTGTGTGTGTGTGTGTGTGTGTGTGTGTGTGGGGGGGGGGGGGGAAGAAGTTGATTAGTTGACAGTTGAGAGACGGGCCCAAAGAGCCAGAGCTCAACCCCCGCAAGCACTAGGTGAATACATATCATTCCGTATCTAATTGAGCTTAGTATGTTAATCCTAACAAATTAATGATTCTAAACAATAAAAGTAAGTCAGAACGCTGCCGAGACCTTGCGGGCTCACTATAGCCCGTGCTTCATGGACATTTTGTTCTGAGTAGCTAAATCTAAAACAGCAAACAGCTGCTGAGGCAGCATTTGATCTGGTATGGACTCACATGATCAGTGCCGGTGTACTCCATGAAGGTGGCGAACCCTTCATTGAGCCAGATGTCGGTCCACCACACGGGAGTGACGAGGTTGCCGAACCACTGATGAGCCAGCTCGTGTGCCACCACTATCGCTACCCTCTGCCTGCTGGACGCCGGCGATACTGCTGGGTCGTATAGGAAGTCCTCCTCCCTGCCACATCATTGTTTTATCTTAAGTTTTAGCATTTACAGAAAACCTAACAACTGTACATGCGTCCATTATTTCTCTGAGCATAGATATTTTAGTTTTTCCACTTTACTTCCACTTCCACACTCCACCAGTTCTTTAGTTCCATACCTAAAAGCTATTCGAATTCTTAGTCCTAGGTTCTTACATAATGAGTTTTGAAATATTGATTCCATTGGCTTCAAGCGTTGTTATCTCAGTAAGTTCCTTGGAAGGTTGTCGAATCAAAGCTCCATGTGCATATTATAACAAAATTAGCATCGATAAAATTTGCTCGATGATGATTTTGTTATGCTTATCATATTTTTGTGGGTTGGAAAATGTTGTCAAGACCTTGAAACCTTTTCATGTAAATTCGGTGTTTAATTATTTAAATACTATTGGAAAATTATTAGTTATAAACAGTCCTAGTAGTGGTAATTGTGTAATTAACAAAATACCTTGTAAAGAATGTAATACGTTTTATATAGGTCAAACATCTAAAGATTTTATATTTTGAATTATGCCGCATAAATATTATATAAGAAGTGGTCAGTTATCTAACGTTCTATTTTTTCTTTTCTTTGAGAATTTTCTATAAACTAATTGGGAGGGGGATCTTCTTCAATAACAAATTACATGAGCATTTTTAATAGAAACATTATTGAATCTGCTGGAATACAAACTACAAAGCCATACAACGTGAATATTAGTAATGGTTTGTACAATATGGATTCATATTTAACTGATCAGTTAAAACCCGATCTTTGTAATATTATTAATATACATATATAGCATTAAAGATAAAGATTCTAGGAACTCACATGAATTAGTCATTTGGGATAGTGCTTCCAAAGACTTGCATATATATATATATTGGTCATTAGGCCTTGAATGCAGTTTCATCTTTTTGTAATGTTCATGAACAACATTACAAAGACATTGTTTTACCACGTTTATGAAGTCACGTTTCCTAAAATAATAGTCACATTTTCGCGTGTGATCTGACATCATCATGTGGCTTCAAATACCAGACAAGAAATTCAGTAGCTTTAAATACTCTGACATGATTTCCCGTTACGTAAAGTAATCCGACACTAAGTTATGTTACATTAATTGAACTGAAATGAGATCACATTGCTTCAAGTAACCTGACACTTGAAATGAAGTCACTTTGCATCAATTAAAATGACAGGAAGTGACGTTCCTTTAAGTAAGCTGACATGAAGTGAAGATGTCTCACGTAACCTGTCACGAAGTCACGCTGCTGCAAACACGATGACATGAATTCACGTAGCTTCAAGTAACCTGACACAAAGGCAAGATGTTACATGTAATCGGAGAGTCAGTGACATAGCGCAGACCAACACAGTGCCTGTAGGATAATAATTAATGTGTGACAAGAAGGATAATTTTGTGGACGATTGCGACATAAAATCCCGTCATAAGGAGAGTAGGTGTTGTGATACTCAGAAAGGAGCGTTGCTACGTAACTCAATAGTGTATACACTGGGCAAAAGTAGAGGAATTTTGTGTTGCATCAGAGGACGAAGGGTTTTACTTAGTCCACATTTTATATACTGGATAATAAGCCTATCAATTATTACTTTTTCATATAATTATCAGACACTTGGTCTTGAAACTTGACTACCCTATACCCATGGACGAGGTAGTCTTGATTAGCAATTTTATCCATATACCTTATATGATTAGCGATAGTAAAATTGTTTGTGGACATACAAGCTAAATATTGTCCTATATGAAAAAACGACTGTAGCTGAACCTGAGTTACTTGTGTCTTATATTGATGGAATATGCAGTTGACTGCTCGGCCCTGCATGTGAAGCCAAATGTGTGCTTGTGCAGTTCTCCAATAATCCACAGTAGTCTACTTACGACCATCTTTTCTGATATTTTACTAAAACATGTTAGAACAATGCCTCAAAAATATGCCAGGCTCTCAGTTCATAGGAAATGGAATTATGTGTTTATTTCTTCGGAGATGTCGGTATTATACCTTGATTCCAGGATGACTGATAATGTCTAATATATCTTGAGCTCATGTTGGGTGAATTTATCTCATATGTAATTAAATGTATTAGAGAGCAATTTACGTGTGTTAACTGGCCGTTATCCGGAAATTTTTTAAATTTATGTTGCATCCCATATCTAGCTTTCAAACAACATATTGGATCATCAGCACAATTTGAGAGTTATGAGTATTGTCTCGTGAAATTTAGTGCTTGCTGTTAATAATTTTCACGCTAACTTACAATCCCACGAAGAGCGAGTAACAAAATTGAGCCTTAACTGTGCAAAATATACTCTTCAAACTCTCGCCTCAGTAAACTATCGCCAACGCTATCAAAACATTTTAGTACCTTGGAGAAGAATCTTCACAAGATGACAAATAAATCTGTAAATGTTTTAAGTCTCAGAGAACAATTTGGTGCAATTATATAAACAATTACATATTCAGCTAAATAGTATTTCGTCACTTTCAGGCTCAAATATCAACAGTATTTAGAGTGTTACATAACTCCATTATATAGTATCATCATAAACAGATTTAATATAATTTATTTCTACAAAAACTCTGTAAACCACTTAGTAAGAAATTCAGAAAATGTCTTAAAAGCCAGCAAGTAGCTGTAGATATAACTGCCATAAGCGTAACGTGCATACAGAAAATAATGTGCAATGTTCTAACCTGTAGGTTATGAGTCCCCAGTTCTCCATGGCTCCGGCTGAGAAGTCAGGAATAGCGATCATGTCTTGCTTGGGGAGAGGGAATGGGATGTTGAAGAATTCCTCGTAGAAGGTGAGGACTTCTGGGCCAGTCTGGAGGCCGTAGTCTGCCTGCTGTATGGCAGCTTCACGAGCCCAAACTGTTAATGACAAAATATTAACATATTTGTAAAAACAATGTAAACAATTAATTACATTTCGTGGAAAATTCCACAACAATTATAGCATGACATGTCTGAGTACATGGTCTATGAAAGTACATGGGCCAGGCATGGTTATTTATGGAACAAGCCAAGCTCCCTCGAGACAGAGAGATTGTCAAGTCAGCATAATGTGACCATTTTGTGGTCTAGCCATCCCAAGATGGCCTCCTCAATGAATCCATATCAGGATATGTAATTACACCTAACAGCTATAAGCATGTCATGGTAAAACTACAAACACATATACTTGAGAAATACTTGTTTAACCAAATACATTTGGTTAAGATATTATAAATATATAATTAAAAGAGGCAGGGGCAACGATAATACCTTGGTGTGGATCACCTGTATGTCCAGAAGTCCGCTCGTCATCAAGGTGGAACCAGGATTCCCAACCAGTGAGTGTCCCTATGAGGTGGTGGCGTCTTGTTTATTAAACAAGACGCCACCACCTCATTGGGAAATCCTGATTAAACCTTGACGAAGAGCGCACGTCTGGACACTTCCTCCGCCTGGGAGCCGCCTGATCACGTTGTTAACACGTTTTGGCTTTGCTACTGCCGTTTGGCATCACTATTCAATGGTCCGGCTGTACAACACTTGGCGCACATATCGCCTTGGGTCACGGGATTGTTGATTGTTTTTTTTTTTACGTATTCTAGCTGGTTCTCCCACGGGGTGACGGTGTTCGGGAGCCGGCTTGGCCGAGTGGTGCCGGGGGTTGGCGGGTCATGGTGGGCTCCTGGTGTGCCCTCATCCATGGTGGGCGGCTGGCTTCTGCTCTTCCGGAGGACACTGGATGACATTTGCGTTTTAGTTGGGGGCCGAGTTTTTGGTTTTGTTACCCAATGTTCCCAGTGTGGGGCGGGGCTGGTGCTTGTCACCCTGAGGGACTCCTGGGGCTCCCCAATCATCTGCCTGTCTGCGTTTCTTGCCACATGGCATCTTAGTTTCCAGTGATTGGCATCACTTGTTTCGCGATTTGGCTTAGCGTTTCACCTTTCTGGGCTTCGTGTTTAACCCTTACCGGGTACGCCGAGGCGCATCCGATCCCACGATAGTCGTCGCCCCTAAATAAATAACAACACCACTCTATGGTTGTACAAGCTTAGTTTTAGCCGTTTATCTTCCGTGAACCCCTAGCTAGTAGTGTAAAACTACACATAAGTGTGTATAAACATTAAGGCACTCTGTTTAATGTGAAATAAGGTGTGTCTGGCCAAGAAACAGTGTGACTACACACCGCCACCACTGCTTCGACGCACACACCTTCCCACCCTGTGCGTACAAAATTCTGCCGCCACACAAGGACTTTGACGGTGGTGTAAAACCACACATGAAATGTTAATAAACATTAAGGCACTCTGTTTAATGTGAAATAAGGGCGTGTTTTACCATAAACTCTGAGTGGATGGTGATCAACGCCGGACTTCTCAAGCCAGAAGCCGGCGGATTCTAGACAACACCATTCCAACATCTGTAGTGAACAACACTACAAGCTCTGGCCCTACAAGCCGGCTATATCTTAGTAATACAAGACTGGGGTCCGTACCTGCATCTTAATAAAATAAGGGAGGTTGGTGGTAGTAACTAGAGATTGGATCCTGTGTCTTTTGTGCCACTTTCCTCCATTAAATTGCAGGTGCGGTTACAACCATGAGGTTACGAGCTCACCTCTGTAAGCAAAGTACTTGCCACTAAAATAAAACCATACTAACTAGTATAATCAATGTTTAACAAATATTTTATATATTGCAATTGCTTAAAGACAAATTAAGAAATACATTTGCAATAAATAAATTCGTAGCATTAAAGAATCTTGTTATTGTTTATAATAATTCATATGTGACAAGTTACCAGAACAAAAGGATAGACTCAAATAATTTATAACCGTATCAGTCTAGACCCATTATATATATAATACTTTTTACTAGGTGGTAAGTGGAGATTTTTTCATTCACATAGCTTAATGAAAGTTAGCACCATTCCTGTTGGATCACTCTGAAAAACTGAGCCACTTAAGCAACAGAGAGAATAGATACAGTCCACTATCCCACGACGAAAATGAGTTTCTTAGTGGTTAGTTAATTCCTTATTTTAGGGAGTCGGAAAGTTAAAAAATTCCCAGACATTTCATTTCAAGAAATGAAATGTAAAACAATGCTGATAATATCAAGAACTGGTATTAATAAAGAAAAACCATTATTACCTCTGAAGAGAACGAAATGGCTGGCATTGTGGGAAATGACTTCTACTATTTAAAGTTAGAGATTCTTTAACTCTAAATAACACTCAAACATTAAATATTAAATTAAATTCCTATGAAGGTTCATCTTCTGTTTAAAATAATATGCAATTAATAATAATATGTAATAAGAGAAGACGCAATATGGCGACGTATAGCCACTGACGATGTCGTCAGCGGCTTCCCACCTCACCACCAGACAATTGGGAAACTGAAGTTGCTTTTTGTTAATTCTTGCCATTAAATTAGAGCGAGGAGGTTAAACAATACTTTATTAATCCATCAAAATAATAATATTAGTTATTTTTTTAATCAAACATAATTTAGAGCCCTATCTTGAGATGATTTCGGGGCTTAGCGTCCCCACGGCCCGGTCCTCGACCAGGCCTCCTTTTTGTTACACATCCCTAAGAAGCAGCCCATAGCATCTGTCAAACCCCAGTTACCTATTCACGGCTAGGTGAACAGATCCATCAGGGTGAAAGAAACTCTGCCCATTTGTTTCCGCCTCCACCGGGGATCGAACCCGGAACCTTTAGACTACGAACCCCGAGAGCTGTCCACTCAGCTGTCAGGCCCCTGATTGTAGTTTGTTGTTTTTAATGATAGAGGAATTCCACAGCCGTTTTAAATTAATATTTTATTACTCTGAAATTCTCAGATATTTTTTTAATTGTTCATACTATTTTAAGAATTAACTCAAGGAATTAAGTTGAGTAAATTCCACACGAGGAAACTAGATTTTTGTAAGGAGTTTTGAGCCCTACTCAAAATTAAACATTAACCCTTGGCCCTACCTAGCGAGTCAATGAGGGAGAGGAAGGCTCGCCACCACTGTACTGACCAACATGCTTCATGTTGGGCTGCCAAACACTAGACGGTGACGGTAACCAGAAACTTTCCTGCATATGCTGCCGAAAACTGTATATTTTCGTTATGGCAGCTAGTGAACTTTATCAGTTATTGGACTTATCTCCACCCACTAATAAACCCATATTCTCTTCAAAGCTTTACGCTAGAAGTGGAATCATTGATCAAGACACTCAGAACTAAAGTGAACACTGCAGCTGCCGAGTGGTCTCTAAAGCTGGACATTCAAAGGAAACTCTTTAATGAAATTCTGGATACTTTATGTGCTCACTACAGAAAAGACATTCTCTCCCTCGACGAAATCCTTGAGGGTTTAAGGATGACTGTCAACTGAATGAGGGCCTATAATAAAATTAATCCAACATAAGAAAAGTCTTGAACTGTCATATTCAAAACGGACAAGTCAGTGAAGCCTAAACAACCTGAGACACATTTTAAATGGAAGCAAGGCAGCGTGGGAGCGTATAGCTTTCCTAGTTATTACTGCATCCCTTCCTAAGGAAGATCTTGCAACAAATTCAACTGGGTGTAAATATTGTTTGGTTCTGCAATCAAGAACATCCCATATTACAGTGTCTTAAAAATGCAGACCGTGCGAGTAACATTGGTCGTCTGCAACAGCTGCAAAGGTGTACGAAGTGCCTGAAGGTCCCACGACCCTAGCAGCCACGAGACTCAACTAGACAAATGGGCAACATCATACAGTCTTATGTGACGGAGGGAGACAAACTCCACAGTCACCCAAAGATAAAACTAAATCCATTACAGTAGTCAAGTATTGCAAATTTGAAGACAAGGTACAAGCCTTGCTTGGCTCAAACCATTACTGCTGCAACCCTACCAATAACCATGCTAACTTTGAACCAAAGAAGAAAGAAACTTCTGGTGAGAGGGTTGTTTAGTGAGGGTTCACAATAAACGTTTGTCACACAAGGGGTGGCAGACCAACTAACACTAAAAACAATGATGCAGGTCACCCAAAATATATTAGGGTTTTTAACCAATAGCTCCTACTACGTGGTAAAACCAAATATTCATTTGGGAAGATATATTAGACCTTTATTCACTATAGTTGTGCAAACAAACCCATCTGACTTACATGCGCTGGGTCTAGGGACCACAATAAATTACTTGAAACAACAAAGAGTCAAACCAACTTGACACCCCAAATTATTTCTGACCATATCCAGTATATAAGGGTGCGAATAGGATCAGATTATTACCACAAATTCATCTCAGGCAAACAAATTGCACTGCAGTGTGAAGTCCAAACAAAGTTTCTTGCTTAATGACTGCCTGCAAACAGGGTCAAGCCCAACACAGAGGCTGTATGATGTGCTGCTAATGTTCCACATGGGGACATATGCATATATGGCCGACATTAGTAAAACATTTTTAAGGGTAGGCCTCTAACAGGAGAACCGAGACTATACTAGGTTCATATGGCTGAAGGATCCTGAAGAACCTAATAGTTTAATCTTTATTTACTAGATTTGTTTCAATACTGTTTGGAACGGCTTCTTCACCGTTTTTGCTTCAGGCTATCCTGGATACGCATTTCAAGAAGTCCAATAGCGCATATAAAAGAGAAATCAGTAACAATCTGTATATAAACAACATCCAGGGGACAAACATTATTGAATAAAAGCTGCAGGACATATATAAGGAGGCAAACTGAGAGTTAGAAGATAACATCCATTAATATCCAATACAGGCTTCCAATAATACCAAACTAAATAAAAAGGGCTTTTCCTAGCTACCAAAGGCCAAAAAAAATTAAGATACATGATGTTCGATGGAAGATAAAGTAATCAGCCTGATCAATTTAAATCAGTTAAACTTGTGACAACAAAAATTAACAGTTTAACCAAGAGGAAGTTAGTTTCGCAAGTCAGCAAAACTTTCGAAGCATTAGGACTACTGAGACCTATAACTATAGCAGGTAAAGTGATAATTCGGGAATGTTGCTTGAGAAGGTTGGCTGGGATGATCCTCTAATCCTAAAGCTCCAAGAAAAATTAAGGAGGAACAAAACTCACTATAAAAATCTAGTTTCCGCTCTTGGAATTTACTCTACTTAATTCCTTGAGTTAATTCTTAAAACTGTATAAAAATTAAATATCTAAAAAAACTTCAGAATAATAAAATAAATTTAAAACAGCTGCTGAATTACTATCATTAAGAATAACAAACTACAATCATCACTCTGGGAATCTACTGAAAACAAATGAAATGTAAAAAACATAGCTGTTTTTGCCAGCATAGATTCCCTCATTCAGTTTAGCTGGGGTAAAAAGTCACTGTTTGTAGTATCAGTCGCTGTTCTTTAATATCTGTCGAGGAGTTCCACATTTAGTTTATAATGAAATAATTAAATTGTTATAGCGAAAACACCGATTCATCTCGAGGCACTCTGTACAACCAAAACTAATAGCGAATTATAGCCTGATACATAGCGAATTATAGCCTGAGTACAGCGTAGCCTAATGATGAAATTTTTTATAACCATAAATATCATTTATTGTTAATATTTCCATATAGTTGCAATCCAGTCTATATACATACAAATGTAAATGTTCGTTTGTTCAAAATCGCAAATCTCCGAAAGTTCTTCACCGATTGCTTTGAAATTTTCACACAATGTTCCCTTCGCATCCGAGCGGGTTTTAGTATACATACTATATAGATGTCACGTATGTGACGGCAGAAAACATGCTTTTTTGAAAAGCTGTGTTTTTCGGGTGTTTTTCCATGTGAGGGGAAATCTTTGAAACCTCTTTACCGATTGCTTTGAAATTTTGACAACACTTCATTCGAATAGGCGAGTGTTTTTATATACTTACTATATACATACCTCACCTGTGACAGGAAAAAACATGCTTTTTTTGAAAAGCAGAGCCATCTGTAGGACGTAAGAGGAACACACGCTGTAATCTCCGAAAGTTCTGAACCGATTGCTTTCAAATATTCACACAACGTTGCATTCACATACTTGCATGTTTTTACATGCCTACTATTTAGATGCTACACCTGTGACAGGTAAAAACATGTTTTTTTTAAACCAGCGCCATCTGTTGTATGTACGAGTAACACACACAATATACAAAAATGTTACGAGTCCATTGTCCCTTTCAATGTTTCCGATTGCATTGATAAAATGAATTTTCACAGATTTTGATTTATTTTCATTTTGATTTAATTATTTTGTGTGACGTTGTGTTGGAATTGAGCTGTGTAGTTTACATTTCGTGGGATAGCTTATTTGTTTATTTTTCATATTTTCATTTCGTTTTCTTAACTGTTCTTATTTTTCAGTGCAATTGGTGGTGAAATTGAGCTGTGTCGATTGATCTGCGTTTGAATTGAAAATTTCGTTAGTATTTTTTGTTTTTGTTTGAAAACAAGAAAATGAACAACACGATTATTTTAAAGCTGCAAAAGTACAAGAAACAGCTATGAATCCACCAGCTACAATGTTAACTGCTTTCTTCACGTTATATCAAAAATGACTCTTTTGCGAAAACACTGCTGTATTCGGAAGTGAATACGTATTACACACATGGAATGCCAGTAGAAAATCACTTGACCGACGCCAACGAGGAGACCGAGTCGACGGACAACCTGGCAGATTCAAATAAACTACGTTAGGCAGACTGTACACCGTGCATCCCAATCAAGATGAACGCTTCTTTCTTCGTATGCTGTTGGTAAATGTTCCCGGTCCAACGTCTTTCCAGCAATTGAGATTTGTCAACGGTGTAACACATGCTGTTTTTTGTAGTGCATGTCAAGCTCGAAATTTATTGGAGAACGACCGACACCGGGATGTATGCATTAATATGCGTCCAACACGTCACATCCAAGTCAAATTCATGCATTGTTTGCAATCATTTTGACCACCGGCTCTCCTTCATCTCAAACAAAGTTATGGGAGAAATATAAATCGCACGAGGTCGAAGATATTGTCCGTCGAATACGAAGTAAAATTCAAATAAGAACATGGATTTCACAGCAGAAATCTACAACGAAGCGTTGATAGTGATCGAAGATTTGTGCTTAGAAATAGTTAACAAAGTTCTAAATCAATTGGAAAAGCCATTTACGAATCGATCATCAAATCTGCGAGCCAATTATCAAGTTGCGAAATATCAATTAGCTAAAGCTTTGCAATGCCATGCGCCTTGCAATAAAAAAATTAATCAGCAACGTCGCAGAAGCTACAATCTTGATAGGACCTTTCAAAGGTGAAGATATCCTCATTCCTCGCATTCCTATGATTCCAACAGATATGCCATTTCAATTTAAGATATTGTAATTTCCAATTCGATTGGCGTTTGCAATCACTATCAATAAAGCTCAGGGCCAATCTTTAGAAATGTGCCCTTTATACTGGATACGGATTGCTTCTCTTAGGGACAATATATTTTGCGTGTTCTAGAGTCGGGAACCAGACAATCTCTATATCTCCACAGATAATCGAACACAAAAAATATTGTATACCCACAAGCATTGTGAAATTAAACATATTAGAAACGTGCGCTTTCTCCTTTCTTTCTTTTCCATTTAACCAGACTGAGCCACAGCAAAGCGTGGCGGGTACAGCTAGTTTAATATAAAAAAATTAATTAATGCAAAGCATATGTAACTTACTTGTTACAGACCCTTTAAATTACAAGACCATAGAGCTGGTAATCAGAGGGCAGAAGGCTGGGGCGAGATTGCAGAAAACTTGAGCAAGGAACAGATACGAGTTGGAGGCGGGGGATACAGCTCAGTGGTCCAACCACCGTCGGAAAGACTTGCAGGTGATGATGCAGATCGGTGGATAAACGGGGTCGTCTTGGTTTCTCATAATTTATGTCTCGCAGGGGGCCGGGCTTGTCATTCAAGCAGCATTTCAATTATACTCTTGTCTCCTTGATATTCCAGCGTCTTGTGGGGTTCCTCAGACGTTTTTTCTTTTTTTTTTGGTTTCTTCTGTGGTGTTTCCTTTGTTGTTACCTCCTGTTCTTGACTTCTGGTCACCACTCCAGTCACCTGAACATGTCCAGGGTACTTGTCGTAGGTATCAGGATCGATGACGTCAAGGTTGAGTGGAGACAGGTCACAACAATAACTGACATTCTCTGTATCGACGTACCATTTCTCGCGCTCTGGGTCATTCAGTTTTCGTTCTTCCTCGATGCCTTCGTTTATATCCTGGGGTCTCCTTAAGTTTTTGTTCCTGTATAAAGTCGAGGTCACATGCGTTAGAGCGGAATACCAGGCTGTAGTTTTTCAGGGATTTAGGTCGGGTTGGTAACGGTGTTGTGGATGTTATTGTTGTTGCGTGTTCCTCTGCTGACTCTGAAATGAGCTCCAGAGTTGTCTTGGGGGTTGCAGGAGTAGCTTGGAGGAAGCCACTGGGCCTCCAGTCGGAAGTTTATTAGAGATGAGCAGCCGGTTGATGGTGAGGACGTGGAGGTTGACGTCTTTGCCGGCCATTTTGTCGGCGAGGTGAAGCAGGACGGGTAGCAGGCTGTTGTTGGTGGAGTCTGTAGGTTTGGTCAGTGATGGCGTAGGCAGCACTGGTGGGGTTGGAGAGGTATTTCGTCCCCAGAGACCGGTGGCGGTGAGGTAGCCACAGGTGTGTTCCCGGGTAGGGCCGGGAATGCAGCACCATGTTGGTTGGTGGGTCGAGGTGTGGCCAAGTGTTCCATCATGTTCTTGATCTCCTTCTTCCAAGGGTAGTTTGGGGAGACAACGGAATGTTGGTCTTTGCAGAGAAGGTATTTCTGTTTGCTGGCTGTGCAGGGAATGTAGTGGTGGGGGAACTCGGCGCATATGCTGGTTTTTGGTGTGTACAGTTTGCACTTGCCTGTGTAGTGGGAATACTGATAACAACTGAAGCATTGCTTCAGCTCCAGGTAACGCTCCTTTCTCAATAGGTCAGCCGTCATATCAGCACTGATCAAGACGCCACGACACCCTGGTGTCGTGTCGCCTCATGTTCTCAAGTGTTTTCCTAAAACTTCAGGAACTGTTAGCTTTAGTTCTTCAAAAATTAACTAGTTAAGTTCCAAAGACTATGCAAATTTATTAATAAGCACAATAAAGTGATAAAACCAACTGTACTGTCAATTGCACCAGCTGAGCCAGACGCCACGTGTACAATCCAAGCAATTACAAAATACTGTGCACCGGGTACAAGTGTTGTGTTAGTTGACGCTTCAGCGAGTCAACCCTTACTTCAACCCGTTAGTTAAAGAGTCAACTAACACAACACTTGTACCTCCTATTACACTGTTTTACAGGAACTTCTTTTCGACGGCTCATAAAACGGAGGAAAGTGTCCTGAAAGATATTAATAGGAACGTCATCCCCACAGACAGAAATCAGAAGATACATTTCACAATTTAACACAAAAACAAAGAAAACGGCCAACCTACTCATGAAGAACTCTCCTGACACCAAACAGAACGCCTTGAAAGAAACCAACGTCACAATGATTTCGGGGCTTAGCGTCTCTGCGGCCCGGACCTTGACAAGGCCTTCTTTTTGTTACAAACCCCTAGGAAGCAGCTCGTAGCAGCTGTCTAACTCCCAGGTACCTATTTAATGCTAGGTAACAGGTGCACCAGGGTGAAAGAAACTCTGCCCATTTGTTTCTGCCTACGGGAGGAATCGAACCCGAAACCTCAGAACTACGAAGCCAAGCGCTGTCACTCACTGTCAGGCCCCTGTCAATCCCCCCCCCCTGCATACAACCCGCCCAACCGACAATCACCAAACCCTGGAAGTATTGTACCCTCTACTAGTAAGATATATCAGTTATTGGCCAGTAGAATTGATTATTTTTGCAGTCCGGTTATGATGTCTTCGAGACACCTGGAACTGGTAAACCTTGTCTCAGTTATATAATTCCTCTGACTATATATTCTATGTATCATGGTAACAGTTTACTACTAAGTTACTCGGCAGGTGCAGTTCAAGAGAGGAGAAATAACTGCGGGTCAACCTGAGGACACACGAGACATTCACAGTCGTCATTCGGGCCCACCCAACGCGGTCCCACACACTTGACTGAATGATGCCCAGTGCCTATTACCAGGCGATATCGACTCACTAGATAAGAAAGTTATATTTTACTAATCCATTTAACTGTAGAATTAATATACAGTAGTTTATTGCCATTACCCATAACTTGGTGTGATAGGCTACGCACATAAAAAACCCCACAACTTGTGAGTAGGACAACACCTAGCAGGATAAATTAATGAAATACAGTCCACATTAAATCATAATCCATTTTAATTAATATTAATTAAAATTAATACATAAATTAATAAAATAAATTCCAGCAAGGAAAATTCCCCACACTCCCAGCGGTAACGACTCGGACATCAGCAGACCTGTAACACTTGATGCTCTGGTCTATGGATTCTCCTAGCCATATAAGATTCATTCATTTTACTAACTATAGTTTAGATAATCTAGTCTCTCATAATAAATACATTTTATTTCTCAAATTAACATAAAAATAACGAGCACTAGATGACCTGAATTTAATTAATTACTATAATTTAAACCCCCCACTGTAGGAATTATGTGGAACAAATTACCATTGAATACAATCCGCTTGAATCAAAGAATGATCGATTAACTTTTCTACATATTCCACAAGCATTACCTATCTCTGAGAGAACGTGAAGGTTGGAATTAACTACCTTTCAGCATGACGGTTAGCATACCTACCTGAGAGAACGTGAAGTTTGAATTAACTACCTTTCAGAGAACGTGAGGGTTGGCATTACCTTCCTCTGAGAGAACATGACGGTTAGCATTACCTACCTCTGAAGAGAACGTGATCATTGGCATTAGAGTCGGCGTGCACGAAGTCAGAGACGACGAAGGCGACGAGGTAGGTGGACATTGGCACGCTGGTGTTGAAGTGGTCCCACTCCCACCCCTCCTGGCCCTCGCTGACCAGGAGTTCCGTTGTTATATATTTATAGGCAAATTCCATTCTTTCAAACAATATCAATAATTATTCATTTAATAATTAGAATGTAAAATAGGACGTTTGATTTCTTACACAGGGAAGGTTTCATATTTCGGCATGTTTGATATTGAGGACATGGAAGCCTCTCTGGCGAGGAAGATCTCAAAGGTAGCTTTCATGGCGGGTTCGTCGAAACATGGGAAGGCTCTCCTGGCGTCCGTCGCCTCGAATTGAGTCGAGGCGAGCAACCTGCAGTGAGCAAGACTAGTTGTTAGGGTTACCCTTCCATACAAACTGCTAGAATAACATATATAGCAATATTTACAGGATTCTATTATATGGATGGAAAAAAGGTCCAAAAGGGAAAAAAATGAGAAGCAAAAGTTGAATCCGTCATTTAATGGGTCGTGTGGAAGGGAATTAAATACAAGAGCGTGGAGGAAATACAAAAATAAAACAGCAGTCCCCGTTGTAAGACTGCTAGCCTGGCGTAGTGGTAAGAGGCTCGCTGGCGTTTGCGTGAGCACTTTGGCCTGGATTCGTATCCTGGTCGGGGGAGGATTTACTGGGCGCCAATCCTTAACTGTAGCCTCTGTTTAATCAACAGTAAATTGTACCTGATTGTTAAGCGATTTGGCGGGTCGTATTTCAGGGAATATTAGGATTAAGGACTTGCCCGAAATGCTATGCGTGTTAGTGGCTGTAAAGAATGTAAGAACTCTTGTGTTTTATATATATATATTATATATATAATATATATATATATATATATATATATATATATATATAATATAAATATATATGTCGTACCTAGTAGCCAGAACGA
>WNGS01007182.1:6202335-6230662 GCA_020271785.1 Procambarus virginalis
TTCCTGTCCCCTTCCACCTAACCTATAGAGGACCCTAACTACTGTGTTAAAAAAAATCCCAAATTTATTTTTAACTTTTTTTCATTTCAAAGTACGTCCATATTCGGCCATATCGGGGCAAAACGGCCCCAAAAGCGACGTTCTTTTTAAGGGAAGGTTGAACTGACATCCGTCTTGTCAGGTACAGAATCAACAAGTCCACTCAATAACACAGCTGCATGTCACCGGAACTAACCACTAACAGATTCAATCTTGATCACTTCACCTGTAACTGTGGAATAGCACTTTCTAACACAGCTAGTCTGATATTTTCAGCATCAACACCAACCCTCACCTCATTATCCCTATCAAGAGACATTGTCGGGGTTTGATTTTTTTTTTTTTTTGCATTTAAATTCTAAGCCTGTAACATTCACATCCTGACGTTACGTCACTACGAGGATGCATATGCGACACCCTATCACTGTAACAAGGGAAAGTCCGCATCACGAAAGCGTATATATTGTCCACCACCACAGTGCATATTATAGTACAGAGCTCTGCATGTCAACACATAAAAGAAGTGTTTAGTTACCCAGTGTAGAGAAAGCCTATTTATTTATAGTAAAATCACACAATCATAAATACAAAAAATAATATCAGTCTCATAAAGAGCACGGACAGAAATAATATAGAGTAAACAGAACACTTTAGTACATTGCGAGAAACGGTTTCAACAATATAATCAATGACAACAAGAAATGTATAAAATAAATCCAAACAGTATAATGAACCAATAGAAACCTTACAACACACAAGCAAGCATATAAGAAATCTTAGGTGCCAAATCTTGAGCCTGTGATGTGTGGTAAACCCACATCCACACAAGAAACACGCAAAAGCTCTGGGAAAACATCTAGAAATACAGTCAGAACAAGTGGTGAATTTTGTAATTAAAGGAAGAAGGAGTTCCCTTGGAACGGAACTGGTGCTGCAGTGTCAACATTGTCTGGAGATTGGGCAGTATCTTGCAATTAAGTGTAACTCGTGTATGAAATCATTAAGCGCCTTTGATAATGTACAGATTAGGATCCATGGCAAGGTATAAAAAAGTTGTCTATAATAGGATAAAAATTGTCTATGTTTTTATGTAGTAGATTCACATAGTCCTGCCTATGTGGAAAAGCAGTCAATCATCATTAGGTTTCCCAACGTCAAAAATAACGTCGAACTAAAGTACCCTCTCTCAACCTACCAAAGGACCCAAACGAATAGAAAACGGGGACATTATGTCAATTTCGAAAGCCGCTTACATGATATAGTACGACTATTTTGGCCTTGGGGTTAAAGCATGTGTCAAAATGCGACGCTTTAGGAGCACTGTTGGGAAAAGACCTCATGGAAAAGGTGGGAATTATCCTCGTTGGCCTGGATGAATTGTCTATAGTTGGAGGTGAAGTAAAATAGATCAATAGTTTGCAGAAGATATCCCATTGATATGCAGTGCTTGCAGGTAAACCAAACAGTAGCATGGTGGCAAAAAATACACCTTAAAAGTGGAGCTTTAATTAATTTTACGCAAAGAACAGTTCCTTTAATTAGAGCAATTGATAGAATCAGTCTGGAAAGGCATTGTAGCAGAACCCTTTTAGAGCCAAGACACAGTGAGTGGGCCAGCCCCGAATGTGCCAGTTGTTGAAGGCCCAGATTAAATAATTATCTGTGCAGATTTTAAAGAATCAAATATTCGCATCCATTGCTGGAAATACCCTTTGCTAAACATTGATGTTATTGTCAGTGGTTTATAAGGTGACAATATTATATATAACTGACTTAACGGATGCTTACCTGCAAATTCCTGTAGATGAGGAGATCAGAACTTGTTATTGATTAATACTTATATAAAGGGTTATTCATGTATTAAAAAGGCTTCTTGTGGAAGTCTTATCTCCAGTTGTTTTTCAGAAATTCATGTCCCAATTGTTAGTAAAGATTAAGGGTCTGGATAGTTTTCCTTTAGATTACATCATGTTATTGGAGAGAATGAAGAAGAAATGTCATGATTAACACAGAAATCACAATAAGTGATGATTTCTTAGTAAAATAAAAGTGATAAATGAGAAAATCCCGTAGAGCTATGAGGTGGTGCGTATGTGTATGCGAGGTGGTGCGTATGTGTATGCGAGGTGGCGCAGTTGAATGCGCGGTATGTATGTATTTTCCTAAGGCTATGAGTCCCAAGGACTCGTATCCCCTACGGCTATGAGGTTGGCATGGTGTATGTACATATAAGCCACAAGCACTTCTACCCAAGGCTTGTGGGTTATATGTAAAAACTTGGACTGGCTCAGTAGGGGCCTACAGACTTCCTGTGATTTCAGTAGAAACCAGGTTTAAGTTTTTAGCAAGTCCCCAGTAAACATTAAACGTTTCTGACTTTTTTTATTTGGTAGCAGATGGAGGACACTGTAACTATATATGTTAAGGTGTCTTTTGAACATGTAAAATTCGTTGACTTTCAGTCATTTCAATTTGTGCATGTATGTGTGTGTCTCACTAGTTGTACTCACTTAGTGTGCTGCAGGGGTTGAGCTTTAGCTTTTTGGTACCGCCTCTCAACACTCAATCTACTGGTGTACAGATCCTGAGCCTTTTGTGCTCTGTCATATCTACAGTTGCAACTGTGTATGGAGTCAGCCTCCACCACTCAGTTCCTAGTGCATGCCATTTTAATAACACACTAACACTGAAAAAGTTCTTTCTAATGTCTCAATAGCTCATTTCGCTACTCAATTTCCACCTGTGCACTCTAGTGCGTGTGCCCCTTACCTTAAATAGCCTGTCTTTATATACCCTGTCAATTCCCTTGTGAATTTTGTATGTGGTGATCATGTCTCCCTGGCTCTCTGTCTCCCTGTGAGTTTGAGGTGCAGTTCCATCAGCCTTTCCTCCGAACTCATGCCTCTTAGTTCTGGGAACATAGCATAGAGGCATATCTCTGAAAGCCAACACACTAGAAAGGGAAGAGACGACGACATTTTCTCGTCCATCCTGGACCATTATCAATTGATTGGATAATGGTCCTCCAGGGACGGTATGGTGATAGTGATAATTCTCGTCCGATTAAGATAATGCGTCCCAAACAAGCACAATCGACTTGGTAATGATTTTCCAGGACGGACGAAACGTCGTCGTCTCTTCACTTTCTAAATGATTGTGGTTTTGGTCAACTTTTTCAGCCACGTTTTATTGTGACTCCTCATCTGGCAACCTCTGAAAACTTTTTCCAGCTTCGTCTGTGCTGACAAAGGTACGGGCTCCAGCTGGGGTCCGCATAATCCAGGATTGGCCCTACATACGTGGTATACAAGATTATGAAAGATTCCTTACACAGGTTTTGATGGGAGTTATGAATTAGCAAACCCTCCTTGCATAGACCGCCGATGTTATTCTTTTGTTGTAGCTTCAGGAGACAGGTTTGCGTGATATCAACTAGTCTTTCTATCTGTCCGTTTCATGAAGGACTTAATCTCCAATTCGGTATCCAGCGTCTGGCCTCCATTTTAACCACCCTAGTTTCAAAATCTTACATTTACTCGGGTTGACCTTTATTAGCCATTTGTTTGACATCAATCAGTTTGTTTAGGTCATCTTGGTGGGCCTCATACTATCTTCCTCTGTCTTACTACTCATAATTTTTTGATATCAGCAAACATTGTGAGGAATGATTCTATTCCCTCTAGGAGATCCTTTACATATATCAGGAACAATATAGGTCAGAAACGATCCCTGCGGGACTCCACTAGTGCGCTCCTCGCCAATCCGAGACATCACCCCTCACAGTGACTCTTGTCTTCTGTTGCTAGTTATCCTTATCCAGTGAAGTTCCAGTTCTTTTCCTTTCACTCCTGCCATTGCATCTCCAGTTTGTGTGTAATCTCATTGTACTCACCTATTGTGCTTGCAGGGGTTGAGCTCTGCTCTTTGGTCCCGCCTCTCAACTGTCAATCAACTGGTGTACAGGTTCCTGAGCCTACTGGGCTCTATCATATCTACACTTGAAACTGTGTATGGAGTCAGCCTCCACCACATTACTTCCTAATGCATTCCATTTGTCAACCACTCTGACACTAAAAAAGTTCTTTCTAATATCTCTGTGGCTCATTTGGGCACTCAGTTCCACCTGTGTCCCCTAGTGCGTGTGCCCCTTGTGTTAAATAGCCTGTCTTTATCAACCCTGTCGATTCCCTTGAGAATCTTGAATGTGGTGATCATGTCCCCCCTAACTCTTCTGTCTTCCAACGAAGTGAGGTTTAATTCCCGTAGTCTCTCCTCGTAGCTCATACCTCTCAGCTCGGGTACTAGTCTGGTGGCAACCTTTGAACCTTTTCCAGTTTAGTCTTATGCTTGACTAGATATGGACTCCATGCTGGAGCCGCATACTCCAGGATTGGTCTGACATATGTGGTATATAATGTTCTGAAAGATTCCTTACACAAGTTCCTAAAGGCCGTTCTTATGTTAGCCAACCTGGCATATGCTGCTGATGTTATCCTCTTGATATGAGCTTCAGGGGACAGGTCTGGCGTGATATCAACCCCCAGGTCTTTCTCTCTCTGACTCTTGAAGTATTTCATCTCCCAAATGATACCTTGTATCTGGTCTCCTGCTTCCTACCCTATCTTCATTACATTACATTTGCTTGGGTTAAACTCTAACAGCCATTTGTTCGACCATTCCTGCAGCTTGTCCAGGTCTTCTTGAAGCCTCAAGCTGTCCTCCTCTGTCTTAATCCTTCTCATAATTTTGGCGTCGTCAGCAAACATTGAGAGGAATGAGTCTATACCCTCTGGGAGATCATTTACGTATATCAGAAACAGGATAGGTCCAAGTACAGAGCCCTGTGGACTCCACTGGTGACTTCACGCCTTCTGAGGTCTCACCCCTCACTGTAACTCTCTGCTTCCTATTGCTTAGGTACTCCTTATCCACTGGAGCGCCATACCAGTTACTCCTGCCTGTTTCTCCAGCTTATGCATCAACCTTTTATGGGGTACTGTGTCAAGGCTTTCCGACAGTCCAAAAAATGCAGTCCGCCATCCTTCTCTTTCTTGCTTAATCCTTGTCACCTGATCGTAGAATTCTATCAAGCCTGTAAGGCAAGATTTACCTCCCTGAACCCATGTTGATGGTTTGTCACGAAGTCTCTTCTCTCCAGATGTGTTACTAGGTTTTTTCTCACAATCTTCTCCATCACCTTGCATGGTATACAAGTTAAGGACACTGGCCTGTAGTTCAGTGCCTCTTGTCTGTCACCCTTTTTGTATATTGGTACTACTTAGCAGTCTTCCATATTTCTGGTAGGTCTCCGTTTCCAGTGACCTACTATACACTATGGGAGTGGCAAGCAAAGTGCTCCTGCACACTCTTTCAATACCCATGGTGAGATTCCGTCCGGCCCAACAGCTTTTCTCACAACCAGTTCCAATAGGTGCTTCTTGACCTCATCTCTGTAATTTCGAACTTTTCCAAGGTCACCTGGTTGCTGCCACCTCTCCTAGCGCCGTGACCTCTCCCTGTTCTATTGTAAAGACCTCCTGGAACCTTTTGTTGAGTTCTTCACACACCTCTTTGTCATTCTCTGTGTACCTGTCCTCGCCCCCCTAAGTTTCATCACCTGTTCCTTCACTGTTGTCTTCCTCCTGATGTGACTGTGTCGTAGCTTTGGTTCGGTCTTGGCTTTATTAGCTATATCATTTTCTACCTTTTCTCAGCTGCTCTTCTCACGCTAACATACTCGTTCCTGGTTCTCTGGTATCTCTCTCTACTTTCTGGTGTTCTGTTATTACGGAAGTTCCTCCATGCCCTTTTGTTCAGCTCCTTGCTTTCATACATTCCCTATTAAACCTATTCTTCCCTATTCTTCCTTTGCTTCTCTGTTTTTCCTGTCGGGCTGGGACAAACCTGCTTACAGCCTCCTGACATTTTTGGGTGACATAGTCCATCATGTTATACGGACTTGTTCCGAGTTCTGTGTCCCAATGTATATCCCATTGGTAGTATATTCCAACCTCCATATGTGGTACTGTGTCAATGACTTTCTGGCAATCTAAAAATATGCACTCTGCCCAACCCTCTCTTTTTTGCCTGATTTTTGTTGCCTGGTCATCGAATTCAATCAATCCTGTGAGGCATGATCTGGCATCCCTGAAACCATACTGATGCTGTGATAAAAGTTCTTCTGTTCCAGATGTTCCACTTTTTTTTCGCACGATCTTCTCCATCACCTTGCATATTATACAAGTTAGTGATATTGGCCTTGAGTTCAGCGCCTCATGCCTATCACCCCTTCTTGAATATTGGGACTACATTAGCCATCTTCTAATTTTTGGCAGTTTACCTGTTACCAGTGATTTGTTATACACCATGGCGAGTGGCAGGCACATCTCTGCTCCTTCCTTCAGTATCCAAGGTGAGATTCCATCCGGGCCTATAGCTTTTGTCACTTTCACATCAACTCTAGCAGTGCTTTCCCACCTCCCCACTGGTAATCACAAACTCATCGAGTAGTGTTTGGTTAGATATTTCCTCTCCTATCTCTTCCCCTGCTCTTCTGGGAAGAGCAGGGACTTCCCCTTTCTCTTCTGTGAAGACCTCCTTGATTTCTTATTGAGTTCCTTGGACACTTTCTTGTCGTTTGAAGTGAATTGTCTGCCTCTTCCCTCGATTGATTGATGATTGATAAAGATTAAGCCACCCAAAGGTGCACGGGCATGAATAGCTCGTAAGTGGTGCCCTTTTTGTGCCATTACCAGTATCAATAGCTGATACTGGAGATCTGTGTAGGTGCGACTGCACCCTGCGTGACGGGAGATGTTTCCCGTGCTCTTCCTCAGTTTCATTACCTGTTTCATCACTGAGGTTTTTCTCCTGATGTGGCTGTGCAGCAATTTGGTCAAGTCTTTGCCTTGCATGCTATGTCATTTTCATATTGTCTTTCTGCCTCTCCTCCCATCCTGACGTATTTCATTCCTGGCACTCTGGTACCTTCCTCTGCTCCCTAGTGTCCTGTTATTTTTATGTTTCTCTCCACTCCCTGTACTTAGTAAGTTTTTGATAGCTTCATCTCTGATTAAACCATGGGTTTCTCGTCTCCATTTCATTTCTTTCCTTTTGAACTGGGACGAACTTATCTGCTGCCTCCTTACACTTCTGCTTGTGTGATGTAGTCCATCATGCCTTGGGCCGTCTTTCCTCTGAGCTCTGTTTCCCCAAGTTTTATTCTGTTAGGAATTTTCTTATCTCCTCATACTTTCCTTTTGGACTGCCATCCCATTGGTTTCTGTGCCCTTCCTTGGGTATATTAACCTTTCTTCGACCAGATACTTAAATATCAGTACACAGTGATCGCTCATTCCCACGGGAGCTTCGAAACCGATTTCCCTTATGCTGGAGTCATTCAGAGTGAAGACTAGGTCGAGTCTCGCTGGTCATCATTGCCTCTCATTCTTGTGGGTTTCCTGATGCTGACTAAAAGTTTTTTTGTTGCCACTTCCAACAGTTTTAGCTCTCCATGTTTCCTCACCTCCATGTGGTTCTTGTTTTCCCATCTATCCTTCTGTGATTGAAGTCCTCCATGATGAGCAGGTGGGATCTATTTCTACAGGCAGCATTTGGCTGCTTTTTCTCAATTATAGTGTTGACTGCAAATGTTGTTTCTGTCATCTTCTTGCCTGGGTCTTCTGTCATTTTGTGGAGGGTTATATATCACTGCTACTACTACTCCTGGTCCTCCCATCTTCATGGTGCCCTGAAATATAGTCTCTGAACCCCTCGCAACCTAGAATAACAATCTCTTCAAAACTCATTCTTTTTTTATCAGTACGGCCATTCCACCTGCTTCCCGTCCTTCATTCCCTCTCTCTCTTTACTACAGTGTAGTCCTGGGGAAACATCGCATTTGTTATGATTCCTGAGAGTTTTGTTTCCGTGAGTCCAATTACATCCTGGTTCCCTTCTTGTACTCTTTCCCTAAGTTCACTTGCCTTGCGTGTAATCCCATCTATGTTCGAGTACATTACCATCTTCATTCCATCCTCAGTTTCTGTTGATTCCATTGGATTCGAGTAATCCATGGAGGATAGCTGACCACCTTCTCTGTGACGCACTCTCATGCTGGTCGCCCATCCCCTGGATACCCCCCATCCCTCCCACACTCTCTACTCCATCCCTCATTACAACTCTCTCCGTAGCCATTCTGTTATTCCTGCCTAATTCATTTGCAAGCCGAGTACATTCACTTTCCCATGCTTCCATACATTTCCTAATTTATCCCTGACTATTGTTCATAAGCTCTTGTTTTTGTCTCTCAACCGCGTCCTGTATATGTTTAAAGATCTCACTTTTAATCGCCTGGACTAGATCCTCTATGCAAACATTCCTCCTCTACAAATTTCTCTATCATCTTCTCCACAACCCGATTCTCTTCTTCATTCATGGTACTGTTTGACTTAGAAGCCCTTCCTGATCTAGTCATTGCAATAAAACAACCTTATTTGTATTTGTTGTGTGTACTCACCTAGTTGTACTCACCTAGTTGTGTTTGCGGGGGTTGAGCTCTGGCTCTTTGGTCCCGCCTCTCAACCGTCAATCAACAGGTGTACAGATTCCTGAGCCTATTGGGCTCTATCATATCTACACTTGAAGCTGTGTATGGAGTCAGCCTCCACCACATCACTTCCTAATGCATTCCATTTGTCAACCACTCTGACACTAAAAAAGTTCTTTCTAATATCTCTGTGGCTCATTTGGGCACTCAGTTTCCACCTGTGGCCCCTTGTGCGTGTGCGCCTTGTGTTAAATAGCCTGTCTTTATCTACCCTATCAATTCCCTTCAGAATCTTGAATGTGGTGATCATGTCCCCCCTAACTCTTCTGTCTTCCAACGAAGTGAGGTTTAATTCCCGTAGTCTCTCCTCGTAGCTCATACCTGTGTGTGTACTCACCTATTTGTGCTTGCAGGATCGAGCATTGACTCTTGGATCCCGCCTTTCCAGCCATCGGTTGTTTACAGCAATGACTCCTGTCCCATTTCCCTATCATACCTAGTCTTAAAAGTAGGAATAGTATTTGCTTCCACAACCTGTTCCCCAAGTGCATTCCATTTTTCCACTACTCTCACGCTAAAAGAAAACTTCCTAACATCTCTGTGACTCATCTGAGTTTCCAGTTTCCACCCATGTCCCCTCGTTCTGTTATTATTACTTGTGAACATTTCATCTATTTCCACTTTGTCAATTCCCCTGAGTATTTTATATGTCCCTATCATATCTCCTCTCTCCCTTCTTTTCTCTAGTGTCGTAAGGTTCAGTTCCTTCAGACGCTCTTCATATCCCATCCCTCGTAACTCTGGGACAAGCCTCGTCGCAAACCTCTGAACCTTCTCCAGTTTCCTTATGTGTTTCTTCAGGTGGGGGCTCCATGATGGCGCAGCATACTCTAAGACGGGTCTCACGTAGGCAGTGTAAAGCGCCCTGAAAGCCTCCTCATTTAGGTTTCTGAATGAAGTTCTAATTTTCGCCAGTGTAGAGTACGCTGCTGTCGTTATCCTATTTTTATGTGCCTCAGGAGTTAGATTAGGTGTCATATCCACTCCCAGATCTCTTTCTCGAATCGTTACAGGTAGGCTGTTCCCCTTCATTGTGTACTGTCCCTTTGGTCTCCTATCACCTGATCCCATTTCCATAACTTTACATTTACTGGTGTTAAACTCCAGTAGCCATTTCCCTGACCATCTCTGCAACCTGTTTAAGTCCTCTTGGAGGATCCTACAATCCTCGTCTGTCACAACTCTTCTCATTAATTTTGCGTCATCCGCAAACATTGACATGTATGACTCCACTCCTGTAAACATGTCATTTACGTAAATTAGAAAGAGGATTGGTCCCAGCACCGATCCTTGAGGTACTCCACTTGTTACTGTTCGCCAGTCCGACTTCTCGCCCCTTACCATTACCCTCTGGCTCCTTCCTGTTAGGTAGTTCTTCACCCATTCTAGGGCCTTTCCGCTTACTCCTGCCTGCCTCTCAAGTTTGTATAGCAGTCTCATGTGCGGTACTGTATCAAAGGCCTTTTGGCAGTCAAGAAATATGCAGTCTGCCCAGCCTTCTCTGGCAGACTGCATATTTCTTGACTGTGTGTGTGTGTGTGTGTGTGTGTGTGTGTGTGTGTGTGTGTGTGTGTGTGTGTGTGTGTGTGTGTGTGTGTGTGTGTGTGTGTGTACTCACCTAGTTGTACTCACCTAGTTGTGCTTGCGGGGGTTGAGCTCTGGCTCTTTGGTCCCGCCTCTCAACCGTCAATCAACAGGTGTACAGTTTCCTGAGCCTAATGGGCTCTATCATATCTACACTTGAAACAGTGTATGGAGTCAGCCTCCACCACATCGCTTCCTAATGCATTCCATTTGTCAACCACTCTGACACTAAAAAAGTTCTTTCTAATATCTCTGTGGCTCATTTGGGCACTCAGTTTCCACCTGTGTCCCCTAGTGCGTGTATCCCTTGTGTTAAACAGCCTGTCTTTACACAACCCTGTGTGTGTGTGTGTGTGTGTGTGTGTGTGTGTGTGTGTGTGTGTGTGTGTGTGTGTGTGTGTGTGTGTGTGTGTGTGGTGTGTGTACTCACCTAGTTTTACTCACCTAGTTGTGTTTGCGGGGTTGAGCTCTGGCTCTTTGGTCCCGCCTCTCAACCGTCAATCAACAGGTGTTCAGGTTCCTGAGCCTATTGGGCTCTATCATATCTACACTTGAAACTGTGTATGGAGTCAGCCTCCACCACATCGCTTCCTAATGCATTCCATTTGTCAACCACTCTGACACTAAAAAAGTTCTCTCTAATATCTCTGTGGCTGTGTGTATGTGCACGTGTGTGGGTATGTGTTAAGAATAATAATTAGAATTAATGTTTTAAAAACCTTTGCTCCAGAACATCATATCATAATATTTAAAACACGTTTTATTAAAATGTTATGACTTCACGTTTAATACTCGTTTTCACAAATTCTGAAAACACGCATATAACACGTAATTTGAAACGTGACTAAAACAGTACAATGTTCGAAAAGTTTCTAAAATGTGAAATTGTTTGATGGGTCAGCAGTGGTCTAGTGATAGAGTAATGGGACTGGCAATGCCAAGGTTGCAGGTTCTCGCTACTTCACAACCCTAGTGGATTTTCTCAATGATATTAGATTATTAAAAATTTTGAATCTTTTGTAAAGGCACAATGTGAGGATCAATAAGGTTGAAACAGTGTTGAAGTCCAAGTCCATTGATTACCTGGGGAGGGGGGGGGACCATATTACCATATTTCCCCCTTCTAAGAAAAATGTAGCCGCTATAGCAGATGCTCCCGCCCCCAACAACAGTGGGAAAAGAGTATAGTCCTTCTTGTGGACGGTAACCTAATTTTTGTAATTTTGTTTATAAAATTTCAACAAAATTAACCCCCTTGTGAGAATTGTAGAAAAAAAATGATGACCACAGAAATAAAATTTCTGTGGTCATCAAGAGGGGAGAATGCTTTTAGGAACAATAAGCAGGATTTGGTAAATTCTCATATGCTCGCTAATTTTATAGGTGACTGCCCATAATGACTAGAGGAAGATGCTTCGCCAGTATGGTGGGCTGTTTTATTACATAATATAGATGATCAGGAAAAAACAGTCTATTTTGCTAGCAAGAAATTATCGCCTGCAGAGCAGAATTATTCCCAATTACATAAAAAAATTAACCTTTTTATTTGCTGTAAAAAAGCTTAGATACTTTCTATTGCATAGGAAATTTCTTGCTTGAATGGACTATAAACCCCTGCTACGATTGTTTAGCTTTGGGCTTTGCTATCACTACAGTTTGAATATGATCTGGAGTTTAAACCAGGCATAGATAGTGAAGTGGCTGATGCATTTAGTAGATTGACTGTTACAGAAGAGTTTAATTCTAGTATTCCATAGGTATAATAATCTGATACCATTATCAATGACCTTCCAACACAGGGAGGAAAAGCAGGTTAGCTCAGAATCATATTCTTAAAGAAACGAGTTGGTGATGCTTCGTTCAAGAAAATTTATGATTATAAGAATATCTCATATTGCTTACCTTGATGGTCTCATTCTTGGTTATTATGTCAAGAATATGGAGGGTGATGTTGGAGGTCGGCTCAAGGACTTCCATCTCAATCTCCACATAACCCACGATGCTGAAGTTGCCATTGATGAAAGGTTGAAGTTTGACGACATAGTGGAGAGGCTTGAGGGCCGTGGGTAGTCTAATATCAACTTCCTCGCTGCCTTGTGCAACCACTGACGCCTGCTGGGGATAGCTGCTTCTCAATGGCTGCAACACGTCAACACTGTCAGCCTCGCTAAACACATCAACACTATCAGCCTCACTAAACACTCGAACACTGTCAGCCTCACTAAACATTCCAACACATCAACACTATCAGTTCGCTAAACATTTAAACACGCTACTGGTTTAAGTTATTTTCAAAATCACTAATACAAAATTTACTCTATGAAACTACATATACAGTATATAACAATTTAACATTTCATAATTTATTATTTTGGAATAATAATATATCTGTACTGTGACTCCAGACGTAACAAAATCTATTTTGGACTCACCAGACATAACCTATGACTTAATCCCAGTCTAATCTCGCTCATATGTTTTAGGCAGAGCTTAGATTACATTAGGTTCATGATGGATTACTTTAAGTCTAGGCTTGGACAGATTTTTGTCAGTATCATTTTTTTCACATAATTATTCCAAAAGTACAAACATTTCATATTTCTTATAGAGGTCTAAATTATGTTCATTTACATGCTATGTGTTGTCTCTCAAGAGGAGGATGAGATCATTTAAAGAAACTTAATTTGTTCATATGTAAATGTTGAATATTTGTTCTAGCAGCGGTACAGGTTTATTTCATTAATGAATCTAATTGTCAGTATATTTAGGAATCATTGATCATGAATTCATGATCATGATCATGAATGTGTTTAGGAATCATTGATCATGACCTTATTTAAATTTGCAAATATAACCCAGGAAATATGGAAAAACAATAGCAGCAGTTTTCTGATTTGGTAAGAATGAGTCAGAAATTTGAAATGGAAAAGGACTTCGCTAAGATCACATTTGTCTGAAACTCTTGACTCTGTTAATGGTAGGTGTTTTCACGTGTGTAAAGACCTGATCACTGTTAATGGAAGGTGTTTTCACGCTTGTAAATACCTGAAACACTGTATACCTAAGTGTGGAAATAATCTTAATCTATACAGATAAAGTTTGTCTGTTATATATGGTGTTTATCTGTCTCTCTGTGTGTTGTCTGCCAATCTGTCCAGTGTCCGTCTGTCCTGTTCTACTTTTATGTGCATCTCTCTCCTTATCTGTCTGCCTATCTGTGTATCTGTCTTTGTGTCTGCCTATCTGTCTGACTGTCCAAACTTGAGGTCTGTTACTTGAGCTATCTTCACCGATATTTGCTGAGGAAAAGGTATAGGATTTTTATTTTATTTTTTATTTTTTTTATTTTTTATTTTTATATTTTTTTTTTTTATTTATTATAGGAAAGTATTTAGAATCAACAAACATGCTGGCCGGGGTCGGCCTATCTTGAGGTTATCTTGAGATGATTTCGGGGTTTTTTAGTGTCCCCGCGGCCCGGTCCTCGACCAGGCCTCCACCCCCAGGAAGCAGCCCGTGACAGCTGCTGACTAACACCTAGGTACCTATTTTACTGCTAGGTAACAGGGGCATAGGGGTGAAAGAAACTCTGCCCATTGTTCTCGCCGGCGCCTGGGATCGAACCCAGGACCACAGGATCACAAGTACGTGTGCTGTCCGCTCGGGCCGACCGGCTCCCGACCGCCTAACCCCACTGCGATATTCATCATCGAGTCAAGTTTGAAATATTTGGTGTTTTCCATAGAGTTTACAGTGCTTCATCGTAATATAGTTTCTGAGATCAAGAGAGGTGCATATTAATAATAACTTTCTGTGACAAAGGGGAGAGCAGGAAACTGGGAGGGAATATAGTGAGGCAGGATGTGTAGGGAGGGATATAGAAGGGCAGGATGTAGAGGAGGAGGGATAGAAGGGCAGGATGTAGTGGGGGGGGGGAATAGAAGGGCAGGATGTAGTGGAGAATCAAGGTGGGACGACGAGGGGGAAGGGTGAGACTGGCTGAGATAGATGGGTGAGATGCCTCAGACTGAAGTAGATTAGTTAGATGACTCATACGTAAGTAGATGAGTGAGTTGACTTATAATTAAGAAGAATGATGAGTGTACACAGGCTGATGCGAGGGACGAGGGAACACAGTCTTTTCAGAGGGTTGAAAGGACACGAGCTGTAGCAGAGAGATGAAGGAAAACAAGCTGAATTGAGAAGCAAGGGAACTCAGACTGTAGTAAAGAGGTGAGCAGACTCGTGCTGGAGTAGAGGAGGAGACAGGCTGAGGACCACTCACCACAAGTGAGCCAGATGGCCCTTGGACGCCACGAGGAGGAGACCCAAGACAAGAGCAGCCACTGGGTTGACCTTTTCCTTCCCTCGGATGTCGTCATCTTGTGAGGCACACGCAGCCAGGTCACTGCGGAATGTTTTTTCACTCTCACAACATCCACTTGTGCCTACCGACTTATTATGTTAAGAGTTACGTCAATATTTTGTATTATGTTAAGAGTTACCTCAATATTATATATGTTAAGAGTTACGTCAATATTTTGTATTATGTTAAAAGTTACGTCAATATTTTTTATTTTAACCAAGGCACAGCTGCATTTACTTTGAGAAAACATTACTCATGTCATAGAATCTGAAGGCAACAAGAGTTCGCACATTTGACTAGTACTGCACCCCTCCCCCCTCCTCCCGCCCTCTTCCACACGAACTTACTGAGAGTACTCACATGATACTGCCATCACACGAACTTACTGAGAGTACTCACATGATACTGCCATCACACGAACTTACTGAGAGTACTCACATGATACTGCCATCACACGAACTTACTGAGAGTACACACACATGACACAGCCATCACCCGTACATAGAGTACACATATGACACACTGTCCTCCGCACGAGCACTACGAAATTACACACATATTAACAAATGCCACCCACACGAGACTACACTATGTCCCTTACATGTGGATGTACACCCAAGACTAGGACAGGAAGAGTACACTCCACCCCTGAAGGCAAGGCAGAGAGAATACACTCATCACACTGTCTCCCACATGAAGACAGCGAGTGTACAGAAGATACATTGCACTCCACAAGAGTGCAGCTGGAGTACACACATGCACTGTCCCCCACTCGCGGACATCGAGAATACACACAGGACAAAACTGCTCCACAACCTGCGGCAGTCCACCTCCTTCCTTCCATCCCATGAGTTACTTGCATCACATCAGCAATCTAACGAAAAGACTTCATACATTGTGTTTTCAATAATATTGTACACAGTTTAAAATAATCTACCTGGTCGCTGAGGTACAACGGTGTGTGAATGGCTCGCGTGGCACTGACACACATGTAATTAAACCTTCCTGGTATCTTATCACAATCTTGGGGATTTCTAGACATAAAATGAGATATTTTAACATGAAATGTATTGTACTGTGATGTCTATTGCCCAGACAGTTAACATTAAATATGTCATGTCTTTTCTGTATTTCTTAATAGACTCCACTTCTTGTGGGGTGGGGGTGGGGGGGGGTAGTGGAAAGGTCTAAGAAACATATATTAAAGAATGGTGAAGATTTAATACTTTGGTCAAATGTTGGATATTCTCTAAGATTTTAGGACATGCATCATTATTTGGATATTTGAGAGCACAGAATGTATTGTTTAATTTCTGACAATAATGTTCAAGTCTTTCGTGATGTGTTGATTGATAGAGATAATATTGACATTATTAAGTCATTAAAATAATAATATGACAACTACTACCACTACGAAAGAGTAATGATAAGAATAATTATGAAATTTGCTCAGAACCAGGGTTGAGGAGAGATATGTTTAAAACCAATGACAGCCTGTCTATCTGGCATGATGACAACCTAACACTGTCTGTGTTATTCTGTCACGATCGACTGATAAATGACAATCACCATTCGTCATCAAAGAATAATGATTGTTTTGCTTACTACGAGACTTTATTGAAATTGACATACTATGGGGCATGATGACCGCCTAGTTTAATATTAATACAACTTTTTATGAGAGCTTGATACGCTACCACATTTTAGGAGAGCCTGACACACTTCCACATTTTAGGAGAGCCTGATACACTACCACATTTTAGGAGAGCCTGACACACTACCACATTTTAGGAGAGCCTGATACACTACCACATTTTAGGAGAGCCTGACACACTACCACATTTTAGGAGAGCCTGACACACTACCACATTTTAGGAGAGCCTGACACACTACCACATTTTAGGAGAGCCTGAACACTACCACATTTTAGGAGAGCCTGATACACTACCACATTTTAGGAGAGCCTGACACACTACCACATTTGAGCAGAGCCTGACACACTACCACATTTGAGCAGAGCCTGACACACTACCACATTTGAGCAGAGCCTGACACTAGCACATTTTACGAGAGCCAGACACACTAACCATAGAATTAGAGTATACAGGGTTGGGTGTTTGCTATTGATTTTCTGCGTTATCTTTAATTTAATTAATAATGATAATAATAAATTTTGTTAATAAAATATTTTTATTCTCTCTTAACCTCCTTCAGAAGTTTACTGTAAAATGGTCAGTCCAGATGAAAAATTAAACTTGCAATTTATAAAACAAATGATATTTGACTAAATAAATCCTATGCTTGTAGCTGATTTTCCAAAATTTATAAAATTTTTACTATTTTTAAGTGTTAATTTGTGTCACTGTACCCAGTATTAAAGGCCCATTACTGTCTCTGTCCTAACAAATGTTTAAAGCCCGTCACTGTCTTTGTTCTGCCTAATGATTGACGCCCGTCATATGTTTTTGTTGTACCAAGTGTTTGAGATCTGTCATTATCTTTGTGGCAATTAATGTTTTACGTCCATTACTATATTTGTTTCATCTGTGTTTGAGGGTAGTCACTGTCTTTGTTGTTCCGATTGTATGAGGGTAGTCAATGTAGCTGTTCTACCCAGTATTGAGGTCCGTCACTGTCTTAGTTGTACCCAGTGTTGAGGTCCGTCACTGTCTTGGTTGTACCCAGTGTTGAGGTCCGTCACTGTCTTGGTTGTACCCAGTGTTGAGGTCCGTCACTGTCTTGGTTGTACCCTGTGTTGAGGTCCGTCACTGTCTTGGTTGTACCCTGTGTTGAGGTCCGTCACTGTCTTGGTTGTACCCTGTGTTGAGGTCCGTCACTGTCTTGGTTGTACCCTGTGTTGAGGTCCGTCACTGTCTTGGTTGTACCCTGTGTTGAGGTCCGTCACTGTTTTGGTTGTACCCTGTGTTGAGGTCCGTCACTGTCTTGGTTGTACCCTGTGTTGAGGTCCGTCACTGTCTTGGTTGTACCCTGTGTTGAGGTCCGTCACTGTCTTGGTTGTACCCTGTGTTGAGGTCCGTCACTGTCTTGGTTGTACCCTGTGTTGAGGTCCGTCACTGTCTTGGTTGTACCCTGTGTTGAGGTCCGTCACTGTCTTAGTTGTACCCAGTGTTGAGGTCCGTCACTGTCTTAGTTGTACCCTGTGTTTGAGGTCCGTCACTGTCTTGGTTGTACCCTGTGTTGAGGTCCGTCGCTGTTTTGGTTGTACCCTGTGTTGAGGTCCGTCACTGTCTTGGTTGTACCCAGTGTTGAGGTCCGTCACTGTCTGGTTGTACCCAGTGTTGAGGTCCGTCACTGTCTTGGTTGTACCCAGTGTTGAGGTCCGTCACTGTCTTAGATGTTCCCAGTGTTAGAGGGCTTTCTCTGCTTTTATTGTACCAAGTGTCATTCGCTATCTTGTACCTGGCACTTTCTTGTTTTACGCAGTGTTTGAGGCCAGGCAATGTCTTAATTGAACCCAATCTCTGTTGTACCAAATGTTTGAGAGCACGTCACTGTTTTTGTTGTACCGAATATTTGAGTTCCTTCACTGCCTGTGTTGTTTCCTATGTTACAAGCGTTACAGTGTTGTACCCAGTGATTGAGACGTGTCAATGTCTTAGGCGTAGCTAATGCTTAAACCGTCATTTCTTTGTTATTCTTAGTGTAGGACGCACGTCACTTACTTTGACGTGCCCAGTGTTAGAGGACCGACACTGTCTTAATTGTACCCTATGCTAAACGCCAGTTTCCGGCTTTGTTATATCCAGTTTTAGAGGACTTCGACGTACCCAACGTTTAAGCCTCTTATTATCTTTGTTACGGCCCAACTTACCCTCTTATCGTCCAGCTCCTCGGTGTGGCAGTCCAGGGGGGAATGCCCGCTGCATCCTCGGTGCCTGCCCGTCGGAGGAGGAGTTCGAAGAATCTACAGTCTGTAGGAAACAAACTTCCCTAAGTTTCCTCTTAATGTCCACTTTCAGATATATATATATAGATATATATATATATATATATAGATATATATATATATATATATATATATATATATATATATATATATATATATATATATATATATCTGTTATATATATATATATATATACAGTATATACATATATATATATATTATATATATATATATATATATATATATATATATATATATATATATATATATATATATATATATGCGAACAAGCCTGAATGGTCCCCAGGACTATATGCGATGAAAAAACTCACCCCCAGAAGTGACTCGAACCCATACTCCCAGGAGCACGCAACTGGTAGGTACAAGACGCCTTAAACCACTTGACATCACAACCGGACAAATAGCTAGCTTGGTTCAAATAGCTTCGGCTATCACCTCATTTTGTCCGGTCGTGATGGTCAAGTGGTTAAGGCGTCTTGTACATACCAGTTGCGTTGCTCCTGGGAGTATGGGTTCGAGTCACTTCTGGGTGTGAGTTTTCATCGCATATAGTCCTGGGGACCATTCAGGCTTGTTCGCATTTGTGTTCCTCACGTGTGCCCAAAGAATGAGGTGGTTTGGTAAAGTGCTATGCCCAAGATAACCATCCGAGTGCCGGCGGTGAGGTGGTTCAAATAGCTTCGGCTATCACCTCATTTTGTCCGGTCGTGATGGTCAAGTGGTTTAAGGCGTCTTGTACATACCAGTTGTGTTGCTCCTGGGAGTATGTATGGGTTCGAGTCACTTCTGGGGTGTGAGTTTTCATTCATATATATATATATATATATATATATATATAATATATATATATATATATATATATATATATATATATATATATATATGTCGTACCTAGTAGCCCAAACACACTTCTTGGCCTACTATGCAAGGCTCGATTTGCCTAATAGGCCGAGTGATTTTCTTTATTTCAATAAATTGTTTCCATTGAGTTTATTTGAATTATTATTATTATATTATATAAGAACATAAATTTTGACTTAGTTGTGTTATTTCATTTTAGGTTAAGATAGGTTAGGTTAGTAGGGTTGGTTAGGTTCGGTCGTATATCTACGTTAGTTTTAACTCAAATTTAAACAAATTAACTTATACAAAATGAAANTGGTGCAAAGCATCAAGACAGCGAAGAGTAGAAGGAGAAGAAGACGATAAGCAGGGCAACCATAATCGAGCTTAGACACGACGAGAGAGGAATGTAAAGCAAGGAGAGTGTGCCTATCCTCTCCCCAAGAAAGTATGGGACAATGCCCGAAGGAGGGTAAGGGCCTTAGAGCACTCAACACGGGAGGTAAGAGATTGGGAGAGACCAAGACAAATGAGTGTCAAGGAATAACCCCAAAAGCTTTGCGGAATCTTTGTACTCAAGGGATGACCATAAAGTGACAAAGCGGGACGTTGAACAAACCGTTTCCGAGTAAAAGTCAGGGCACAAGTCTTAGTAGTAGAGAACTTGAAGCCATGATCGGTGGCCCAAGACGACACGGCATCAATCGCAAGTTGAAGCCGGCGCTGAAGAAGAGGCGAATCATCACCCTGACAGCAAGGGTAAGATCATCGACATAGAGAGCAGAGAAGACGCCTCAAGGAAGAAAGGAAAGAAGACCATGAGGGCAACCAGAAAAAGAGTAGTGTGCCGAACACGACCCTGGGGCACACCTTCGTATTGCTGAAAAGAGGCAGAGAGAGCGATACCAAGTCGCACCCGAAAGGAACGACGAGAGAGGAAGCTGTGAAGAAAGAGAGGGAGATGGCGATGAAGGCCAAAAGAATGAAGCTGGGATAGAATATGATATCACCAAGTGGTGTTGTAAGCCTTTTCTAAGTCAAAAAGACGGCAACAACGGAGGTCTTCACAGCAAAGCAGTACGAATATAGACCTCCAAGTTCACCAGGACATCTGTAGTGCTGCGGCATTTGCGAAAACCAAATTGAGAAGGGGAGGAAGTGATGGTGTTCCAGTAACCACATCAGACGAACGTTAACCATACGTTCAAAGAGTTTTGCAGACAACTGTGAGGGCAATAGGGCGAAAGTTCTTAGAGGATGTTCCCAGAGACTCTGGTTTGTGAACAGGGAGGACAACGGCATCGAGCCAGTCCTCAGGGACTGACGACGACTGCCAGATCCGATTATACAGACTCGGTAAATACTGAGACATGCACGGAGGGAGATGGTGAAGCATCTCATAATGAATACCATTGGAGCCCGCCGTCGTAGAACCACAGAGGGCCATTGCAGAACGAAGTTGAGAGAGACAGAGAAGGGATCGTTATAGGGAAGTCGATGGCGAGTGCAGAAATCTAAAGGACGAGACTCGAGGACAGGTTACGAAGAAGGAAAGTTTGGTGTAGATGAAGACCAGAGCTAACAGAAGAAAGTGGGAACCCAGTTCGGTAGCGACCTGCAACGGGTCCGCCACAAGAGTACCACGGAGGTGAAGGACCGGTGAAACATTGGGAACAAACTTACCCGATATCTTGCAGATACGCTTCCAGATCTGCGGCAGAGGAGTTTCGATCATAATGGTGGAGACATAAGATGCCCAACATTCACGTTTAGCCATACGGATGGCCCTATGGGCCACCGCACTCGCCTTCCAAAAGAAAAGAAAAGAATCGGCCGTCTGCCGACGGCGGTCTCTCTTCCAGGCTGCACGCTTACAGTGGACAGCCCGAGCACAGTCTGCATTCCACCAGGGAACTCACTTCCGTGGACCCCGAGAGGAAGAGCGAGGAATAGAGCGGAGGGCAACGTTGAAAACAGTGTCACGAAAAAGGAGGAGAGAGCGAGGGAGAGGCAGAAGGGAGAGGTCAGAGAGAGTAGCACTCAGGGTAAAGAGGTTCCAGTCTGCTTTCGCAAACTGCCACCTAGGGAAGGAGAGGGGAGGGGGAAAAGAGAAAAGGTAACAAGGATGGGGAAATGGTCACTGCCATGGAGGTCATCAAGAACCTGCCACTTGAAATCTAAGTAAAGAAAAGACGAGCAAAGAGAAAGATCAAGACAGGAAAGGGTGCGAGTCGGAGAGTCCAAATGCGTGGGCTCACCAGAATTCAGAAGAGACATGGAAGAAGAGAGAATAAACGGCTCAAGAAGGCGACCCGGGTGTTTGTTAGAACATCACCCCAAAGGGAATGACGACAATTGAAATCACCCAGCAGGAGCACAGGATCTGGCAAGGAGTCCAGTAGGTGTTTCAGATCAGGAAGAGAAAGCGGGACACTCGGGGGGAGATAAATGGAACAGACAGTGTACCATTTTCCCACAAAGATACGAGCAACAGAACAATGGAGAGGCGAAGGAAAAAGTAAAGGGACAAAGGGAACATCAGAGCGAATCAAGAGAGCAGAAGAATTAGCAGCCCCAGCAACAGCTGGGGGGGGGAAGAGAAAGGAATAGCCACGAAAGCGACCAGGACGAGCACCAAGCATCGGCTCCTGGAGACAGACACAAAGGGGCGAAAATCGCGAAATCAGAAGTTGGAGTTCAAGGAAATTGGCGTAATAACCCCGAACGTTCCATTGAAGAATAGACATCGACGAGAAGAGAAGGAGTAACACAGAGAACAAGGAAGAAACAAAGGCAAAGAGCAACATAGCACGTTAAGATCAAGGTCGGGATCAGGGTCAGCAAAGTCAGGGTTAGGGGGCATGGGAAAACCGAGCAAAGACGGAGGGAAGGAAGCGGGAGAACAGAC
Source organism: Procambarus virginalis (assembly GCA_020271785.1). NCBI lineage: Eukaryota > Metazoa > Arthropoda > Malacostraca > Decapoda > Cambaridae > Procambarus > Procambarus virginalis. Next base: position 6,224,612 of record WNGS01007182.1, read on the forward strand.
CAGATGCGGACGGGCGGGGTCCGGAGGAGGAGGAGGCAACCAAGAGGAGTAGTCAAGAACAGCAGCAGGAAGAGGGGGAGTAGAAAGAGGGGAGCGCACCTCAGCAAGGGCAGCAACTGAGAGGAAAGCAGGGCCAAAGAAACTCCATAGCAAGAACAGGAGGCGCAACCACCGAAACGGGAGGGGAAGGGGCGATAGAGTCAGAAGTAGGGGCCGAGGAAGAAAGCGAAGCCTTCTTACCTGCCGGGGAGGAGGAAGGAGAGGAGCCAGGCTTACGCTTCTGACTTAAAGAGACAGGTGTCCCAGCAACTACGTACTGGGCAACGGATTCCAGTGTCTCAACAGGAGAAGCTGAACGAGAGCACACACGATGGCCGTTTGGAGAGCGATGGACATCAGCCCGCACTGACAGGCGGCGGGGAGAGTCAATAGACAGAGGAGAAGGATGGGAAGGGGGATCGGAGGGAGACGAGGAAGAAGACACAGGAGACATGACAGACCGGGCAGAAAGAAGGGGAACCCCAGACAGAGGACCAGGAGGGGGACCCTTCGGGACAGAACTCAAAGGAACAGAGGAGGGAGCAGTGGGCGTATCAGGGTCCAAGGCCGGAAACGGTTGGGGATCTGAGGAAGGTGGGAAGGACGAGGAGAGGAAGAGCGCAACACGCGAGCATAAGAGATGTTAGCATAAGGCTGGAGCCAACGAACCTGGCGCCTCGCCTCAGGAAAAGATAAACGCTCCCAGTGCTTCAAGTTGAGGATGGTTGCCTCAAGCTTGTAATGGACACACGCACGGGAGAAGGTAGGGTGGGCCTCACCGCAGTTGAGGCACCGAGCCTGGGGAGAAGTGCACTCCGACTTAGAGTGGCCTTCGCCGCCACACAAAGGACAGAGAGAGACAGTCCCAGAGCAGCGGAAGGCACCATGCCCAAACCTCCAGCACTTGTTACAAAGCCGAGGAGAAGGAATGTACTCCTGAACAGAGCACCTGACACCAGCAAAAATGACAGAGGATGGAAGGGTCCTACTATCAAAGGTATTCTTCACAACCCGAAGGGGTTGACAGCGAAGACCAGGGGGACGAGTAAACGAGTCTACCTGGAGGACAGAATGGCCTTGGGCATCAAGGATATGCCGAATATCATGGTGGCAGTCCTGCAGATTCCGAACACCGGTCGCAACATGGGCAGGAGGAGAATAGTGCCAACACTGGCATTCAATCGAGCGTTCTTTGAGACCCGAACAGGGGTCTCGCCAAGGCAAGATAAGGCAGCCAAGCGGGAAGCTGCATCCTGAGAATGAGCAGCAACGACACGTGTACCGAGACGAGTGGGGTTGAAGGTAACAGGCATCCACGGAATCAACAAGATGCCGATGGAGGGAGAAATCATCAGGAGGCGCAGAATCAAGAGGGAGGAGTTGAAAGTATTTGTCCCATGAAGCGGGATCAAACAAGGCCTGATATGCATCAGTATGGAAGAAATCGAGCGAGTGCGGCCGTGGCGCAGACGGCGTTGAGAACCCCCAGATAGAGAGGGGTTAAAAGGCGCAGTAGTCACAACGAGAGACTTAGCCACACCAGGGGAGGAAGTGGTCACCACTGGGGGCTTGAGGCTCGACCCAACCACAGAGGAGGGAGGGGAGCTGGGGGAAGAAGTCAGGGTGATCAAAGGAGGAGCAAGGTCGGGGCCCAACGCAGCGGGGGCTACAGAGCCCTGTCTTCCAATACAGGCCGACTCGGGGGCTTGGTCGCCCACCCCACGAGCCTGAGAGGGTACAACAAACAATCATCGACATACAGACAGAGAGAAATTCATACATGAATGTGCCCCCATACCCACCAAGGAGCCACAATTAGAGGCAGGACACCCAACAGGAAGCTATCGCCGATCATGCCGGGGCCCCCTAGAGGCGAGTCATGAGTATACGCCCCACAAACGCCACCTTAAGAACCGTCAGTCCGTCGAGATCGGGTTCAGCGACGAAAGGGGGATTGACAATAAAAGGTTCCCCTTGCTCGAGACGTTGGGTACTACAGTTCTACGGGTGCAAGAGTATGCCTCCTCAAGCACTCGGGCGTCAAAATAGAAGAAGTCCAAAGGAATAACCAAAACAAGAAAAGGTTGGCAGGAAACGACAAGCAGATAGGAGAAGAGGGGGTAGAAAAACGAAACATAAGGAAAAGGAAAAGCGATCCGGCACAATTAGAGAAGACAGCAGCAGGAGTTCAAGGCCACAAAAGGACAGAGGACTGTCCCATGGAGCATCACACTCCGCAGCCGTCCACTAAGCCCCTCACGGCGCCAGCTGGCCGGATGGGAAGGGGGAGAGTTGATGTAAGCTCAAGCTGTTTATTCTCACCTATTGATCAATGAAGGTTAGAGCTAACAAGGAAGTAAGTGCATCAGTGAAATAGGGTTGACTTGCTTATATCAAAGGGTAAAGAAATTCTTACATCATTGTGCAAACCGTCTTAAATGATTGGTTACTCGAAGCAATCATAATCCAATATAACTTGGAAACACGTGTTAACTGACTCGCTCTTATGCACGAAATCTCTTACGGCTGCATCATACAGGCTTAAGTTACTTGTTAGGATAATTACAATTCAGTTTTACCTTGTGTTGCCATCTAGGTCAGTGTACGTTGACCTGTAGAAGCCTCTGAGCTCATCATTGAGGTAGCCGAGGAACTGCATGGAGAGGATGTAGTTCCTGCCCACCTCCAGCTCCTCCGCCAGCACCCGGTGTAGAACTGGCGGTCGTTGTCGTAGAGGTTCTCCTGCACTTCTATACCAGTCCCATTCACGTCGTCGGATGGCACCACCTGTGGGAGGTCAACATTCATCAACGCCCGAATATACTTGGAGCGTTTTGTCTGCCATATTAATCCTGTTTGTCATCGTCACCAGGTGGTGCCATCTGCCCCGGCAGTTCAACAGAAGCTTCTCCAGCGCCTCACCTGTCTCTCTCTTAGGTTCCAAAATGAAAAAAAATAAATCTAACAATTTTTTTCTTAAACATATTGAGCCTCTAATCAGAATGATAGAACCGTTCTCATCGCTCCTACTGCCTCTCTTTCACCCACTGGGGTGTTCTGCCTCACCAACACCCACCTCAACAGCCCTGGGCCTGCTGCAGCTGTGTCACCAACACCCACCTCAACCAGCCCTGGGCCAGCTGCAGCTGTCACAAACACCCACCTCAACCAGCCCTGGGCCAGCTGCAGCTGCCTCGCCAACACCCACCTCAACCAGCCCTGGGCCAGCTGCAGCTGCCTCACAACACCCACCTCATCCAGCCCTGGGCCAGCTGCAGCTGTGTCACCCAACACCCACCTCAACCAGCCCTGGGCCAGCTGCAGCTGTGTCACCAACACCCACCTCAACCAGCCCTGGGCCAGCTGCAACTGTGTCACCAACACCCACCTCAACCAGCCCTGGGCCTGATGCAGCTGCCTCACCAACACCCACCTCAACCAGCCCTGGGCCTGCTACAGCTGCCTCACCAACACCCACCTCAACCAGCCCTGGGCCAGCTGCAACTGTGTCACCAACACCCACCTCAACCAGCCCTGGGCCTGATGCAGCTGCCTCACCAACACCCACCTCAACCAGCCCTGGGCCTGCTGCAGCTGCCTCACCAACATCCACCTCAACCAGCCCTGGGCCTGCTGCAGCTGCCTCACCAACACCACCTCATCCAGCCTGGGCCTGCTGCAGCTGCCTCACCAACACTCACCTCAACCAGCCCTGGGCCTGCTGCAGCTGCCTCACCAACACTCACCTCAACCAGCCCTGGGCCTGCTGCAGCTGCCTCACCAACACCCACCTCAACCAGCCCTGGGCCTGCTACAGCTGCCTCACCAACACCCACCTCAACCAGCCCTGGGCCTGCTGCAGCTGCCTCACCAACACCCACCTCAACCAGCCTGGGCCTGCTACAGCTGCCTCACCAACACCCACCTCAACCAGCCCTGGGCCTGCTGCAGCTGCCTCACCTCACTTCAAGCCTCCTACATTCCTCATCTGGCTATGGTGATTCTTCTCGTTTCTTTTTCCTATTAATATAATTATTTGTTCGCTTATAGTGCGCATTTCTCACTTATTAGGTTAGCAAAAGGTCCCTCACGTAGTGATCCTGGAGGGAAATTGGCACTTCAGAAAGGTACAATTACGGCCTTGCTGCCTACACGTCGACTCTCAAACTCCGATGGTTACAGTGGTTGGCCACTCATCCGTTTACCCGTAGTCATATCCCACCTCTTTGTCCATATATTTCTCCCACCATCGTCATGGCTGTGTATGACTCCACCGTGGTCGCCGTCTTGAAGTATACAGGGGATAGCCTATGACAGCTCGTGCTACCCGCCTATGACAGCTCGTGCTACCCGCCTATGACAGCTCGTGCTACCCGCCTATGACAGCTCGTGCTACCCGTCTATGACAGCTCGTGCTACCCGCCTATGACAACTCGTGCTACCCGCCTATGACACTCGTGCTACCCGCCTATGACAGCTCGTGCTACCCGCCTATGACAGCTCGTGCTACCCGCCTATGACAGCTCGTGCTACCCGCCTATGACAGCTCGTGCTACCCGCCTATGACAGCTGATAGCATGATGACAGCCCATTCTCTTAAAATGGTAATACATATAGTAACGATTTGGTCGAAAGTATCACTCTGCAGTGATGGACCACCTGCAATTCACTTTTGTACTTCTAATTATGAATCTGGATAAAAATAGTTAAAATGTATTATTCCTAGGCCTAATATAACACCTATATGAACTATTATACCAAATATAGCATGAATTAGCTTTAGGATTACTAGGAAAATTAGGTTATGTTGCTTTTATAACAGTACTCTATCTGGCAAAATTTAGTAATATAAGCGTCAACTTTTAGTGGTCCAAAACCACATAATTTACTTGCGCCCAAATATTTATTGTAAGTACTTTCATTTTATGGAGATGGGCTACATTTTAATAAAAAAGTCTCCCACTACTGAAGCCTATATTGTAGCTTTCAGGAGTGCTACTGGTAGTTCGAAACTTCACCGTTTGACAGGTGCCAAATTTCAACAGACCCCAAATCGTTTCACCGCCAATCATAGACTCGCAACACGACGCATGTCAGTGTTGCGTCGAGTCGCTGACGCCAATCTAAGTTCCACGTAAATGTCCTGATTCTTTATGTAGATCCAGTTTCGGACAGTGATCTGGCAGCTTATATATATCACAACAACTGACAACGGGCAAATGGCACAAGCATTGTCTCCTATCACCTCTACCCTGCAGAAATTTTGACTCACCCTTAATACGTCCAGCAGGAAAACTCTGTTTGCTCAGAAATGAGGAGAAAGGCAGCCTTATCTGCACACTACTGGCTGCCTACTGAATAATTAGCGAGACGAGAGCTATCACGAGTGACTGTTATACTGTCTCTTAAAAATGTTCCGATGCTTACTTGATGGTCTCATTCTTGGTTATTATGTCAAGAATAGGAGGGTGATGTTGGAGGTCGGCTCAAGGACTTCCATCTCAATCTCCACATAACCCCGATGCTGAGTTGCCATTGATGAAAGGTTGAAGTTTGACGACATAGTGGAGAGGCTTGAGGGCCGTAGGTAGTCTAATATCAACTTCCTCGCTGCCTTGTGCAACCACGACGCCTGCTGGGGATAGCTGCTTCTCAATGGCTGCAACACGTCAACACTGTCAGCCTCGCTAAACACTCGAACACTGTCAGCCTCGCTAAACACTCCAACACATCAACACTATCAGCCTCGCTAAACACTCCAACACATCAACACTGTCAGCCTCACTAAACACCCCAACACTGTCAGCTCACTAAACACTCCAACACATCAACACTATCAGCCTCACTAAACACTCCAACACATCAACACTATCAGCCTCGCTAAACACTCCAACACATCAACACTGTCAGCCTCACTAAACACTCCAACACACCAACACTATCAGCCTCACTAAACACCCCAACACTATCAGCCTCACTAAACACTCAACACATCACACTATCAGCCTCACT
>WNGS01007182.1:6246196-6251196 GCA_020271785.1 Procambarus virginalis
CTATCAGCCTCACTAAACTCTCCAACACATCAACACTATCAGCCTCACTAAACACCCCAACACACCAACACTATCAGCCTCACTAAACACTCCAACACATCAACACTACAGCCTCACTAAACACCCCCACACATCAACACTATCACCTCACTAAACACTCCAACACATCAACACTATCAGCCTCACTAACACTCCAACACATCAACACTATCAGCCTCGCTAAACACTCCAACACATCAACACTATCAGCCTCACTAAACACTCCACACATCAACTATCAGCCTCGCTAAACACTCCAACACATCAACACTATCAGCCTCACTAAACACTCCAACACTGTCACCTCACTAAACACCCCAACACTCAACACTATCAACCTCACTAAACACCCCAACACATCAACACTATCAACCTCACTAAACACCCAACACATCAACACTATCAGCCTCACTAAACACCCCAACACTGTCAGCCTTACTAAACACCCCAACACATCAACACTATCAACCTCACTAAACACCCAACACTCAACACTATCAGCCTCACTAAACACCCAACACATCAACACTATCAACCTCACTAAACACCCCAACACATCAACACTATCAGCCTCACTAAACACTCCAACACTCCAACACTATCAGCCTCACTAAACACCCCAACACATCAACACTATCAGCCTCACTAAACACTCCAACACTCCAACACTATCAGCCTCACTAAACACTCCAACACTCCAACACTATCAGCCTCACTAAACACCCCAACACTGTCAGCCTCACTAAACACCCCAACACATCAACACTATCAGCCTCACTAAACATTCCAACACACCAACACTATCAGCCTCACTAAACACTCCAACACATCAAACTATCAGCCTCACTAAACACTCCAACACATCAACACTATCAGCCTCACTAAAGTCTCCAACACATCAACACTATCACCTCACTAAACACCCAACACACCAACACTATCAGCCTCACTAAACACTCCAACACATCAACACTATCAGCCTCACTAAACACCCCCACACACAACACTATCAGCCTCACTAAACACTCCAACACATCAACACTATCAGCCTCACTAAACACTCCAACACATCAACACTATCAGCCTCGCTAAACACTCCAACACATCAACACTATCAGCCTCACTAAACACTCCAACACTGTCAGCCTCACTAAACACCCCAACACATCAACACTTTCAGCCTCACTAAACATTTAAACACCCTACTGGTTTAAGTTATTTTCAAACTCACTAATACAAAATTTACTCTATGTAACTAATATACAATATATAAACAATTTGAACATTTCGTAATTTATTATTTTGGATACTAATATAACTGTGTTGTAACTCCAGACTAGTAACAAAATCTATTTTGGACTCACCAGACATAACTATGACTTAATCCAGTCTAAACCAGCTCATATGTTTTAGGCTGAGCCTTATTGCCCGAAACGCATTGCGTAATAGTGGCTTTAGGCATTGTATGTACTAGCACTATCTATAAATCGATCCCTTATGTAAAATCTCTCTATGTATGTACCTTTCCTGAATAAACATATTTATTTATTTTATATTTATCCAGGTCATATGTTTCACGAAGAGCTTAGATTACATTAGTTGATGTTGGATTACTTTAAGTCTAGGCTTGGACAGATTTTTGTCAGTATCATTTTCTTCACATAATTATTCCAAAAGTACAAACATTTCATATTTCTTATAGAGGTCTAAATTATGTTCATTTACATGCTATGTGTTGTCTCTCAAGAGGAGGATGAGATCATTTAAAGAAACTTAATTTGTTCATATGTAAATGTTGAATATTTGTTCTAGCAGCGGTACAGGTTTATTTCATTAATGAATCTTAATTGTCAGTATATTTAGGAATCATTGATCATGAATTCATGATCATGATCATGAATGTGTTTAGGAATCATTGATCATGACCTTATTTAAATTGCAAATATAACCCAGGAAATATGGAAAACAGTAGCAGCAGTTTTCTGATTTGGTAAGAATGAGTCAGAAATTTGAAATGGAAAAAGGACTTCGCTAAGATCGCATTTGTCTGAAACTCTTGACTCTGTTAATGGTAGGTGTTTTCACGTGTGTAAAGACCTGATCACTGTTAATGGAAGTGTTTTCACGCTTGTAAATACCTGAACACACTGTATACCTAAGTGTGGACAATATAATCTTTATCTATACAAGATAAAGTTTATCTGTTATATATGTGTTTATCTGTCTCTCTGTGTGTTTGTCTGCCAATCTGTCAGTGTCCGTCTGTCTGTCTACTTTTATGTGCATCTCTCTCCTTATCTGTCTGCCTATCTGTGTATCTGTCTTACGTGTCTGTCTATCTGTCTGACTGTCCAAACTTGAGGTCTGTTACTTGGAGCTATCTTCACCGATATTTGCTGAGGAAAAGGTATAGGATTTTTTATTTATTTTTTTATTTTTTTATTTTTTTATTTTTATATTTTATTTTTTTTTATTTATTATAGGAAAGTATTTAGAATCAACAAACATGCTGGCCGGGTCGGCCTATCTTGAGGTTATCTTGAGATGATTTCGGGGTTTTTCAGTGTCCCCGCGGCCCGGTCCTCGACCAGGCCTCCACCCCCAGGAAGCAGCCCGTGACAGCTGACTAACACCCAGGTACCTATTTTACTGCTAGGTAACAGGGGTATAGGGTGACAGAAACTCTGCCCATTGTTTCTCGCCGGCGCCTGGGATCGAACCCAGGACCACAGGATCACAAGTCCAGTGTGCTGTCCGCTCGGCCGACCGGCTCCCCGACCGCCTAACCCCACTGCGATATTCATCATCGAGTCAAGTTTGAAATATTTGGTGTTTTTCCATAGAGTTTACAGTGCTTCATCGTAATATATTTTCTGAGATCAAGAGAGAGGTGCATATTAATAATTAACTTTCTGTGACAAAGGGGAGAGCAGGAACTGGGAGGGAATATAGTGAGGCAGGATGTAGAGGAGGAGATATAGTGAGGCAGGATGTAAGGAGGAGTATAGAAGGGCAGGATGTAGTGGGGGGGGGGGGGAATAGAAGGACAGGATATAGTGGAGAATCAAGGAGGGACGACGAGGGGGAAGGGTGAGACTGGCTGAGATAGATGGGTGAGATGCCTCAGACTGAATAGATTAGTTAGATGACTCATACGTAAGTAGATGAGTGAGTTGACTTATACTTAAGAAGAATGATGAGTGTACACAGGCTGATGGAGGGACGAGGGAACACAGTCTTGTTCAGAGGGTTTGAAGGGCACGAGCTGTAGCAGCGAGATGAAGGAAAACAAGCTGGAATTGAGAAGCAAGGGAACTCAGACTGTAGTAAAGAGGTGAGCAGACTCGTGCTGGAGTAGAGGAGACAGGCTGAGGACCACTCACCACAAGTGAGCCAGATGCCCCTTGGACGCCCACGAGGAGGACCCAAGACAAGAGCAGCCACTGGGTTGACCTTCTTCCTTCCCTCGGATGTCGTCATCTTGTGAGGTCACACGCCAGCCAGGTCACCTGCGGAATGTTTATTTCACTCTCACAACATCCACTTGTGCCTACCTGACTTTATTATGTTAGAGTTACGTCAATATTTTGTATTATGTTAAGAGTTACCTCAATATTTTATATATGTTAAGAGTTACGTCAATATTTTGTATTATTTAAAAGTTACGTCAATATTTTTTATTTTAACCAAGGCACAGCTGCATTTATTTTGAGAAAAATTACTCATGTCATAGAATCTGAAGGCAACAAGAGTTCGCACATTTGACTAGTACTGCACCCCTCCCCCCTCCTCCCGCCCTCTTCCACACGAACTTACTGAGAGTACTCACATGATACTGCCATCACACGAACTTACTGAGAGTACTCACATGATACTGCCATCACACGAACTTACTGAGAGTACTCACATGATACTGCCATCACACGAACTTACTGAGAGTACACACACATGACACAGCCATCACCCGTACATAGAGTACACATATGACACACTGTCCTCCGCACGAGCACTACGAAATTACCACATATTAACAAAATGCCACCCACACGAGACTACACTATGTCCCTTACATGTGATGTACACCCAAAGACTAGGACAGGAAGAGTACACTCCACCCCTGACATCAGGGCAGAGAGAATACACTCATCACACTGTCTCCCACATGAAGACAGCGAGTGTACAGAAGATACATTGCACTCCCAAGAGTGCAGCTGGAGTACACACATGCACTGTCCCCCACTCGCGGACATCGAGAATACACACAGGACAAAACTGCTCCACAACCTGCGTCAGTCCACCTCCTTCCTTCCATCCCATGAGTTACTTGCATCACATCAGCAATCTAACGAAAAGACTTCATACATTGTGTTTTCAATAATATTGTACACAGTTTAAAATAATCTACCTGGTCGCTGAGGTACAACGGTGTGAATGGCTCGCGTGGCACTGACACACATGTAATTAAACCTTCCTGGTATCTTATCACAATCTTGGGGATTTCTAGACATAAAATGAGATATTTTAACATGAAATGTATTGTACTGTGATGTCTATTGCCCAGACAGTTAACATTAAATATGTCATGTCTTTTCTGTATTTCTTAATAGACTCCACTTCTTCTGGGGTGGGGGTGGGGGGGGGGGTAGTGGAAAGGTCTAAGAAACATATATTAAAGAATGGTGAAGATTTAATACTTTGGTCAATGTTGGATATTCTCTAAGATTTTAGGACATGCATCATTATTTGGATATTTGAGAGCACAGAATGTATTGTTTAATTTCTGACAATAATGTTCAAGTCTTTCGTGATGTGTTGATTGATAGAGATAATATTGACATTATTAAGTCATTAAAATAATAATATGACAACTACTACCACTACGAAAGAGTAATGATAAGAATAATTATGAATTTGCTCAGAACCAGGGTTGAGGAGAGATATGTTTAATACCAAATGACAGC
>WNGS01007182.1:6256196-6291668 GCA_020271785.1 Procambarus virginalis
GGGACTCTAAGCTCCTTTTTGGGGAGCATGAAATAAACTCCTGTGAAGGTGTCCAACAAGGTGACCCCTTAGCACCCCTCCTTTTCTGCCTAGCTATCAAAGAGGTCACTGATAGGCTGACAAGCGAGCTAAACATCTGGTACCTGGATGATGGCACTCTCGCTGGAACCCCAGAAACCATTTTGGAGGTTATAAGGAAAATCCAGGAGCAGGGAGCAGCCTTAGGCCTCATTCTCAATGCATCCAAGTGTGAAATAATCTCCCGCAACCAAGACATCACTGGGCAAATACAAAATGTTCTTCCAGACATTCTCATTGTCGAGCCACCGGACTGCACTCTCCTGGGTGCCCCCATTGGCCCACGAGCAATCGAGGAGGTCCTGGCTGCAAAATTACTGATCTAAAGAGAATGCTGGACAGGATTGACAAGATTGATGCCCATGATGCTCTCTTTCTCCTCACAAGATGCCTGTCTCTCCCTAAGTTGACCTACTTTCTGAGATGTTCTCCATCCTACAGCAGCCCTAAGTTAAATGTGTATGACACCCTTCTGAGGTCCATGCTGGTGAAAGTCCTGAACCTGCCATTGGACGACTCTCAGTGGGAGCAAGCAACCCTTCCTGTAAGACTTGGCGGCCTTGGTGTCCGCACAGCCTCCCAAATTGCTCTACCAGCCTTCCTTTCCTCCTCCCACGCATCGCACAACCTCGTCAGAGATATCTTACCTGCAACCTTGAGATTCAGCAGGAATACACGATCCTGCTTTCACTGAATGTTCAAATCAGTGGGATGTTCTGGCAGCCCCAGCAACCATTATAGAGCCAACAAAACAACACAAACAGTCCGGCTGGGACCACCCTCTAGTGGAAAAAGTAGCTGATGCCATGCTCAGCGCCGCAACATCAGACAAGGAGAAAGCCCGCCTCAGAGCAGTGCGTGCCCCCCATGCAGGAGACTTCCTCCTGGCAGTACCCATGTCAGCAATGGGCACGCGCCTAGATCCAGAATCCCTTCGTGTAGCAGTGGCCCTCCGCCTTGGTGCCCCAATTCACACTGAATACAAGTGTATTTGCAACAGGGTGGAAGCAGACCAATACGGACTGCATGGGTTGCATTGCGGAAGCACAAAGGGCTGGCATGCAAGACACAACGAGGTCAATGACATCATCAAGAGAAGCCTCGTCTCAGCTAAGTGCCCAGCGGAGAGAGAACCTCGCATCCTAGGGTCCAGAACCCGATTTCCCCGCACTTCGCCCTGATGGCATCACCATATACTCATGGAAGGAGGGTAGACAGTTGGTGTGGGACTACACATGTGTATCCACCCTGGCTGACACCTATGTACACTTCGGAGCTGATCAAGCAGGTGGGGCGGCCAACCACAGGGAAACAGCAAAATCTCTCAAATACAGGCGACTGGCAGGCCAATACCTCTTTGTTCCCATAGCGTCTGAGACGCATGGCCCCTGGGGCAAGAGTGCCTTGGGATTTCTCAAGGAATTGGGTTCCAAGCTCATTGACGTCACCAGAGACCCAAGGGCTTGCAGTTTTTATTTCAGCGCCTCAGTGTGGCGATCCAGAGGGAAATGCTTGCTGCGTCCTCGGTTCCTGTCCGGAAGCGGAGGAGCTTCAAGAGATCCATAACCTTTAGGCATTTGTCTTGTATGTTTTGTAACCTTTAAATACACAATTNCCTCCAGCTCCTCCGCCAGCACCCCGGTGTAGAACTGGCGGTCGTTGTCGTAGAGGTTCTCCTGCACTTCTATACCAGTGCCATTCACGTCGTCGGATGGCACCACCTGTGGGAGGTCAGTGGTCATTAATATCACCTGTGGGAAATCAGAAATCATGAACACCACCTGTAGAGATCAGTGGTCATCAGTGGTCACAGGAGATCAACCTATGGGAAATCAGGTAAAGTTGATGGACAGATCAGACAAAATTCTAACTGGTTCATTGATCATCTGATAGCATATTCTCTGTGATTAGTCCACTACCATGTGGGTATAAATACAAAACTATCAAAGTGGAAACTTTCCAACAGGAGTGTGTGCCAAACGTTGCCACATAGTGAATAACAGTGCAAAATTTTACAAAGTTATTAGATGTACTTATTACGTGTTGGTATTTTAAACTAACGATTTATAATACATAACTTGAGAATAATCTCTATTTAGGACAAAGGTTCACTTGCTAGTTTACATGTTGACAATTACTAGAACCATAATATGCTTTCAGACCATCACAAGCATCTAGATAAATATCCACGAGGTTTGAAGTGGGGAGGTGGGGAATGTTCTCATGGTAATGGATTTGCTCTGAGAACGGGCTCACATCTGAGATTGTTTGGGTATCAGAAACGGTCACCAAAGGCTTGCCACCTAGTGTCCTATCTCAGTCAAAGCTCAGATTCCCCTTTCTTCCTCTCTCACATTCAATCATCCCCACCTGCTCTACGTCTAGTCCAGGACAGCTTTAAGGCGCTCTTGAATGCCAAACAACGATATGGTGAAAGCAGTACTGAATAAACTAAGAAGCCCCATCAAGGATCACAACTAGACCAAGGTTCAGAATCAGCCTGCAGTTTGTTCCTAGCCAAGTAGATGACAACTTCTCTCATCATAGCAACATACACGTTGGGGGCATGACGGAGGCGCAAGAGGACAATCCAGGATAAACCCAGCTCAAGGAAGAGAAACTCTTCACGGAAATATTAGTTAACAACACCAACCAGTGAGAAGGTCCACTGTGCTGGGAAGCCAGCAAGATGTATGAGTTGACTCATTATTTTATCTGTTTTAACCTGTGGTGATTTCGAGAATTCTACTCCAGTAGCCTGGCTTGTGCCCAACCTTTCCTGGTGATTGCCTGCTTGTGAGGTTATTTATCCTCGTAGCTCGAAGATCCACCTGGTCATTACCATGAGGATGATCCGGTAACTCCAGCAGAGCCATGTCCAGTTCCATTTATTATATATATGTTTGTAGAAGATTGGGCAGTCGTGGGCCTCTGATGTTTTTACTCAGTTCTCTATTCGCGCAACTGCTACAGAGGTAGTGAATTGGAACGGCATAAAAATAAAGTTGAATATTCTTTGTCCTACATCTTCTGAACTTCACGAAGCTCTCCTCCCAAGAACATTTTATCCTTTTTATCTAAAATACACAGAAGCACCACTTATATATACGTAAAGTGACTAGGGAAACACAAAACTACAAATTATTTACATTACAGTCAGTAAACGATTTCCTCATACCTTGTGCAGGTAGTAAACTTGAACCTAAAAGTTATACCGTATCCTATCTGGCAAAAAAGCTCATACATTTATCTACAATATCCTTGCTGCCTGCTAGTCCATACACAAAAAAAATTGTCAGAGAGCAGCCTAACCATGATATTTTTAACATTTGTTCACGTGGCGACAATATACTTTAAATGGACTTCGACCCATACTTCAGTACGGTCAACAAGAAGGTATGCCACAGCAGGGACAACAAAGGAATCAGAACATCATTCACACATTTAGAGGACATCCACAAATATCCTTCAACTTCTTAAATCTGCAGCAAAACATTATTAACACATGAATAACAGGAGACGAAATTATATGCAAGGTTACCATAGGCATACATACATAATGAGTAACTTGCACATATTAAAAACATAATGCCCCAATAAATTAACACCTTCCCATCTCACTATCGCCTTCCGAAACATGGTACAGGGGATAGCCAGAGACATTCTGCATCCCAATACCACCATCGTTTTCACAGAGAGCCGAGCATTCTGTTCTTCACCTAAAGAATAAGCCGAGATGTTCTCATCAAATAAGCTATCATGAGCCCGTAGACGAACATTGACGTCGTCAGCATTGTTGTCCCTCAAACCATTCATCCTCGTCTTCAAAACCGTAATCTCGCCCAACTTATTCAAACCTCTATGCATCAATATATAAACCTTGCACAAACTGCTTTGCAACAATCGTTTTAAGAGATCGCACTTTTCTGCTGCCTACCGCCTATTCTGTCAAATAAACAGTAACTTGTTATCCAGTGTGCTCATGTCCCATCAATCCAAGACACGAGAAGCGCTCCTTCATCCCGACTAAATGTCCCCACGAAACACAACAATTAACCAATACAATCATACTCCTTAGGAAAGCACAATCCATCTTCCACCACCCTCGATCCACCTTAATGTGATCAGCAACCACAACATCAATTACAGTTATCCAATGATCAATAAAACTAACATGAAATGTATGACAAGGACGAACACTACCATATCGTCTACGCAAATGCAAGCTGTCAAGCAGTAAACCACAATTTATACGCAGATACGTGTAAACAGGGACTCCAACGGCAATGTTGGAGGCATCTCGAAAACCAAGACAATTGAGATTCTGTACCAACGCCGTAGAGACACCTGCCTATGACAAAGTGCTATTGTCTTGCTCAGATGTGACGCTGGAAAAATCATCCCCAAAACTTTGATGTTTGGTATTCTTGTGTGGAAATACAATAATCTCAGAAGAAAAGAAGTCTTTCATCTCCTGCCTCCTGTTAGTCCCAGAAGGAGCATTCTCATTTAATAAGAGGATCACAGTATTAAAATCCATGATACTCGAATATTAGACATGCTCAAAATCATCTTTCTCAGAACTGGAAGCTTTAATATTAGCCCTCTTGGCTAACCACAAACATCGTTCCCTCTTCGACAAAGTCGGAGGATTTAGTAAAATCTCAAAATTGTCCTGAAGTACACGAAGCTTCGTAACAAGAGTGAAATTGTGTCTCTGCACATGAACATCATCCAGACAATGATACTTGGCCAATTATAGAATAGGGAGCTGCTTGTTATGGCAGTCAAGTCCGAAGATGTTTAGAGTTGCACTATTCAACCAAGCAGGCATCTCAATCGAATTTCGGTAAGAAACACACATCACCCAGTGTAAACCCCGAACTGAGACGAATCATCCTCCCTCACAGACGACAGCATTTCCACCATGTCAAGAACCCCAGGGAGGTCACAGCATCAGCAACCCGAGGCTCCACTAGACCTTACCGTAGCGTTAGGTCTAGTGGAGGTCTGCTAAGGTCTGCTCCACTATCCCCTATCAAACATCATCCGTCTGAACACTAGGAGGGGCACCACATGTAAGGATGCACGGCGGTATATCCATTTAACCCAGACATCATCCCGTCACCTAATACGCTGGGAACATCCAAATTATTCACACACGCCTTCCTCTCCCACATCCTGCAGTTTGTCAGTTCCTTCCTGCAGCCATGACATATATAAATGTAAACAATGCTAGCATCGTTCACCCGGTGAAAGTCCCGGCGGCCAGGTCCTGCACAAGGTATGTATGTCTTGTATCCGCCCCAAGTTAGTCCAACTCATCCCCTTAATGTACTCAGTACTCACCTAGTTATACTCACCAAGTTGTGCTTGCGGGGGTTGAGCTCTGGCTCTTTAGTCCCGCCTCTCAACTGTCATGTGGTCACCTTCCACATCCCTGGCGACACCATCACCTAACACCGGCACCATCTCATTACAAACACCATTAACGACAAAATTGTGACTCAGTACACAACCCGTCCTCTTACAAATAACGTCACTTTTGGCTGGTGTGCGCGCTATGGCCAAATTTGGACGTAATTTGAAATGAAATCGACTCACAAAAGTGACGTACTGTTCCGTTTTCTGTTTGAGTCGTCCGGCTCACCCGGTAAGCTTAGAAGAGGAAACTTTCCATTAACGTTTTTCATAACGTTTTGAAACTTTATGAGAATTTCCTGCCCACCTAACCTATCAGAGGACCCTTAACTTACTGTTGTTGAAAAAAAAATCCCAAATTTATTTTCACTTTTTTTCTCATTTTCAAATTACGTCCATATTCGGCCATACGGGCAAACGGCCAAAAGCGACGTTCTTTTTAAGAGGACAGGTTGTGCATCCGTCTTTAGTAAAATAAAAAATCATGAATACAAAAGTAATATCAGTCATCATACAAGATACACGACAGAAAATAATCATAGCAGTAAACAGACACTTTAGTACATTGCGAGAAACGGTTTCAACAATATAATCAACGACAACAAGAAATGTATAAAATAAATCCAAACAGTATAATGAACCAATAGAAACCTTACAACACACAAGCAAGCATATAAGAAATCTTAGGTGCCAAATCTTGAGCTTGTGATGTGTGGTAAACCCATAGCCACACAAATAACACACAAAGCTCTGGGAAAACATCTTGAAATACAGTCAGAACAAGTGGTGAATTTTGTAATAAATGGGAAGCTAGTTCCCTTGGAACTGGACACTGGTGCTGCAGTGTCAACATTGTCTAGAGATTGGGCAGATACCTTGCAATTAAGTGTAACTCCGTATAGGAAATCATTAAGTGCCTTTGATAATGTACAGATTAGGATCCATGGCAAGGTATAAAAAAGTTGTCTATAATAGGATAAAAATTGTCTATGTTTTTATGTAGTAGATTCACATAGTCCTGGCCTATGTGGAAAAGCAGTCCATCATCCTAAGGTTTTCCAACGTCAAAAAACTGTCGAACTAAAGTACCCTCTCTTAACCTATCAAAAGACCCCAAACAGAAAACGGGACATTATGTCAATTTCGCAGCCGCTTACATGATATAGTACGACTATTTTTGGCCTTGGATAAAGCATGTGTCAAAATGCGACGCTCTTAGGAGCACTGGTTGGGAAAACACCTCATGGAAAAGGTGGGAATTATCCTCGTTGGCCTGGATGAATTGTCTATAGTTGGAGGTGAAGTAAATAGATCAGTAGTGCAGAAGATATCCCATGATATGCAGTGTATGCAGGTAAACCAATATTAGCATGGTGGCAAAAATACACCTTAAAAGTGGAGCTTTAATTAAATTTTTTAAAGCAAGAACAGTTCCTTTAAATTAAGAGTAATTGATAGAATCAGCTCTGGAAGTGCATGTAGGAGAAAGCCTTTTAGAGCCAATTACACAGTGAGTGGGCAGCCCCGAATGTGCCAGTGTTGAAGGCAGATTTAAATAATTATTTGTACAGGTTTTAAAGAATAAATATTCGCATCCATTGCTGGAAATACCCTTTGCTAAACATTGATGTTATTGTCAGTGGTTTATAAGGTGACAATATTATATATAACTGAGGAGATCCAGAAATTGTTAGTGAATAATACTTATAAAGGGTTATTCATGTATAAAAGGCTTCCTTGTGGAAGTCTTATCTCCAGCTGTTTTTCAGAAATTCATGTCCCAATTGGTAGTAAGATTAGGGTCTGGATAGTCCTTTAGATTACATCATTTATGTGGAGAGAATGAAGAAGANATACAACTGTAAATGTTCGTTTGCTCAAAATAGCTAATCTCCGAAAGTTCTTCACCGATTGCTTTGAAATTTTCCCACGACGTTCCATTTGCATCCGAGCGTGTTTTTATATACATACTATATAGATGTCATGTCTGTGACGGGAAAAAAACATGCTTATTTGAAAAAACTGTGCTTTTCATGTGAGGGAAATCTTAGAATCCTCTTTACCGATTGCTTTGAAATTTTGATACAACATTGCATTGGAATAGGCACATATTTTATACACCTAATATATTGCCTCACATGTGACAGGGAAAATTTTTTTTTTTAAACAGCACCATCTGTTGGACAGAAGAGCAACACACTCTGTAATCTCCGAAAGTTCTTCATGTTTGCTTTGAAATTTTGACACAATGTTCCATTCAAATATGCACGTGTTTTTTCTATACCTTCTATATGACTGCAACACCTGTGACAGGTAAAATATGCTTCTTTTTTTTTAAACAGTGCTATCTGTTGTGTGTAATAGCGACACACGCTATCCTAAATATGCTACAATTCCATTTCAATGATTCTGATTGCATTGATAAATTGAATTTTCATTGATTTAGATTTATATTCATTTGATTTAATTATTTTGAGTTACATTGTATTGAAATCGAGCTGTGGTGTTTACCATATCGTTATTTTCGTAAGTATAAGTATAGATGCCACACCTGTGACAGGTAAAACATTCTTTGTTTAAGAAACAGTGACATCTGTTACATGTAAGAGCAACACATACTATACTAATATGTTATAGTTCTATTTCAGTGTTTCCGATTGCATTGACAAATTGAATTTTCATATTTTTCGATTTATTTTCATTTTGATTAATTATTTTGTGTGACATTGCCTTGGAATTAAGCTATGTTGTTTACCATATCATTCATTTCATGAGTGTAGTTTATTTTTTTATTTTTTCATTGCTTTTCATTTCGTTTTTTTAACTGTTTTTCTTATATTTCAGGGATAGGAACATCAGATCATTTGATGTTCCCAATTTTCCTGATAGGAACATCAGATCATTTGATGTTCCCAATTTTCCTGATAGGAACATCAGATCATTTTTGAATGCATCGGACGATGGAGTGGGGGATGGTGGGGAGGAGGGAACAGGGGAATGGAGAATGGCGGGGGAGGACAAGGGGACAGGGGAGTCGGAAATGGTGGGTAAAAAAATAGGGGACAGGGGAGGGGGAAATGGTAGGAAAGTCGAGGGTACGGGGGAGTGGGAGATGGTCGGGAGAACGAGGGGACAGTTGAGCGGAGAATGGAAAGGAGGAAGATGGGACGGTGGAGTGGAGGATGGTGGGGAGGACAAGGGGATGGGGGAGGGGGGCAGAATAATGGGGGGACGAGGGGACGGGAGAGTGGGGGAATGGCTGGGAGTACGAAGCAATGGGGTAGTAAGGAACGGTTGGGTGGACGAGGGGATGGGGAGGGGGAATGGTGAGGGGGACTAGGAGATAGGGGAAAGTTGCTATGGCTCAGCAACACACATGCATTGCTGAGCTTCTATCAGTTGTTGCTTCTATCAGATAGAAGCTTCTATCCTTGTTGGGCTTCTATCCCTCTAACTAGTGCTCTTGCATCAGGGTGTAGTTGGAAGAGGAGTTCCCAAAAGTCATGTTCATATTTCGAGGTGAAGAAAAAGAGGTGAATAATTATAGAATGTATTACACTTATTATAAAATTGCATAGCGTTTCGAACGTTGCTGCAATCATTGGTTCATTCTCAAGGGATGTTACAGTACCGAACATTATGTTTATACTAATAGTGGGTTAGGTGAATACAAATGGATCGGACAATGGGGTCAGGTGTAAACAATGGGTATTAATTGGGTAAACATAAGGGTAAAGAGTGAGGCATAAAGGAGAAAAGAGCGGAATAAGGATAATAGGGTACAAAACACATACCAAGATTAATGAGGTGTAGTGGACGTATTTTGTCGAGCAGTGTCTTCTATGTTGGCATCTTCACGTTCTGGTCTTGTTCTTACTGTCATGGTGGGTATCTACCATAAATTTGAGTATTTATGGTAGGTTGTTCTATTTCTATGTGGATTGCTTCAAGAATTTGTAATCTTCTTACATTTTGAGGTTTGTCTATTATGCAAGTGATTTAATTCAACATTTTCTCTTGTTATAGGCGATGTCATGGGCTTGTCTCATGTGATTTCTTGGGCATGGGCATGGGATTGAAGATGACAGGTCAAATGCCTCGTCAGCTTGGTTGACGTCATACCTATGTACTTAGATCGAAGGTTACATCCTTCGTGGGGGCAAGTGTACATGTATACAACGTTTGACTGCTGTAAAGGGTTCTCTGTCAGCTTCGGGCTGTTTTTGGTAAGGAGGTCGGCAGTCTTCTTTGTTTTATAGAATATGATCAGGTTTATGTTTTGGTTAGGAGTAATGCTTTTTACTCCTTTACGGATTATTTCTTTCATTATTCTTTCTTCTTTTTTATGTTCACTGTGCATAGTTGTTTTGTAATATAATTTTATTGGAGGTGTTGTGGTTCCTGTTCTAGGTTCAGGTTGTATCACTGGGGATGGGGGAGTGAGAAATTGTTGGGAGGATGAGGGAATGGGGGAGGGGGAAATTGTGGGGAGGACAAAGGGACTGCCACAGCAAACTTTCCCTACCTCCCAGACTTCCCCAACAATTCCCCCCCTCCCCCATCCCATCGTCCTCCCAACCATTCCCCCCTTCCCCCAGTCCCTTTGTCCTCCTCACTATCCCCCACTCCACCATTCCATTAACATTACCTTTAACATTAAAGGTACATTAAATGATTTGATGTTTAAATCACTGAAATATAAGAAAAACAGTTAAAAAAACAAATGAAAAACAATGGAAAAAAATATACACACGAAATGAATGGTATGGTAAACAACACAGCTCAATTCCAATGTAATGTCACAAAAAATAGTTAAATCAAAATGAAAATAAATAAAAATCTATGGAAACTCAATTTATCAATGAAACCAGAAACATTCAAATGGAGTCGCAACATATTTAATATAGCGTGTGTTGCTCCTACGTGCAACAGATGTCGCTGATTTAAAAAAACAAAACACGTTTTTACCTGTCACAGGTGATTCATCTATACTTATACGCATGAAATCGATGGTATGGTAAACAAAACAGCTTAATTCCAATGCAAAGTCATGCAAAATAATTAAATCAAAATAAAAATAAATCGAAATCTATGAAAATTTAATTTGTCAATGCAATCAGAAACACTGAAATGGAATCATAACATATTTAGCATAGCGTGTATTGCTCTTACATGCAAAAGATGGCACTGTTTCTTAAAAAAAAATGTTTTTACCTGTCACAGGTATGGAATCTATTCTTATACTTACAAAATGAACGATATGGTAAACAACATAGCTCAATTCCAATGCAATGTCACACAAAATAATTAAATCAAAATGAAAATAAATAGACATGTAGTAAAATTCAATTTATCAATGCAATCAGAAACACTGAAATGAAATCGTAACATATTTAGTATAGCGTGTGTTGCTATTACATGTAACAGATGGTGCTGTTTAAAAAAAAAAACATGTTTTTACTTGTCACAGGTGTGGCATCTATGTAGAAGGTATTGGAAATTTCGAACACTTAAATACTAACACCTAGTACGTTAAGAGGTAATTCTTGTACTAGGCATTATAATTTACTAACTCTACTAACCCGTAGGGTAGTGATATTGAGTTCATTTAATTAAGGCGTAGAAATGTCTCATCATCCCTAGAAATTATGACCGTGGTGTTGTGTCAACTACCCGGCTAGAGGGATAATATCTACATATATGTGAATCGAATTAAATTCCCTCTATTTTATCATTCTTTATTAAGAATTATAGGCTGACAATAGATTTATCATTAATTAATAAATATATCACCATTTACTGGTAATATTTTATACAGTTATGATCAGCTGTTCCAGTGAATAAATGAAGAACTGAATTTCCACTCTTAATCTTCTCGCCCATTTAACACTATTCCGTTTAAATTATTTGTGTAGTGAGAACTTATCTGTTGACAGTATAAGACAAATTAATATCGTATAATTTAAGACCATCCTTGTCTCCATCCTCTCGGAAAGTTGGATAAAATATAGTGATTAATTCCTGAGTTCCAACATTGGGATCTAGTGTACATGCGCAAGCCAGACGAAGGAGACTTGGGGAGATCAGCCGCCATTATTAGCTGCACTGATGGTGTTCTGGAGCTGAACGTTCTTAATCGATCTATTTCTATAGCATCCGACTACGACAGAGCTTCCGATAGTTACCACAGTTTCCATCGTTTACGAACGCCACGTTTGCCAGATATAAATACCTCAGACTTATTTAGATGGCCAATTTGTATGAGTTCTGTTAGGCGGTCTGTCATGATTACGTGGGATAAAAACATAACCCACGTGAGTGGACATTCTGCTCCTCAGTCTCATTCATATTTCTTGATTTATTGCATTAATTGAAGGCTTGGAGTAGAAATTAGATGTAGTTCGTCTTTCAGTGTGGATTTACGGGCAAGAGAGAGACGATATTCCGCCAGCAGGATCACGTGTCCTTAGTGGTAGGCTGCTTGAAGTTTGCCAGGACGTAGTTGCTGGATACATGCTACTATCATCTCTAACAGCTAAGCTTTTTCTGTATTATTTTTGTAGTTAAAACTTTTGATTATTCTAATGATTTAATATTTCATTATTAAATATTTTATACAGATGTATAATCATATTATATAAATTTACCCCCCCCCTAAGATTGTGTAGGGAGACGGCTCTAGAATTAATAATAATTTAAAGTTCATTTAGTATGATTTATTTGATTTCATTTTACATTTCATAAAGGAGATCTATAGGCACTGGTTCTCTAATTCTTATAAATAAAGAATGGTCCTTCGAAACATTTAACATTATTATTATAACAGAGCTTGATTTCCCCACAGAAGCTATATAAATATACGCACATATTCGAATGGAACGTTGTTTCAAAATTTCAAAGCAATTGGTGAAGAACTTTTGGATATTACAGTGTGTTTTGCTCTTTTTGCTCTTACGTCCAACAGATGGCGTTGTTTTAAAAAACATGTTTTTTCCTGTCACAGGGGAGGCATGTATATAGTAGGTATATAAAAATACGCGCCTATTCAAATGCAACGTTGTGTTCAAATTTCAAAGCAATCGGTAAAGAGGTTTCGAAGATTTCCCTCACATGAAAAACACATGATAAAACAGTTTTCAAAAAAGCATGTTTTAACCTGTCATAGACGAAACATCTATATAGTATGTATATAAAAACCCGCTCGGATGCAAATGGAACGTTGTGTAAAAATTTAAAGCAATCAGTGAAGAACTTTCGGCGATTAGCGATTTTGAACAAACGAACATTTCAGTTTCTATTAATTTAGAATATTGTGTTGCATGTTCTACTGTAATTTATTTTATCTGTATGCACTCTACAGACTGAAACTCCTGCTGGCTTTGAGTTGTCATGGCCTAACAACCATGGTATAAATTTATCATTATGTGATGAGGTAGATCGCCTGGCTGATTCCTCTACATGTAGCATTGAAGAAATGTGTGTTTCAGACCTCTTCCTCGCTTACACTATTTGGCTGTGTAACAATAAACCTAATTTATTGTTAACAGATAAGTGCCCCTGTGAGTACAAAGAATCCTGTCAGCTGTAAAAATATTTATGCACTTGTTATTTAAATAAAAATATAATGAAACAAATATATCAGGCTTATGTTTATCCTATCTTTTGTACTGTATATCCATTCATTAGTCATACTGACTTTTCAGCATTTTTTCATGATAATTACCTTGCCATCTGAGCTATGCTCACGCTGTCGGTTCAGAGCAAGGTAATGCAAGTAATTTGTAAACTCAGTGAAAACTCAAGCGGAAATGAACCCAAATTAAAACATACTGCACAATTTAATGAATGATTCAGAAGGAATATGACTTACATTACATACCAGTATGAGATCTTAATAATCAATGATTAGCATTTGAGAACTTAAGATATGTTTAGCAATGATGTTAGTCTCTAAGATATTTTTAGAAATGATGTTAGCCTGTCTGGGGCCTGGCCATCTGATTTGTAATATCCTGCTACCAAATACTTAAATAATATTGCTTACCAGTGTTGAAAGGAGAGTTTATCCAATACAGATACTAACAATAATGTTTATACTGTTGTGACTAATTTACAAATAGGTTATATAACTGTCTTCCAAAACACTGGAACTCAATTTGCATAACAAGTATTAAGGAACATAACTTTTGCAATATGCATAATTGGTTTAATATCAAAATCTTGCATGTATAGACTTTAATTTATACACAAACAAATTTAAAACTTTGATTACTAAGGTATCTTAAGTACGGTTGAAAGCAAATGTCTTTTCACCCACAGGGGATATAAACCCATGGAACTGCCTACCCGCTGACGTCGCAAATGTTACTTTCTCTAACTCTGCTAGGTTTTAAAATCCAGCTAGAAAATATCATCAGGACAAGTGGGGAACCTTTAACAAGTTCATGTTCTTATCGCGGCCACTAGAGAGTTAGTGGCCTTCGGGTAAATTCTGGTAAATATAGTGTCAGCATATCGCGTCTCTGCCCTCCAAACGTCGAGCCCATCACTGATAAAGTCAGTAATGAACAAAGATCTGCTAGTAAGGCCTACATCATTATATACCACCAGGACGACAAAGTTATATCAGTTATTATGAATCCATCACAGGGAAGATAACTTATCAGAGACCAAAGTTGCACATGTTTTAATGAGGGTTTCTTGGCATTCGTTAACACGGAGCCAACGAGAACTGTGCAATATCTCTTAGAATTATAATTCACTGTGTCGGGGGGACAGGAAGCCAGAATGTATTCCTACACGTTAGGCTTTTATCGACGTCCTCTCACCAGGGGCAAATTACTGACCCTGCTCAGGACGCAACCCCACAATAAGCTGACTAACTCCTGAGGATATACTTGCTACTAGGTGAACAGGGCCATTAGGCTATCTTGAGGTTATCTTGAGATGATTTTGGGGCTTTAGTGTCCCCGCGGCCCGGTCCTCGACCAGGCCTCCACCCCCAGGAAGCAGCCCGTGACAGCTGACTAACACCCAGGTACCTATTTTACTGCTAGGTAAAAAGAAAGTATAAGGTGAAAGAAACTCTGCCCATTGTTTCTCGCCGGCGCCTGGGATCGAACCCAGGACCACAGGATCACAAGTCCAGCGTGCTGTCCGCTCGGCCGACCGACTTTCTAGGCGAAAGAAAATGTGGCCAACTATTTCTGTCCTGCTCGGGATTCGAGCCCGGAATTCTCGATTGTGCGCCGAGAACGAAACCGACTGTACTACCGGGACCCCATCAAGGAATGGTACTCATGTTGGTAAGTAATTATCAAAAGTAGGCACTAAGCCGGGAAGGCTATGTAGCACCCTATGTAGGTAAGGAAAAATTTGACATATTTTATCATGTTTAACATATTAACAGTAACATATTTGTTTTCTACAATATCGGTGCTGACTGTATAACTTGAAAAAAACAGTTTTACTTCGAAATAAACTAATTTTATAAGAAAACACGACATAAATATGTGGTAGGTGATGGTCGATAAAGCCAACATCTTGATTGGCTAAGACAGCAAGATGACCAATGTTACCTTCTCTCTGAGTGGCCAAACAAAAAGCCCTAGTGACATCTATCGAGAGTTAAGAGAACTACATCAAGATTGTTAATAACTGCATATGAACACCTTCTTGAATCGTAAAAACGGCTCTTCTTACCGAACACTTAAGAATCTTCTGTAGCACAGCGACTTAGGAAGAAATACATGGATCTTCGTGAATTTAGGACCAGGTTTCCATTTATGATTGTGAAAGACAGGAGTGCCAGTAGCAACATACTGGGCAACAGCCTCCACAGTCTCAGATGGAGAGGGAGAACGATAGTGAGAAATACAAAGAGGAGAGGGAGGAGGATGGACACCAGCCGAGAGGGAGGAACAGAAGACAGAGGAGAAGACTGAGATGTAAGACGTCGTCGGAAAGGAAAGGACTCAGAGAAAAGAGGAGGAGGATGAAGAGAAGAAGTGCTAACGAGGCAAGGAGGAGACGAACTGGAAGAATGGGTGGAACAGTCAGACGGAGAAGAAGAAGGGGCACTGGTGCTACAGAAAGTACAGGAACAGACGAAGTGGAGCTAGTGGAGGTGTCGGGGTCCAGGTGATGGAAACGATTAGAGAACGAAGGGAAGGGATGGAGGGTGAGGAAGAGGAGTGCGACGCAACACACGAACATAAGTAATGGACGAGAAAGAGTCAAGATGGCAGATCTGACGCCGAGCCTCGGGAAAAGAAAGACAATTACGATGTTTCAAGGAAAGGGCAGCCAGTACAAAGTTATAAAGGAAGCACGACCGTGAAGAGACAGGGTGGGGCCTCTTCACAGTAGATGCAGCAATCTTGGGAAGAAGAGCAATCAGTACGAGAATGCCCGGGGTAACCACACAAGGAGACCTCGAAGCTGCACCTGGAAAAACCATGGCACAACTATCAATACCTATTGGACAGGTGAGCAAAGGGGATGTACTGAACTGAGCATCGGGCACTGGCAAGAATGTCAGAAGACGGGAGGGTCCTACCATCAAAAGTGATCTTCAAAATACGAAGAGAATGAAGACGACGACCACGAGGGGGACGAGTAAACGAGTCAGTCCGGAGAACAGAAAAGCCCTGGACCTCAAGGATATACTTAATATCCTCATGGCAGTCCTGGAGGTCACGAGTACCATCGTGAAGCAGATCAACTGTGCCAACTCTGACATTCAACATGATATTCTTGGACACCTGAACTGTAGTTGCACCTAGGTAGAACAAAGCAGCAAGGTGAACGGCCGTCTCCTGAAAAGGGGCCATAACCACATGCATGCCAGTCCAAGTATTATTAAAATTAACCCGTGAATCCACAGAATCAATAAAGTGGCGGAGAATATGGACATCATCAGGGCGGGTACAGTTGTCGGGACTAAGATCATAATAATTAGGCAACGAAGCAGGGCCGAGCAAATTCAGGAACGTAGCAGGCGAAGCAGGAAGCAAAGGAGTATGGTGATGGCGCCGTAAACCCCGAGGAAGGAGGGGGAGGAACGGTGGAGTCATGATAATATAAGAAAGAGCCACAACATGGAACAAAGTTGTCATAAAAAAATAAAAAAAAATGACACTTCGATTATTATGACACTTCGGTTCTATAATACACACAGCGAAAAAGCGTCTGTTAATATCTGAAGTACATTAATCTAACGTAAATTAACGTCGGTAACGTCTTATTAGACCGTAAAACAGAGTAAAATATCGTGACTTGTATGCCGAGCTTAAGATAGAGAGGGAGGCAGGTGGCGTGCACGTCACCTTCTTGCTGAGACCTGGCAGAGAGAAGCCATCTTTGATCGGTGTCCCGAAGCTAGCCAATATCCTCATAGACGATAGGGATCATTCGAGCATTAACGAGTCCCAAACGTTGCTGCCAGCTTCATCTAACTTAGAGGATGCCACGTCCGGTCAGCTGAATATTCTTATCTGTATTTATGTCCATAGATTAAAGAGAAAGACTCTCTGATCGTTAGGACGTATGATTATCAAAAAAAATAGTTAGTGTGTCCCCATAAATCAGTCAACCCCTCGCAATGAAAATTAGTAGATATTCCCATAGTTATGTAGATATTACAATTTATACCTTTTACAGCGTGGAGGTATATCTACGGGAGAGGATCGAACTGGACTGATGAATCACGGTTTCCAACGCCATCACATCCAGACAGAATCAGACTGATAACGGGAGGCTGCCAGACGCACAATCCAGTAACTGCTTAGCAGCTAAGCAGACGTTTATTCAATTATAATATTGTAGTTAGTCTACTAACTCTAGAACTCTGGGTTATAATTTTTTTTATTATTGATACTATTCAACATATCGACCTTATTCGGTAGACCTAGCAGTATTAGTTCTACCCCTAAAAAGTGTGTAGAGGAAATAATCCAGCCAAACACAAAATTTATACAGTCCACTTCTCTAATATTCTTTTAACTTATTATTTAAGACAATGATAGTTTATATGTTGGAAGATTTTCCTCACAGTATTGGGTTGTGTTAATTTATCCGCAGTGTACTTTATGTTAGCTCTTTGTTGAAAGATGTTGGTCGAAGTCTTTCAGATTCTGGTTATTGATCAGTCACTTTCTTAACTGCTTCTAATATTACTTCTCTCTGGCCAATTGTGCATGAGCTTGTTGCACATCCTCCTTGCACTTTCCTATATCCTGTGTATCCTCTTGTATCTTTTCTGACGAAAGCTCTTTTTCCCTGTTGTATTTCCTTGCCTAACTTTTTGTTTTCCCTAACATTTGGATTTGATATAAAGTCAAGAGAAATCTTTAATGCTTCCTTTTCCTCCTCCAAGATTTTTCCTTTAGTTTCCCAGTGATTCTTATCTCCGTATAATCCCCGTATTTGACCTTCCATTACTGTAACTTTGTTTCTCAAGGTTTCATTACTGCTGTTTAAATTCTTAATTCTACCCACATGATTCTTTTCAAGGCAAACCTGATGTGAAAACCACTTCTGCTAATATTTTCTTCATCAAAACCATCAAAATTTATTCTGTTTTGTCCTTCCTCTTGCCTGCGGCCATCTTTGTTTTTTGTTACCAAATGCTCCCACATTATTTATTTCAAAAGCACAATTTCTGCTTTATTTCTGTAACTATTTTTTTTACATCTTTGGCAGATATTTATACACGATTATTTTTTTCACTCTAATATGTTTTGTGTATCTCACCCAAAGTCTCAAAAACACTGGAGCTCCCTAGTCCTCAACCCTCCCACGACAACAACACCTGTTGGATCACCTGACCTGTTTAGGCGGGACCAAAGAGCCAGAGCTCAACCCCCGCAAGCACAACTAGGTAAGTACCTACTCTCAATCCTCATATATTTTATTTCACAATAATTTTTAAAAAGGTATTATCAAAACTTACCTTGTGTTGCCATCTTCGTCCGTGTACGTTGACCTGTAAAACCCTACGAGCTCATCATTGAGGTAGCCGAGGAACTGCATGGAGAGGATGTAGTTCCTGCCCACCTCCAGCTCCTCCGCCAGCACCCCGGTGTAGAACTGGCGGTCGTTGTCGTAGAGGTTCTCCTGCACTTCTATACCAGTGCCATTCACGTCGTCGGATGGCACCACCTGTGGGAGGTCAGTGGTCATTAATATCACCTGTGGGAAATCAGAAATCATGAACACCACCTGTAGGAGATCAGTGGTCATCAGTGGTCACAGGAGATCAACCTATGGGAAATCAGGTAAAGTTGATGGACAGATCAGACAAAATTCTAACTGGTTCATTGATCATCTGATAGCATATTCTCTGTGATTAGTCCACTACCATGTGGGTATAAATACAAAACTATCAAAGTGGAAACTTTCCAACAGGAGTGTGTGCCAAACGTTGCCACATAGTGAATAACAGTGCAAAATTTTACAAAGTTATTAGATGTACTTATTACGTGTTGGTATTTTAAACTAACGATTTATAATACATAACTTGAGAATAATCTCTATTTAGGACAAAGGTTCACTTGCTAGTTTACATGTTGACAATTACTAGAACCATAATATGCTTTCAGACCATCACAAGCATCTAGATAAATATCCACGAGGTTTGAAGTGGGGAGGTGGGGAATGTTCTCATGGTAATGGATTTGCTCTGAGAACGGGCTCACATCTGAGATTGTTTGGGTATCAGAAACGGTCACCAAAGGCTTGCCACCTAGTGTCCTATCTCAGTCAAAGCTCATATTCCCCTTTCTTCCTCTCTCACATTCAATCATCCCCACCTGCTCTACGTCTAGTCCAGGACAGCTTTAAGGCGCTCTTGAATGCCAAACAACGATATGGTGAAAGCAGTACTGAATAAACTAAGAAGCCCCATCAAGGATCACAACTAGACCAAGGTTAAGAATCAGCCTGCAGTTTGTTCCTAGCCAAGTAGATGACAACTTCTCTCATCATAGCAACATACACGTTGGGGGCATGACGGAGGCGCAAGAGGACAATCCAGGATAAACCCAGCTCAAGGAAGAGAAACTCTTCACGGAAATATTAGTTAACAACACCAACCAGTGAGAAGGTCCACTGTGCTGGGAAGCCAGCAAGATGTATGAGTTGACTCATTATTTTATCTGTTTTAACCTGTGGTGATTTCGAGAATTCTACTCCAGTAGCCTGGCTTGTGCCCAACCTTTCCTGGTGATTGCCTGTTTGTGAGGTTATTTATCCTCGTAGCTCGAAGATCCACCTGGTCATTACCATGAGGATGATCCGGTAACTCCAGCAGAGCCATGTCCAGTTCCATTTATTATATATATGTTTGTAGAAGATTGGGCAGTCGTGGGCCTCTGATGTTTTTACTCAGTTCTCTATTCGCGCAACTGCTACAGAGGTAGTGAATTGGAACGGCATAAAAATAAAGTTGAACATTCTTTGTCCTACATCTTCTGAACTTCACGAAGCTCTCCTCCCAAGAACATTTTATCCTTTTTTATCTAAAATACACAGAAGCACCACTTATATATACATAAAGTGACTAGGGAAATACAAAACTACAAATTATTTACATTACAGTCAGTAAACGATTTCCTCATACCTTGTGCAGGTAGTAAACTTGAACCTAAAAGTTATACCGTATCCTATCTGGCAAAAAAGCTCATTCATTTATCTACAATATCCTTGCTGCCTGCTAGTCCATACACAAAAAAAAGTTGTCAGAGAGCAGCATAACCATGATATTTTTAACATTTGTTCACGTGGCGACAATATACTTTAAATGGACTTCGACCCATACTTCAGTACGGTCAACAAGAAGGTATGCCACAGCAGGGACAACAAAGGAATCAGAACATCATTCACACATTTAGAGGACATCCACAAATATCCTTCAACTTCTTAAATCTGCAGCAAAACATTATTAACACATGAATAACAGGAGACGAAATTATATATATCAGGCCTAACTTATCAAAAATTTTTGAAAACTAATCTACAGGCAGCTTTACTCTTATCTAGCCAAGCACAATATACTTAGCTCTTGCCAATATGGCTTCAGACCTAAAAAAAGCACTAACGATGCACTGATTAGTATGATTAACTTAATTCATGCAGCTCTTGATAAAAATGAGTTCCCTGTTGGGTTATTTGTGGACCTGCGCAAGGCTTTTGACACTGTGAACCACCAAAGCCTTCTTCTTAAATTACATCATTATGGAGTCAGAGGACTCTCCCTGCAATACCTCAAATCTTACCTTACTGATAGACTCCAGTATGTTTCTGTGAACAATTCAATTTCTCCTACCCTACCCATCAACATTGGTGTTCCTCAGGGCAGTATACTTGGCCCTCTCCTCTTTCTCATCTACATTAATGACCTTCCAAATGCCTCCCAACACCTTAGACCAATTCTATTTGCTGACGACACAACCTTCATTTACTCCAGTCCTGACCCCCTTGCTCTAAATGCCACAGTAAATACCGAGCTTAATAAAGTCCATCTTTGGCTAACTGCCAACAAACTCACCCTTAACATTGACAAAACTTTCTATATTCTGTTTGGCAATAAATCCTCTAACCAAATAAATCTCAAGATTAACAATACCCAAATTTGTAACAAATTAGATGGCAAATTCCTTGGCGTTCTCATTGATCACAAGCTTAATTTCCAGCGACACATTCTAAATATATCAAAAAAAGTTTCAAAAACTGTTGGCATTCTTTCTAAGATCAGATATTATGTACCCCGCCCTGCCCTGGTGACTCTCTATTACTCCCTCATCTATCCATATCTCAACTATGGTATTTGTGCTTGGGGTTCTACTACCCAAAATCATTTACGTCCTCTAATTACTCAACACAAAGCTGCTATTAGGACAATATCCAACTCTGGCCCCAGACATCACTCGGTACCCCTACTCAAATCTCTCAATATGTTAGATATTAAGTCACTGCACATTCTCTCATGTGTATTATACATATATAAAACGCTGAACTGTAATGCCAATCCTGACCTCAAAAGCTTCATTGAAAGCTGTAACAGAACCCATGAGCACCACACCAGAAATAAATACAGTTTTGATATTCCAAGAGTACGACTTAACCAAACTAGAAATGCTCTACAAATCAAGGGACCCAGAATGTGGAATGACCTTCCCAACCATGTTAAAGACTGTACCTCTCTCAACCAGTTTAAGATTAAAACTAAACACTACCTGATAAACTCCCTGTAACCTACCTTACCCCTCTATTGTCAACCCATGTCTTATTTTTTTTTTTTTTATTCAACGCTGTTTGTCTACATATTGTATTTGTGCTGCTTTTCAGTCATGTTCCCCCCTTTTTTTGTACCTTTATTTGTATCTGTTCTCAAAACATTTTATTCTTTTTGTTCAATTAGCATTAAGTTTTAGATATTAATGTTTTCTTGCCCGAAACGCATTGCGTAATAGTGGCTTTAGGCATTGTATGTACTAGCTCTATCTATAAATCGATCCACTTATGTAAAATCTCTCTATGTATGTACCTTTCCTGAATAAACATATTTATTTATATTTATTTATATATGCAAGGTTACCATAGGCATACATACATAATGAGTAACTTGCACATATTAAAAACATAATGCCCCAATAAATTAACACCTTCCCATCTCACTATCTTCTTCCGAAACATGGTACAGGGGATAGCCAGAAACATTCTGCATCCCAATACCACCATCGTTTTCACAGAGAGCCGAGCATTCTGTTCTTCACCTAAAGAATAAGCCGAGATGTTCTCATCAAATAAGCTATCATGAGCCCGTAGACGAACATTGACGTCGTCAGCATTGTTGTCCCTCAAACCATTCATCCTCGTCTTCAAAACCGTAATCTCGCCCAACTTATTCAAACCTCTATGCATCAATATATAAACCTTGCACAAACTGCTTTGCAACAATCGTTTTAAGAGATCGCACTTTTCTGCTGCCTACCGCCTATTCTGTCAAATAAATAGTAACTTGTTCTCCAGTGTGCTCATGTCCCACCATTCCAAGACACGAGAAACTCTCCTTCATCCCGACTAAATGTCCCACGAAACACAACAATTAACCAATCCAATCATACTCCTTAGTAAAGCACAATCCATCTTTCGATCCACCTTAATGTGATCCGCAACCACAATATCAATTACAACTATCCGATGATCAATAAAACTAACATGAAATGTATGACAAGGACGAACACTACCATATCGTCTACGCAAAAGCAAGCTGTCAAGCAGTAAACCAAATTTATACGCAGATACGTGTAAGCAGGGACTCCAACGGCAATGTTGGAGGCATCTCGAAAACCAAGACAATTGAGATTCTGTACCAACGCCGTAGAGACACATGCCTATGACAAAGTGCTATTGTCTCGCTCAGATGTGACGCTGGAAAAATCATCACCAAAACTTTGATGCCTGGTATTCTGTGGAAATACAATAATCTCAGAAGAAAAGAAGTCTTTCATCTCCTGCCTCCTGTTAGTCCCAGAAGGAGCATTCTCATTTAATAAGAGGATCACAGTATTAAAATCCGTGATACTCGCATATTAGACATGCTCAAAATCATCTTTCTCAGAACTGGAAGCTTTAATATTAGCCCTCTTGGTTAACCACAATCATCGTTCCCTTTTCGACAAAGTCGGAGGATTTAGTAAAGTCTTAAAATTGTCCTGAAGTACATGAAGCTTCGTAACACGAGTGAAATTGTGTCTCTTCACATGAACATCATCCAGACAATGATACTTGGCCAATTAGAATAGGGAACTGCTTGTTATGGCAATCAAGTCCGAAGATGTTTAGAGTTGCACTATTCAACCAAGCAGGCATCTCAATCGAATTTCGGTAAGAAACACACATCACCCAGTGTAAACCCCGAACTGAGACGAATCATCTTCCCCCACAGACGACAGCATTTCCACCATGTCAAGAACCCCAGGGAGGTCACAGCATCAGCAACCCGAGGCTCCACTAGACCTTACCGTAGCGTAAGGTCTAATGGAGGTCTGCTAAGGTCTGCTCCACTATCCCCTATCAAACATCATCCGTCTGAACACTAGGAGGGGCACCACATGTAAGGATGCACGGCGGTATATCCATTTAACCCAGACATCATCCCGTCACCTAATACGCTGGGAACATCCAAATTATTCACACACGCCTTCCTCTCCCACATCCTGCAGTTTGTCAGTTCCTTCCTGCAGCCATGACATATATAAATGTAAACAATGCTAGCATCCTTCACCCGGTGAAAGTCCCGGCGGCCAGGTCCTGCACAAGGTATGTCTTGTATCCGCCCCAAGTTAGTCCAACTCATCCCCTTAATGTACTCAGTACTCACCTAGTTATACTCACCAAGTTGTGCTTACGGGGTTGAGCTCTGGCTCTTTAGTCCCGCCTCTCAACTGTCATGTGGTCACCTTCCACATCCCTGGCGACACCATCACCTAACACCGGCGCCATCTCATTACAACACCATTAACGACAAATTGTGGCTCAGTACACAACCCGTCCTCTTACAAATAACGTCACTTTTGGCTGGTGTGCGCGCTATGGCCAAATTTGGACGTAATTTGAAATGAAATCGACTCACAAAAGTGACGTACTGTTCCGTTTTCTGTTTGAGTCGTCCGGCTCACCCGGTAAGCTTAGAAGAGGAACTTTCCATTAACGTTTTTCATAACGTTTTGAAACTTTATGAGAATTTCCTGCCCACCTAACCTATCAGAGGACCCTTAACTTACTGTTGTTGAAAAAAAAATCCCAAATTTATTTTCACTTTTTTCTCATTTTCAAATTACGTCCTTATTCGGCCATACGGGCAAACGGCCAAAAGCGACGTTCTTTTTAAGAGGACAGGTTGTGCATCCGTCTTTAGTAAATAACAAATCATGAATACAAAAGTAATATCAGTCATCATACAAGATGCACGACAGAAATAATCATAGCAGTAAACAGACACTTTAGTACATTGCGAGAAACGGTTTCAACAATATAATCAACGACAACAAGAAATGTATAAAATAAATCCAAACAGTAATAATGAACCAATAGAAACCTTACAACACACACCAAGCATATAAGAAATCTTAGGTGCCAAATCTTGAGCTTGTGATGTGTGGTAAACCCATAGCCACACAAATAACACACAAAGCTCTGGGAAACATCTTGAAATACAGTCAGAACAAGTGGTGAATTTTGTAATAAATGGGAAGCTAGTTCCCTTGGAACTGGACACTGGTGCTGCAGTGTCAACATTGTCTAGAGATTGGCAGATACCTTGCAATTAAGTGTAACTCCGTATAGGAAATCATTAAGTGCCTTTGATAATGTACAGATTAGGATCCATGGCAAGGTATAAAAAAAGTTGTCTATAATAGGAAAAAATTGTCTATGTTTTTATGTAGTAGATTCACATAGTCCTGGCCTATGTGGAAAAGCAGTCCATCATCCTAAGGTTTTCCACGTCAAAAAACTGTCGAACTAAAGTACCCTCTCTTAACCTATCAAAAGACCCCAAACAGAAAACGGGACATTATGTCAATTTCGCAGCCGCTTACATGATATAGTACGACTATTTTTGGCCTTGGATAAAGCATGTGTCAAAATGCGACGCTCTTAGGAGCACTGGTTGGGAACACCTCATGGAAAAGGTGGGAATTATCCTCGTTGGCCTGGATGAATTGTCTATAGTTGGAGGTGAAGTAAATAGATCAATAGTGCAGAAGATATCCCATGATATGCAGTGCGTGCAGGTAAACCCAAACAGTAGCATGGTGGCAAAAATACACCTTAAAAGTGGAGCTTTAATTAATTTTTTAAAAGCAAGAACAGTTCCTTTAAATTAAGAGCAATTGATAGAATCAGCTCTGGAAAGGCATGTAGNCTTTGAAAGTCACTTTCTCCTGTCAGTACTTGCTTCCTCTCCCTTGATGGGCGTTCAGCTGAAGCAGGAACATGCTCCCAGAGGATGGTGGAAGCCAGGAAAAGGTGGGATAAGAGGGTGTGGGGAAAATGGAGAGGGAGGATTAGTTGTGGGCAGTTGAATGGGAATGGGGATGGCTCGAGATAAGGTGGGGGAGGTTCTTTGGGGGGATGTTCTTTCCGGAGGAGGGTGGGGGGCCTTACACTCCTCTATTCTGTTGTTAAGCTGCTGGTGGGGGGCTTCCCCACTCCCTGTGGGAGTGATAAGTTGAGGACTGTGGTTCCCTGGTTCCCTGGTTCCCTCCTCTCTCTCTCTCTGCGTCTCTTCCTTGCTGCTATGATCGTCTCTCCCTTTACATAGTATCCCTATGAAGGAATACCTTGTTTTACCCCCATACATTTAACAGGCGACTCTTCTTTACTAGAATTTCATTTTGTGCTCTCATTTGTGACGATGTCATTATGAGATGGTCTCTGTCCTTGTTGTACCAGCCTTGCCTGAAAACCTTTTCAGGCAATTTTTTCAGCCCCCTCCGTCTGTATCCCTTGTACGGTCTCTCTCACTGCAGCTCTGCCCTAAGTTTTCCACTCTACCTGACTGGAAAAACCCACCACTACCAAGAGTCACCCACCACAACCAACAACAACAGCAACCACCCACCACCATCACAACACAGCAACCACCACCACCATCAAGAGTCATCCACCACCAACAACAGCCACCCTCCACAACCAGTAACAACAACACCACCCACAACCCCCACCAACACACCCACAGCCACCACCCACCACCATTACCAACAGCAACTATCATCACCCTCAACTGTCATCCACCACAACAACAGCTAGCTACCCCCTCACTACACCACACAAACATCATCCACCACCCCACAAGAAACACAACCACCACCCAACCAACAACAACTCACAACCACCAACACTCCACCACACAACCAACAACAACATCACCTACAACTAACATCAACAACCCGCTACAACCAACAACAAGGACCCCCCAACCAACAGTAACCCACTCACAACTAACAACAACAACCCGCTACAACCAACAACAAGGACCCCTACAACCAACAGTAACCCACTCACAACTAACCACACCCCCCCAAACACACAACCAACACAACCCCCTAAAACCAACAACACCACCCCAAAAACAACAACCCCCCACAACTATCAACAACCACCCCCCACCCAAACCATCAACAACCACCCCCCCCAACAACCATCAACCACCACCCCCACAACCATGAACAACCACCCCCCACAACCATCAACAACCACCCCCACAACCATCAACAACCACCCCCCCAAAACCATCAACAACCACCCCCCCACAACCATCAACAACCACCCCCACACACCATGTATTCTGAGAGTGTTGTTGCCTGGCTGGCTGCGAGCTGACGTGGCGGTTCTGCCATGGGGGGCCTTCAACTTCCTCCTGTTCTGCGTCAGAATTCCGTGGGACTGGAGTTCTCTTGTAAGGCTGGTTATCCAGCCGTTGAGCTAGTGATGTGTGACATGCTTCGTGTCCCAGTGGAGGCCGTTTACGGAGTTGAACTTGTTACGGCCCACCGGGTGATTGTCAAGTTCGTGAGGGAGGAGGAGTATCGGGACTTCCTCCGTCGGTACGAAGGGCGTTCGTTGCCGTTGCCGGATGGCGCCGGCTCTGTTGCAGTCTCGGACCGCAGTGGTGCCCTGACTTATGTCAGTGTGCACGGTGCGCCCCTGGAGTTCCCTGAAGACCTTCTCCGGCGCTTCTTCGGGAGGTATGGTGCTGTCATCAGTGTGCGGGTGAACACGCTTTCCTCAGGGAAGTATGCTGGGAAGCGGACGAACATCCGTACCTTAGGTATGCGCCTGCGGTCGGATATCCCATCTTCTGTCCGGCTGCTGGGTTACTACGTTCGGGTGTATTATGCCCGGCAGCCCCGTACCTGTTTCCGATGTGGCCAGTTAGGGCATCAGGCTGCCGGGTGCTCTGAGGCCCCTGCTGCACCTGTCAACTTGTTCCGGGAAGAGGATTTCCCGCCGCTCCCTCAGGGCGTGGATTCCGGAGATGAGGAGGGGCAGGTCCCGTTCGCTGCTGATGCGGCCCCCCCTGCGTCACCCGACATGCCCCGGTGGTTGCTGTCCCTCCTCAGGGTGTTGCAGTGGCTCCTGTCGCTGGTCAATTCGCTGTGCCAGTTGTTCCCGAGGGTCTTCCGGATGGTCTCTGTGAGTCGTCTTCATCTGCCTCGTCTCCTACTGATGCGTCAGGGCCTGCGCCCTCGCCTGGTGTTGCGATTGTGCTGAGTGCTGGGGGGGCTGCGGAGCATCCTGTTGTGTGCGGCCCGGTTCCCCCTGTGGTTGAAGCTGCTGCTGTACTGCGACGGGCGTCGGTTCGCACGGCTTGTGAAGCCCGTGGTTCTGGGTCAGCCTCCGGCTGTGAGGATGTGAGGCCGGTGCCCAAGCGTTCCAGGCGTTCTTCTACTGCTTGGGCTGATGTGGAGGACTTCGACGCCGGTGGAGCTTCAGGCGGTGATGTGGCAGTTCCGGATGCTTCGTGCTCTATGTTGCTGGTGGTTGCTGACGTCCATGTGCCTGCTGTTGACCATGGTTGTGCATATGATTTACCTCCTGTTCTTTCTCCTGCAGAAGGTTCTCCGCAGTGGGGGGTGGTCGCTCCTACGGACGTGGATGGTGAGGGTTCTGATGCGAGCCGAGGCCTCAAGCTGGTGCTGAAGAAGGATGCCAAGCGTGGGGGGTCCCTGCAGGTGCGCCGTCCGGCGGTTGACGTGGAGCCCTGTGAGGCAGCCGAGGAGGCTCCCAGTGCGCTGCCCATTGCCCGGCCCAGTGGGAAGGAGCCCCTCCCTCTCGTCTTGGCCTCCGGCGTGGCGCATGATGCTCAGAATCCTTTGCGGTTTGACATTGTTGACCGCGTGCATCCTGTTCCGTGGTGCCCTTCTTCCATCTGGGTTCAGCGGGCTCGGGTTTTTGTTGTGGGTGTGCCAGAGTCGATGCCTGATCCCCGTACGGTTAATGTTCGCCCTGTTCCAGCTAATATCATGTTACTCTGGGAGGCGTATTGTGTTCGCTTGCCGGCGGCGGAGTGGCCGGATAAGTATGAGCATTTTGAGTAGTCTGTGTGCGTGCTGTGTGTTTGGTGTGTGATTGGACCTGTGGGTTGTTTTGCAATGTGTTGTACCTATTGTGCGCCCTTCAGGCCGGTGTTGTGTTTCTCATGACCGATGTTTTGTTGTATTTCATGTATTCCGTTACCCACCTGTCCGGTATTATTGTTTCTTTTTCCTGTGTTCCGTTGTGTTTATGTTCATTGTTGTGTTTTTGTTGTCGGCCCTTCAGGCCGGTATTTGGTGATTTGGTGTATTTAGTGTATTTGTTTTTCTTGTTTGTGATTTTGTATTTTTTTGTTATGTTCTGATTGTTTTGTTATGTCCTGATTGTTCTTGGTTATTGTTTTATTGTATTAATTTTATTGTATTTATTCGCATGTTCGCATGTAAAATTAAAAATAAAAAAATGTATTCTGCAATAAGTGAAAATTAAGAATGAATAAAAACTGGAAATATTCTTTATTATGCTATTGTTTTATTTATACTTGTATTATTTTGTATATCTTTATTTTGTATAAATAATCAATAACTGAAATGACTTTTACGTAAAATACAAAATTTGCTATAAGGTCATAAATTTTGTTTAGCCTAACGTTTTCTGGCGATTGTGGCAACATATTATGACTCTACAGATTGACGTGTCTATAATCTCAAAACAAATGTTACCACAACGTTCAAAAACTTTCCAGGAATTTTGTGGAAACTTTGAATTATGTTC
Source organism: Procambarus virginalis (assembly GCA_020271785.1). Lineage (NCBI taxonomy): Eukaryota > Metazoa > Arthropoda > Malacostraca > Decapoda > Cambaridae > Procambarus > Procambarus virginalis. The sequence goes on from WNGS01007182.1 coordinate 6,285,516, forward strand.
TGGGTACCTACCTCTGAAGAGGATGTGATGGTTCTCATTACCATCCTCTGAAGAGAATGTGATGGTTCTCATTACCTACCTCTGAAGAGATATGATGGTTCTCATTACCTACCTCTGAAGAGAACGTGATCGTTAAAATTTGAGTCGACATGTGCGAAGTCAGAAATAACGAAGGCGACGAGGTAGGTGGACATTGGCACGCTGGTGTTGAAGTGGTCCCACTCCCACCCCTCCTGGCCCTCGCTGACCAGGAGTTCCGTTGTTAATATATTTATAGGCAAATTCCATTGTTTCAAACAATATCAATAATTATTCATTAATATAATTAGAATGTAAAATAGGACATTTGATTTCTTACACAGGGAAGGTTTCATATTTCGGCATGTTTGATATTGAGGACATGGAAGCCTCTCTGGCGAGGAAGATCTCAAAGGTAGCTTTCATGGCGGGTTCGTCGAAACACGGGAAGGCTCTCCTGGCGTCCGTTGACTCGAATTGAGTCGACGCTAGCAACCTGCAGTGAGCAAGAACTATTACGGTTACCTGTTAAAACATTCAAGTCAGAATAGTGGGAAGAGCCCATTATGAAACGAGCATGTAATCTTTCACTGGAAATATAAGAAAATTATTTGCAGTAGGTAATGAATGTAGAGCCAACATCGGGTATCTGGCAAGACATGCTGGTGATACCAGCTGTATATTTATTTTATATGGCCGGTGGACACAGTAATATAATAAAGTAGAAAATAAAATTTTCCTTTAACTCAGGAATTATGAGAAATCAGTCAATAGTGTTAAACATACTTTTGGTAACATTCAATAAAATCAGCATTCATTTTTATAATTTATATACATAAAATGGTAATGTTCGTTTGTGTATAACCGCTAATCTACGAAAGTCCTTCACTCATTGCTTTGAAATATTCACACAACGTTCCATTCGCATCCGAGCAGGTTTTATATACATACTATATAGATGTCACGTCTGTGACGGCAAAAAAAAACATGTTTTTTTTCGGAAAAACTGTGTTTTCATGTGAGGGAAATCTTCGAAACCTCTTTACCGTTTGCTTTGAAATTTTGACACAACGTTGCATTCGAATAGGCGCGTCTTTTTATATATCTAATATATACATGCCTCACCCGGGATGTGAAAATCATGACTTTTTTTAACAGCGCCATCTGTAGGACATAAGAGCAACACACGCTGTAATCTCCAAAAAATCTTCACCGATTGCTTTGAAATTTTGACACAAGGTTGCATTCGAATAGGAGCGTCTTTTTATATACCTACTATATAGATGCCACCCCTCTGACAGGTTAAGACACGTTTTTAAAAAACAGCGCCATCTGTTGCACATAATAGAAACATGCACGCTTTACTAAATATGTCACGAATTCCATTTCAATCTTTCCGATTTCATTGATAAATTTTATTTTCATAGATTTCGATTAATTTTATTTTTTATTGAATTATTTTATGTGACTGTGTTGGAATTGAGCTGTGTTGTTTACCATACCGTTCATTTCGTAGGAATAAGTACAGATGCCACACCTGTGACAGGTAAAACTATGCTTTTCTTGACAAAGAGCGCCATCTGTTGCATGTAAGAGCAACACACATGCTTTTCTAAATTAGTTACATTTCTATTTCAATGTTTCTGATTGCAATGATAAATTGAATTTTCATAGATTTTGATTTATTTTAATTTGTTTTTAATTATTTTGTGTGAATTGCATTGGAATTGAGCTGTGTTGTTTACCATACCGTTCCTTTCATGTATATAGTTTATTTTTTTCATATTTTCATTTAATTTTTTAGCTGTTTTTCTTATATTTCAGTGATGGGAACATCAGATCACTTGATGTTCCCCATTTTCTGATGGGAACATCAGACCATTTGGGAAGGCATTGGACGAGGGAGTGGGGAATGGTGGGGATGACTGGGTGAGGGGGGAATGGTGGGGAGGACTGGGGGACAGGGAAGGTTGCTGTGGCTCAGCAACGCACATGCGTTGCTGAACCACAGCAACACGTGGCCGGGTACTGCTAGTGCTTTATAAAATTGAAATCCTTGTGGAAAATTTTGGCCACTATATATTATTATCTAATAAATGTATTATTTCTATATCATATCAGAATCACATCAAATTCAGTATATCATACATCTGGATCTTACTTGACAATGCCACCATGAGCACGTTCACCATTAGGTCCATATGTGCCTACGTGACTTTGTGCATAATTTCTCAAGGAACTAGAAGCTTTGAAAAGAACTTAATTAACTAAAAAATAATTGGAACATCAATCGATTTCCGTTGAGGATTAAATCCAGTCTTTAATAAGAATCAATGGTACTACTTATAATCTTTAAATCATATATCTAATTATATTATAATCACATTTTATCTCAATAATCTGTGTAAATAATAAAAAATGATCAATAAATATACATTGACGGCTACACTTCCCAAGGAAGGGAGAAGCCAGCCTGGATAACAAGCGCTGACTAGAGCAGCTCAAGAGGCGACTTCTCAATGTTTATATCAACAGTGAACACATGACGGTGCCTTGCGAACATTTTTCAGTATAGGGCACCACTATCTTATCATTTTCACCAGTAATTACTCTCAGATACTTAGAGTTTTTCCTGGACTATATCTATAAGGAAAACTTCCTAATACATTTATTTATATAAGAGTGTAGAGTTGCTCAACGTAAAGCCGCCTCCACCACATCATATATCCTAGCAAAGCTACTAGAATTCTCAACAGCAAAGATGTGATATCAAAGTAGAGTGCCTATCTCTTTAGGAGAGATCATAAAGTCAGATAGGCACTGGTTCTCAATTTTTGGATCTATATTGAATGTTGATTGAATATTGAATGTTGAACAATATTTTTAGTATGTTGATTGGCCAATTTCATGGATCATAACATAACCTTAATATGTTTATATAAATTGTTAATCGTTATACTGTGAGGAAAAGCCCTAAATTTCAGTAAGTTTTGATTTAATATTTTACTTAACTGAATATTTTACCTCATGCTTGAATTTATTCAATGCCTGAATATTTCCATATAAATTTGAATATATTTGTATATATAATTTATGTTATACATCAAGCTAACAATTACTAACTTAGTTATCATTAATTTATCTTATTAGTTTATCATATTGAATATAATTACTTATTTACATATTTGCATATATATATCATACTTGTATAATACAAATTGTTTTGTTTATTAGTGTGATTATTGGCTGTTGTAATTATAATTAGAGCTAGGCTAGACTTTGTATATTGTTCAGATCCTTAATCTAAGCAGAACTAGTGTTCAGTTACAGAACTGAGTTATTTAATCTTATCCTTATATAAAAATACAAGCTGATGTGTTGAAATGTCTGCAGGTGGATTGTAAATCTTCGCTCAACAACTCCATTCGCCCATAAAGACCTACCTGTTCCTTGCAGCCCACTTTCCCTCTTTAGGACTGAGTAGTGGGATTTACAACCCTAGCTAAGCACATTTAGTTGTATTATTTTTACGTACAGTAATTTTTAATTTAGTACAATTCAAGCCCTACGTAGTTTTCCTCATAAATCAATCCTGGCATTTTTTCCACAAACAAGGTCAAGGATTTTCTTAATGCGAGTAATAAGGTCATTGTGTTGCAGACATCCATAAACACATTAGCTATCATAAAAAAGAGCAACTCATTTCAGGCTACAAAAACTTGAAGCCAGCTAATTTTACCACAACGTTATAAAGATTTATTTTATTTTAAGTGAGCAGTCGTTAATTATACTTAATTGGGGTCGAATTGGATCAGTGCTTTAATAATGATGTTTTTGTCACTTTTTGATTTATGAAAAATAAGTTTTCTACAGCCTACCAAAAAAAATATTGTGAAAAGAGAGCTGCAAAATATTTAAACAAATGATTTTCAATTTAGTTAAATTCTAGTTTTAGTTTAGTTAAAGTAATTACCAAAAGAAGGCGCCAAAAGTGTGGAAGACTATGGTAGCACCATCAAAGTTGCAGGATATTCATAAACTGTTTATATCACCAAGGATGTCAATACCAGAACAAAAGCACGTAAGGGAAAATGTTCACTGTTATGGAGGTTATCAAGGACCCACTATGACAGGTCTAAATAAAAGACCTAAATGTCTAGACCTAAATTTGTAAATGGAAAAGGCTTACTCCTTGATATTGGTTTGCCTACCATATAACTGGAACAAGTGCATGTAACAAATTGAGTCCAACAATTAATTACTGTTTGAACTGGAGAATGGTACGGGTCTGGACGAGGTCAGTTAAGGCTGAAACACCACCACATAACTCGTAATTGAAATGAATATTGGTGATACCAGCCGCCATGTCTGCTCGTCTGCTCTGTCTCCAGGCCAAGATGGCTTCTTTTCCTCGTGTGGGTTCATTCACCCATAATTATTCATTTAGTTCCGGAAAAAGACTTGGATAATATATTGATCCAATTAGAATCTTATTAATTCTAGTCTGTAATTAATATTTACACATTAAAATCATTAATGCTACAAGCAATAATTATTTAATAAAGGACATGAATTTATTACTTTATTGATAAGTCTCTTGACAATGTAATGTTTCGCCACTGGGAAATTTTCTTTATGAATAACCAAAGAATTACGTATAACTCTTCGTTTAATGTTATGATTTACTTATTTATTAATTTTAATGATAATAACACAGCAATGGAATACGCATCTTCTGGGTAAATATACAATTAAAATTATATGAATAATATTAACCGTGAACAGGTGGGGAAAATTTCCTACAATGGGACCATCCATAACCATACCAGCCGACTCCAATACCGGGACAGGAGGGAGGGAAAATTATTAAGGGAAAGTACCAAGCCATTACGACTATATAGCATTGAGAAGGGATCAGGCTAAGGATTTGGAAGGGGTCACGATAAAGATTTGGGATGGGATGGGGGGAAGGAATGGTGTCCAACCACTTGAACGGTCGGGGATTGAATGCCGACCAGTGTAAAGAGAGACTGTCGCTCTACCGTCCACCCCAAAGGAAGGCAGGAACCAAGACAGTAGAGGAAAGTGCTAAAACGAAAGAAGCCTTCTTGCGCACTGGAGAGAAAGAGGAAAGGAACCTGGGGCCAGATTCACGAAGCAGTTACGCAAGTACTTAGGAAAGTTTTTGTTCTTACTAGTTTTTGTTCTTACGTTCTCTCCCTACTAGGGAGCCGGTGGCTAAGCGGACAGAACACTGGACCCGTGATCCTGATGCACCTGATCCTGTTTCTTTCACCCTGATGCACCTGTTACCTAGCAGTAAATAGGTACCTGGGAGTTAGTCAGCTGTCACGGGCTGCTTCCTGGGGATGGAGGCCTGGTCGAGGACCGGGCCGTGGGGACACTAAGCCCGAAATCATCTCAAGATAACCTCAAGATAACTACCACCGTCGTGGCGGCTACGTCGGAGTTCAGGAAGGCTTTTAAGAAGATTGATCTTCCTAAGAACACTGCCTCGCGCTATGACACCTCCAGACCAGTTGTAGCTTTACATAAACTGTATATAACTCAAGATGGTCTTTACTTCACAAACTCGAGGATCGGAATCTATATAAATACAAATGCTTTGAAATTTCGACACAACGTTGGATTTGAATACGCGCATGTTTTTATATAATTACTTTATACATGTCATACTTGTCACAGGTATAAACGGTTTTTTTAAACAGTGCCATCTGTTGGACGTAAGAACAACACGCGCTATAATCTCCGAAAGTTCTTCACCTATTACTTTGAATTTTTAAACAACGTTCCACCCGAATACGCACATGTTTTTATATACCTACTATATAGATGCCACACCTGTGACAGGTAAAAAAAAATTTTTTTAAACAGTGCCCTCTGTTGCACATATAACCAACCATGCTATTCAAGATAAGGTACGATTCCATTTCAGTGATTCTGATTGCAGTGATAAATTTAATGTTCATAGATTTCGATTTAATTTCATTTTGATTTAACAATTTTATGTGACATTGTGTTGCAACTGAGCTGTGTTGTTTGCCATACCATTCATTTCTGAGTAGTTTATTTTTTTTATTTATTTTTTTATCTGTTCTTCTTATTTTGAGAATG
>WNGS01007182.1:6306986-6345306 GCA_020271785.1 Procambarus virginalis
ATATAGTAATATATATATATATAGATATATATATATATATATATATTATATATATATATATATATATATTTATATATTATAGTTTACAGAGAACACACACACACACACACAAATATATAACAATTAAACAATCAGCGTTCGAAGACCTCGTCCAGCTCCTCGGAGGTTGGGTGCGTACCCAGGATACAGCACGCATTTCCCCTCTGCACTGCGACACTGAGGCGCTGGAATAGGAAACTGGCTGCTCGTGGGTCTCTAGTTTTCCCAATGAGTTCCTCACCAACCTCCTTTAAAAACTTGAGTGCACATTTACCCCAGGCGCCCAGAGTCTCTGAGCCTATCGGCACGAACCTGTAACAACGTTCTAGGTTTCTGTACTTGTGGATTTTCTGGGTCTCCCTGAAGGTGGCTGCCCCACCTCCCTCCGCTGAGCTGTAACGTAAATAGGTATCAGCCAATGTAGATGCACAGGTGTAATCCCATACGACCTGTTTACCTTCCCTCCATGGCTGCAGGGTGACTCCATCTGGGCGTTTTTGGCTGTTGTCAGGTCTGCACAGCTGGGGTTCCCTTTGTGCTGGACACCCAGCTGTAGCCAAACTTCTCTTGATGATGTCATTGACTGCCTCGTGTCTGGCAATCTTTCCCTGTGTCTTACGACAGATGAGACCATGGCTGCCGTATTGGTCTGCCCGTGCCTGGCCGCAAATACACCGGTGCTCGGTGGAGATAGGGGCGGCAAGGCGCAGAGCAACACCAATACTTAGGGCCCGATGATCCAGGCGGGTGCCCAAGGCGGAATTAGGGACTGCCAACAGGAAGTCCCCAGCATGGGGGGCTTGCACAGCTAGGAGACGCGCTCTGTCCTTCTGAGAAGCTACGTCCAGCAATGCTTTGGCGATGTTCTCCACTATAGGGCTATCCCATTTGGCCTGTTTACCGTCGTTTGGACAAGTTGGTCGGGTGTGTGAATTGGCGAGTGTGTCCCACCGACCAGCTCCTTCCACAAATTTGGGATCACGAATCCCAATGGAGTTCCTTAGGTATTCTGGTAGTATTTCCTTCACTAATTCACTTGTAGCACTGGTCGAGGATAAGAATGCCGGCAATGCTAACTGTGTCGCCTTGCGAATACCTATACCCCCGAGTCTAACTGGGAGCGTTGCTTGGTCCCACTGGTCATCTTGCAGGGAGAGGTTTAACACTTTCATAGTTATTGTCTTTAGGAGTGAATCGTATTCCGTTAATTTTGGGCTGTCAAAAGAAGGAGCACACCTGAGGAAATAGGTAAGTCTGGGCAAGGCCAGGCACCTTGTAAGAAGGTACAACGCATCATGAGCATCCAAAGCCCCTATTCGCGCCTCCATCCTCCTCAGGTCTTTAAGCTTTTCTTCGAGGACTACCTCAATGGCGTTCGAGCCCAGAGGTGCCCCTAGCAGCACACTGTCGGTGGGAGCGATCACTTGGGCTCCTGGCAATAAGATTTGTACTGCATTTATGATTGATTGGTTGGACGAGATGATTTCACACTTTGATGGATTTAGTGTAAGGCCTAACTCCTCTCCCCTAGATTTCACTAGCTGAAGATCTCCTAGTAGGGATTCCTGTGTCCCTGCCAGGGTGCCATCGTCCAGGAACCAGATGTTGAATTCGCTGGACAACCTACTTGTGACCTCCTTAGCTGCCATGCAGAAAAGAAAAGGGGCAAGTGGGTCTCCCTGCTGGACACCTTCTGCGGAAACAACTTCATGTTCCCCAAACAACAGTGTCGATTCCCTATAATATATATATATATATATATATATATAATATATATATATATATATATATATATATATATATATATATATATATATATATATAATGCACTTCAGAGCAAGAACAACAATTACTGACTGGCCATTGAGGTAGTTGGTGATGCCCTTCCTGAAGGTTGACTCCGTCAGGAAATTGTACATCATGCGAATAACAGATGAACCTGTGAGAATATGATTACCATTACCTTATTGAAAAATTATGATCGTTATGTTTAGTAATAGCTTGAACATCAGACAGCACTGAACAATTGCTGCTCTTGCCAAACTTGCATTTAATAGTTATAAATATTTTAGCCAGAGGACTTTACCTGTCAAATGTACATCTAATTATTTGGCTGAATATTATAAAATATCAGTTTGTACACTACAATTTAAATTATGTTAACTTTTTAAAAATGACATAGTCGTACTGGACATTCTGCATCGTATCTTGAACCTGTTTAAGACTCATTGAATACGAATCGTATCCAAAAAGGCGGAATCTTTGTTGTTCACTATCTGACTATTCGCCATTACTAGTGTCTGCGAGTTCAAATACCTTAGAATGACAACGAATAAACAGTCATGCAATACGACCATTATATAATTATCATTAGCTTTTTGAACTTTTGTTAAATTCTGTTAGACCGGCATGAACAAACAACATATTCTATTAGACAGAAATAATAAATATCATGCTAGGTTTGACTGGAAATAGGAAACAATATTCTCGGTTGAAACCAGAAATAACAAATAATAAGTTATTCTGGTTAGACCAGAAATAACAAATGTAGAAAATATCCACCAATTTATAGCATAAGTTAATTGTGTTCTGTTGATCACGAAATTTCCCCCTAACAACAGCTAGCTAATCTAGGCTGCCTTAACGTTATGACAAAATCTGCAAAATATCCATCTAATGTTTACTTTTTGGAGTATGAATTACTGGTTTAATGCTATTTTTATTGAAATATATCATAATTCAGACATTTAGATACTAGTCGAAATAGATAAATTCGGTCAAAGTATATAATTAAAATGAGCTAACCGGCACTCCTCCACCCCCCAACACTCCAGTGGGAGGGAGGTTACCTTGAGATGATTTCGGGGCTTTTTAGTGTCCCCGCGGCCCGGTCCTCGACCAGGCCTCCACCCCCAGGAAGCAGCCCGTGACAGCTGACTAACACCCAGGTACCTATTTACTGCTAGATAACAGGGGCATAGAGTGAAAGAAACTCTGCCCATTGTTTCTCGCCGGCGCCTGGGATCGAACCCAGGACCACAGGATCACAAGTCCAGCGTGCTGTCCGCTCGGCCGACCGGCTCCCCTAAGGGAGGACATAATCTTAAACACCAAATCTCCATGCGACTACGTTTGAGGCCGCCTTCTGATCAGTACAAGTTGCTGGGCAGTTGTTGTCAACCCGGCGTGGTGTGTGGACCTGGGTGTCTCTGCTGACGTGGCCTGCGTCCCGTGTTTCTCATGAGGAGCCCCTGGAGCCATGACGGTCTGCAGTCATGGAGGGGCCTCTGCCCCCTGTCCCCAGGCAGGCCTCAATTAGCCTGGAGTTGTCCGGGAATGCTTCCTACCACGCATTAGAGGTGGTGTTACTTGATATGCTACGTGTTCCTGTGGAGTCTGTGTGTGGTGTGCAGCTGCTTGCTGGGAGGCGGGCGATTGTCAAGTTCGGCTCCTCAGTAATTTACCAGGATTTCGTCACGCGCTATGATGGGCGATCTTTCAGTCTTCCCGGAGATGGTGGGTCAGTGACCCTCTCCGACTGTTGTGGTGCCACGACGTATGTAGCGGTGCATAGGATGCCCTTCGAGTTCCCTGAGGACCTTCTACGTCAGTTCTTTGCCCGTTTTGGGCGGGTCCTTCATGTGAGGATGAATGCCGTCCCTACCGGGAGGTGGAAGGGGGTCCCATATGTGACCCGTACTCTCGCCATGCGCCTCAGGGATCCTATACCGTCCTCCATCATGCTGTTGGGGTTCCTGATTCGTGTCTTTCACGTAGGACATGTTTCAGGTGCGGCCTACCAGGTCACCAGGCTGCAGGGTGTGAGGCGCCGGGTCACCAGGTCTTTCAGGAGGAGGATTTTCCCCCATGTCTGCTCCGAACTGTCTCCAAGTGCTAGAGTTGTGTTGCTTCCTTGCCGGCTTCTGCCCCGGTGTTGGATCTTGCGGCTTGCTTGGGTGTGATGTGGGGTGGTGGTGTGGATGTTGCTGTGGGGTTGCGCCCCCCCCCCCGCCCCCCGCCGCCGCCGCTTCCCCACCTGAGTCGTCCCTGCCCCTGACGCCCCATCTCGGCCGACCTTGCAGTTCTGTTCCTGGATACGGTGTCTCCTGTCACTCTGGATGTCCGCGAGGTGCTGTCTCCTGCGGTGTGTGGTCTTTGTCTGTGTGGCTGTGGAGGCTGTGGTTCTCAGGGGCCGGGCTTTGAAGGGAGCCCGTCGGAGACTTCAACTGTGATACGAGATGATAGGGTGATAGCTCGGACCCGGCAGCCTGTCTCCAAGCGCTCGAGGCGGGTTCCGAGTGTGTCTCCCCTTCGTGGTGTGCCTTGGGTGGAGTGGGAGAGTATGATTCTCCGGCGTCTCTTGCCGTGTTGGCGGTGCTGTGTGGGGGCTCTGTGCTACCTCCATGTCGCACCATGCTCCTACCACTGTTGGCTCCCCACAGTGGGAGGTTGCTCCTGCTGATCAGGACCTCGTCGTGGTCTTAGGGAAAGATGTGCGCCCAGGGGCCTCTGCTCCGTGTCCGATGGCAGGGGCCCCTGGCACGTCTGTGTCCTCTGCGGGTGCCCCCAGTGCGCAACCCTGGGAGAAGCCCAGTGAGAAGCCTCGTGCGCAAACCAGTACGAGGCCCTGTGCGGTGCCCGGTGCGACGTCCAGTGTGAATTCAAGTGCGAATTCCGTGCAGACCCCCTAGTGTGGAACCCTTCCCTATGATCACGGCCACCGGGGGCTTAGTCCCTAGTCGCAGCATTTGGACCTCACTTGGGATGACAGGGTGTGTCCGGTCCCGTGGTGCTCTTTCAACTATTTGGGTGCCACGGATAAAGGAGTTTATTTATGGGGCCCTGATTTGATGCCTCGGCCTTGTGCGTCTCCTGGTCGACAGGTGTCGGAAGACGTCCAGCTGATTTGAAAGGCTTTCTGCTTGCGCTTTCCAGCACGGGAGTTTCCGGATAAATATCAATAGTACTTGTGTTTGATTTGTATACTCCCTGTCTTTTGTTTTGTTGCCGTGTCTGCTATATGTATGTTTGCATCCGTGTTTTGTTTCGCCCCGTTTGAGGCGTTGTGTTTGTGTGTTTGGTTGTGCTGAACTGGTTGTTTCCTGTGTGTGCTTTATGTGTTCTGTTGCTTGTGTTGTTTCTAGTGCTTTGGGTGTGAGTTTTTGTGTTTTCTGGTGTCTGTGTTTGTGTGTGTATTGTGTTTTTTGTCGGTTCCTGCGTGTTCCGGTGTTTGTTTTTGTTCTTGTTTGCATGTGTGTGTGTCATTTCATTATGTTTTTCTCGGTCCCTGCGTGTTCCGGTTATGAAGGAAGGAAGGAATTATCAAGGGAAAGCTCCAAGCCATTACGACTGTATAGCACTGGGAAGGGGTCAGGATAAGGATTTGGGATGGGACGGTGGAAGGAATGGTGCCCCAACCACTTGGACGGTCGGGGATTGAACGCCGACCTGCATGAAGCGAGACCGTCACTCTACCGTCCAGCCCAAGTGTTGGGAGTTCCGGTTATGAGTTACTGCGCTGTCTTGGCTTTTTGTCCTTTGCATGTGGCCCTTCAGGCTGGCTTTCTCCCTACTGCTGTACAGTGTTCTTTTCCCGTGTTTCTTTGCCGCGGGCTAGTACTACGTAATATATATGTAATTGTTATTATGTACAATATCATTTCAGTGTTATTTCAGTGTTTCCTGTTGTGTGCTTGTTTTGTTTTCAGTTTTATGTTTTCTTTCTCTGTTGTTCTCATTTTTTTTGCTTTTGTGCTTTCATGGATCACTGCTTGTTCGGTATTTGTCAGACTGTTTTATTGTATTTATTGTGCTTTATCATAAAATAAAAAATACAAGTCGCTGGCGTTTATACCTAATCACATCGTTACACACTCTGTAAGGAATTAGGAATGTTCAGGGGTTAAAGACTAAAGTAAGTTTATTCTGCAATGTTTTGGGTTCTGTGTGGAGGCATCGCTTGCAAACGTGGGAACGAGTTAATAACTGTGGAGTACTGGATTTGCTCTGACGTGTGTTCGGAGGTTTACAGATATATCTGCATTTTTGTCTATTTATGTTTTAGTAACTGCCTAATTGATCTGGTGAGACAGTTACCCAAGTAATACCATTTATGCATCCTCAATTGACTGTAATATTATGTGTAGTGATTTTGCCGCCCCCTATAATGTCATTAATGTTATTATGAAGATGATGTTTCATCTTTTCCCTAGATATTTTTTGACTCTTGTGAAGCCATATATTTTACTTGTTTAGCACTGTACAGTAACATGAACAGTGCCAATACTGGCAGGTGTTATAACAAGCAGTAAACTGTACATCTTAGACTGTCAGCACCAAACAACACATGTTAGACTGTCAGCACCAAACAACACATGTTAGACTGTCAGCACCAACAACATACTGTGTAAGGCTGTCAATAACAAACATGTTAAATTAGTAGTAAAAATATGCTATGTTAGTGCAACTGTAGCAAATTACATGCTAAACTGACAGTACCAAACATATATTAGACTGACAATAACATACAATATATAGTGGTAGACTAGCTATATAGTGGTAGACTAGCTATATATTGGTAGACTAGCTATATAGTGGTAGACTAGCTATATAGTGGTAGACTAGTAGGAACAAACGTATGTATAACTGCCAAATTAACATTAATACTCTCCAGGTACATGTATGTTATCTTAGAAACGTTGCATGTGTATTTTTCTAAATGGCCACAAATAGGATTTAATGATGTATGGGTTGGGTGGCGATGGGAAGGGATAATATTAATTGGACTTTTAGAGTTAATATTTAAACACAGACTGTGAAATACAAACGCATTTTCCCATTCTCTACGTCAAGTAATTTTGGAATGTTATTCAGATCAATAAAGATATGTAAAACGTATGTGCCACTTCAACATAACAATGTGATGTTTACACCTCTCTGAGTAGCTGGTAAATAGTAATGAAACTTCACTATACATTTTAGGTAAAAAAATATGTTTAATAGTTATATCGAGTAGAACCACTTACAGTTCATTGAATTTATCACTAGATTAGTTCTATATTATTTTACACAAATATTTTATGTCACTTCTTGAATGTATTTACCTTTAGAGTAAGAGATGTCGTCAAAAATTTGATCAATCTCAGAAGGACTTCCAACAGGGATGCTGATGGGGTGGGAGGACTCAAGACTGTCCAGCTCAAGCACGTCTTGAAGATCATTTGACACAAACTGATCCCACATCCTCCAGGAAGGCTCAATCTACAGAACAAACTTGTTCATCGTTGTTGCATTTCATTGTTGAATTGAGAAGAGAGACATGAAAATTAATTGATATATAACAAAACAATTACTAATCACATGCTGGATGAGACAATAACATTTTAAACTACTTCTCATTGAGTATTTGCATATTTTAAGCAGTTTTCAAAAGGCATTCAACCATTTTAACTCCTTATGGATCTGAGTCAACCTTATCCATGATCCAGTGATATAGGAAGATGAGACTTTGTTAAGAATGGGCATAATCCCGCCTCAGCTTACGTGATTGGTGCCAACATTTTCCATGAATGAGGCGAACCCTTCATTGAGCCAGAGATCGGTCCACCAGTCAGGGGTGACCAGTTGCCGAACCACTGGTGGGCCAGCTCGTGTGAGATCACGACCACCACCTGCTGCTGGTCGTGAGCCGAGGACACTGCTGGGTCGAACAGCAACGACGACTCACTGCAAGGTCAGGAATGTTTGCAAAATGAATATATATATATATATTATATATAGATATATATATATATATATATATATTATATAATATATATGTCGACCTAGTAGCCAGAACGCACTTCTCACCTACTATGCAGGCCCGATTTGCCTAATAGGCCAAGTTTTCATGAAATAATTGTATTTTGACTACCTAACCTACCTAACCTAACCTAACCTAACTTTTTCGGCTACCTAACCTAACTAAGCAATAAAGATAGGTTAGGTTAGGTTCGGTAAGGTTGGTTAGGTCGGTCATAATCTACGTTAATTTTAACTCCAATAAAAAATTGACCTCGTACTTAATGAAATGGGTAGCTTATCATTTCATAAGAAAAAATTAGAGAATATATTAATTCAGGAAAACTTGGCTTATTATGCAAATCGGGCCTTGCATAGTAGGCCAAAAAGTGAGTTCTGGCTACTAGGTACGACATATATATCCTTATAGACGATCATTGGTGCGGTGGTCACGGTACTGTGNTATTAACATCCCGAAGACTGAACAGGAAGCACTTGCGGTTATAATACACTCTAACATCAAAGAATACTATATATGAGCACCCCATCCTGTGCTTCTCCTCGTTAGTGTTGAACTCGTTGGTGGCTGCAACGACCAGGTCACCAACTTGGACACCACACGATGCTGTTGTGGAAGAGAGAAGCCAATATCAGTTAAAATGAATTATTTCATAGTTATATCTATACTATTAGAAAGTCTGTCTGTCTGTTCAAAGTTGGAGGCAATATGCTGACGTTGGAGGCTAGTAGTGAAGTTAAGGACTAGAACCGTGGGCACCATCTGAGCAGGTGAGCCCATTAGGCCCAGCTGGCCAAGGTGGTGTGAAGGTAGGTAGCCCTCAAGGTATGTAGGGGGATTTTCCCGGATGTTTTGGGCGCGTGTCAGCGTCCGGTGTCTGGTTAACGCGGGTAGGGTTTGATGGGGGGTTATGTTGGGGGATAGGAGAGTATGTGGTTGTATGTGGGGTATGTGGGGAGAGTAAGAGAATAGGAGGAGAATAGGAGAATAGAGTAAGATGAATATGATATGGGTAAGCACCGTAGAGTTAATCCTGTGTGTAGATATATATAGTTTGTTTAATCACTTTCGCGCTAAGCGGACTAGCGTTAGCGTCCAATCTTTTAAGTCCCTGGATACTTTGCCGACGCCACCGCTAGTCCAACGATAAAATATTGTATAAATTCCATTTCTATCCGATTTTGTTGGGGATAGTTTAGAAATGTTCACCATGAAATTTACGTTTTTTCTAATAACCGAAGAGCTTATTAAGAAAACGGCATGGCAGTGATTCATCTTGGCTATAACAATTGTATGGCGCCTATATGCCGCCGCGGGTAACACTTCAGCCACTTCCAACCGTCTTGTGGGTTGGTTGCGACATTGATTCTATATTTATATGCATATGTCCGTATAGAGAATTTTATTGCGGTTCCAATGATACCATAATCAATGATGTAGGATAAATGTGGTCATCGCAATCATTAGAGAGTGGAAACATTTGTTGCTGTTTGGCGCTCTCGCCAAGTGATGCAATAGATTTATTTGTGTTGATATTCCTTGTGCTTTGGCAGTATTTTATATGTATGTTCTTATAGAGAATTCTATTGCGAACACAGTGATACCAAATTTAAATACGTAGGTCTACAATTAGTGTCAGGACAGTAAAAAGAGTATACACTTTTCGCTCCTACCGCTTAAGCGCGCGTGACGCCCAAAGCACATAGGGGAAGTTTTTTTACGCTTCCTAGAAAGCGCGAATTAATAGATGAGCATAGTAGCTATGTAGAGGGGTGGAGGGGGAAGGGTCCCTACGTGGCCTGGATATGTTGAGGGGTGAGGGAGGGGGAGCTTCCCCTCGGCCAGAGAGGGTTGGAGACCAATGCGGTTAAGACGTCAGAGGGGGGCAGGTGTTTGCGGTTTTGACAGTCATTATTTTCTTAGAGAGAAGAAAGTTTAACTTTTTCTGAGCAATGCAGCTGTGTTTGGTGGTGATCAATGATGTGATAAGTCCCCCTACCTGGCAGGAGTGTTGAGGAGGTGTGTGTGTGAGAGAGAGAGCGAGAGAGAGAGAGAGAGAGATGAGAGAGAGAGAGAGAGAGAGAGAGAGATGAGAGAGGAGATGAGAGAGAGAGAGAGAGAGAGAGAGAGAGAGACAGAGAGAGAGGAGAGAGAGATGAGATGAGAGAGAGAGAGAGAGGAGCAGACTCTTAAGATGTGAATGCGGGGAGGTAACAGCTAGCAGTCATTATTTTTCTTAGGAATTCTGTTTTTATGTAACAATGCACGTGTGTAGGATGAGGCAAGGCAGATAGAAAGATTTCTAAAGGCTTTGCACAGAACAGCCGGTCTGGGAGGGTGGGGCGATGGTTGATGGTATGGGGGAGGGGTTGTTGTTGGAGCGTGGATATGGGGAGGCAGTAATGACTCATTTAACCTCAGTTACGGGACAGTCTCCAAGAGGGAAGCCGCACACTGGGGCTCTCTCTCACCGCCCAGGCCTACATTTGGAATTTGTATGTTGAGGTCATGGCTCACCTTTGAGAAAGATTATTGTCACACTCAATGCTATGTCCGGTTGTGAGCTGTGTCAGGAGAGAGTATTGGTACACCCTATTGCCGACACTCCCGCCAGTGTGGTGGTGTTGGTAAGGGAACAGGTGAGACCTGCTGACACTAGTTTCATCTCCCTTTCCTTAACGAAACCACAGTGGAAGGGGAACCCTGACTCCCCCCTGACACTTCCTGCCCATGTAGGAGGAAGTAATAGCAGTGATTGCTCGCCGTCAACACGGATGCTTTGTGTGAGACGCAAACATTCTGGCTATAGTGTGTGGGGAGTTGCGTGGTGACCACCGGCCAGGTCGGACGCTCCTGAGGTCTCTCCGCACTGGCTAGTGTTTACGTTGGGTGATTGCTGGTTTGCCCTGCTGGTGGTGGTTTGCCACTGACAGGGTGACGTTTGCTTAGCCATGGGGACTTCTCGCCCCCCTGTGAAGAGGACGTTGTCGGCTGGTCTGGCATTTACGGTGCCGGTGGACCATCCATTGGTTGGTGTCGCCCTGATGGACGTGCTTCGTGTGCAGCTGTCGGACCTGGTGGGCATCCAGCTGCTTCAGGGCAACCGTGCTGTGGTTAAGTTCCGCCTCCAGGCTGCCTTTCAGGCGTTTCTCGAGCGTTGTGAGGGGCGTGTTTACCCTCTCCCTGATACTGCTGGCTCCGTTAAGGTAGTGAATCTTAGTGTCACCTTGATGTCTATGGCGGTGCATGGTGCCCCCTTCGAATTTCAGGACGACTTTTTGACCTCCTGTTTCGAACGGTTGGGACAGTGCTAAGTGTTCGTTGGAACAAGGTCGTTGCCGGGCACTGTGTTGGTATGCTTGACGGCTCCCGCACCCTGACAATGTCGCTGCAGTGTAGTGTACCGTCGTCGATGTCCGTGTTGGGGTACACGCTCCGCTGCCAGTATCGGGGTCAACCGCGAACCTGTTATCGGTGTGGTCACGAGGGTCATCTGGCTGCAGCGTGCGACGTAGGAGCAACTGGTCGGGTGCATGTTTTTGTGCGGAAGATTTCCCGCCCTTGTTACGTTCGGACGGTTCTGTGGACGGTGTGGGTGCTGTGCCTGCGACGCTGATTGCCTGTCTGCTGCTCCGCCTGTTGAGGTGAATTCTACGGCCTGCGCGACACGTCTGGTGCCTGCTGTGGCCCCTGGGGCTGTTGAGCCGGTGTGTGTGGGTGTTGGGCCATCGCCTGAGATGCGTGTTGTGCAGGATGTTCCGGTGGAGGTCCATGTCCCGCCTGTGGATGTGATACCGGCTCCCGGGAATGCGGGTTCTGCTAATTTTAGAGGGGGTGCTTCGGCAGGAGGAGGTGCCTGCCATGCCTGTGTGTGCTGACAACTGTAGTTCTGCTCTTTCCATCCCTTTGCAGAAGCGTGCGCGTCGGTGTTCTGAGGCTGTTTCCCTGGATGATGTGGACAGTGTGGGTGATGTTGCCTCTGTGGACTCTTCGGACGGTGCTGGTGTGACCTGTGTGGATGTGAGGATGGTGGCTGTGCCTGCGGCGGGGCCTGCTGGGCGTGGTGTGGTGCGACCTGTCTCGAAGCGTTCACGGCGGGCTTGGAGTGTGTCTCCCCTTCGTGGTGTGCCTTGGGAGGAGGTGGGGGAGTATGATGATCTGGCGCCCCCCGCCGAGGATGTTGGTGCTGTGAGGGGCTCTGAAGTTGCTACCTGTGCCTCTCCTCCTGCGTCTCCTGCTGTTGGATCTCCGCAGTGGGGGGTTGTCCCTGATGATCGGGACCTCGTCGTGATGTTGCGGAAAGATGTGCGCTGGGGAGCCTCGGGTCCTGTGCCCGGTGGTGGGGTCGGTGCCGCGCCTGCATCCCCTGCTGTATCCCCTCCTTCCTTGCTCCGGTCTGGGGATTGCCTAGTCCCGTCTGCTGGGGTCGTGCCCTGTGAGGGTCCGGAGTTGGGCCCTTATCGAGATGCCCGGGTGCTTCCGATCCCGTGGTGCTCGTCCACTATCTGGGTGTCGCGGGTGAAGGAGTTTGTGTATCGGGTGCCGGATAGGATGTCTCAGCCGAGGGCGCCGCCTGGTGGCCGGCTGCCCGCTGACGAGCGGGTGATTTGGGAAGCGTACTGCTTGCGCTTTCCGATACACAAGTTTCCGGAGAAGTATTAGTTCCCGTCTTGCGCACACTGCTAAGCCGTGCGTGGGTCAGCTGCCACCGTGACCACGACACCCCGCCCCCCAGTGCGGGGTGTCTCCCTCTAACGTTCGACTCTGTTTTCGCCGCCTCTCCTCTCTCTACGGCCCATCACATCTACCGCTTTTGACTTTCTTCTCATCCTCACCGTCAACGCATCTCCTTACGTCTGTCCTGGTGCAGTCATCGGGAGGGTTAACCCTTCATGCAAACTGCACCTATTCTCAAGAAGAAGAAGAAGGTGTGTGGTATGTCAAAACTCTCTCAAAGGGGCAGTTAGGTTGTATCGTAAAAGTTGTTCAATGTCAACCAATATTATTTAACTAGTTGTATATGAAAAGGGGTGAAATTGTCCTAAGTTTCAGTACTGCAGCGTAAATAGAAAGAGATATTTTTTTTTTCAACGTTTTTTACACATTTTTAAGTCTACACTTCAGAACACACGTTTCAGATATAATTATTCTGTGACATTTTTCTGACACATTAGCATATAATAAAGGATTGTGTGTTTTAGAATTTCCAAAACATCTTTAGTTTTCCTAATACAAATGTTCAAAGTTCCCCCCAAAAATTATGCAAATATGGCATGTTTATTGCTATTATAAAATCAATAAATGAACTTAGAGAAAAATGAAAGCATGCAAATGTAGAGACATGCCCTCCACATATACTGTGTAAGTTTCATGTAAATTGAATAAAAAATTAATCAGTTTTGTAAACGTTTGTGTCAATTGAAAAAAAAACAGAAATTAATAAAGTTAATGTTCTAAAATCTGTGGCTGAGGTTGACATCAACCAATTTTCTCCAAAATAGGCATCCTTACAGATAGGCTTACGGCAGTAAGGTGTGTAAGTGTGATGCAAATCGCCGAAAAAAATGAAAGATAAATTGTTGAAAAAAAAAAATCTTTTTTTTTTTCTTAATTTTTTTTCCAATTAAACTACTTATAATATTTGTTTAATATATGCTATTGTGATAGCAAAGAGTCATAGCTATGATTTCAGTTGACACTTTTGATTCATAATCGATTTTGACCATTTTGGCATAATTTTCACAACTACTTCAATATTTTTTTTCTCCCTTCCTATTTATGCTACGATGCTGAAACTTGGACCAGATGAAACACTTTTCATATAGAACTTGTCAAAAAAGTTTGATTGAAATCGAACGAGTTTTCATTTTTGCATTTTTGGAACCAAACGCCCCTCAAAAGCAGTCCTCCAGACCACGGAGAGAGTGTGAAATTGCCTGGTGATAGATGCAGGTTGTCACCTGACGAGGGGAGCTGAGGGGAAGTGGGGCGGGAGGGGGAGATATGACCCCACCAGCTACTGGAGATAGTCTTTCAGTTAGCCACAGAATGCTGGACAGTACGCAGCTCCGAGACTCGTCCCTTTGAAAAACGATTCGGTTAATGGACCACATCCGCCTCTGGTGCAGCCCCAACACGACCTAGTCTGGCACCTAACTAATAGCCCCCCCTCATCCTACACACGTGCATTGTTACATAAAACAGACTTCATTTAAGAAAAATAATGACTGCCAGCTGTTACCTCCCCCTCATTCACATCTTAAGAGTCTGCTCTCTCTCTCTCTCTCTCTCTCTCTCTCTCTCTTCTCTCTCTCTCTCTCTCACCCTCCTCAACACTTCCTGCCAGTGCAGGGGGAACTAATCACGTCATTGATCACCACCAACACAGCTGCATTAGCTCAGAAAAAGTTAAACGCTTTCTTCTCTCTAAGAAAATAATGACTGTTAAAACCGCAAACACCTGCCCCCTTTGACGTCTTAACGCATTAGTCTCCAACCCTCTCTGGCCGAGGGGAAGCCCCCCCCTCCCTCACTCCTCAACATATCCTGGCAATGTAGGGACCCTCCCCCCTCCACCCCTCTACAAAGCCTACTTATGCTCATCTATTAATCAAACTATATATATCTACACACAGGATAACTCTACGGTGCTTACCTATACATATTCATCTACTCTTATTCCCCAATTCTCCTCTTCTCCTATTCTCCTCCTATTCCTTACTCTCCCCACATACCTCACATACAACCACATACTCTCCTACCCCCCATCATACCCCCCCATCAAACCTTACCCGCGTAACCAGACACCGGACGCTGACACGCCTGCGACACGCGCCAAACATCCGGGAAAATTCCCCCACATACCTTTAGGGCTACATACCTTGCACTACTTGGCCAGCCACCCTGATGGCCACCTGTTCAGATGGTGCGCATGGTTCTAGTCCTCAACTTCACACTGATGCTCACCCAAATTGGCAGAGGGTCTGGGGAACGGAATGGTCACAGGCTGTTCGGAGTTGCCAGAATTAAAAAAAAACGAACAACGTGCCAGGTTCACATTCAGAACACACCACGATTTTTGGCACTAGATGCCGGCTAATTCCGTAAATATATTAAAAAAGAAAAATCATATAAATTGTATTTCTTTTAATATGCAGCATTATTCACTGATGCCAGGAAAATTATAGTCTGTTTCTGATATTATTTTTTTGGCCGTATCTCAGTGAACACAAGCTAAATACAGCCACCACTCTGCCACAACCTCCGATATTCAAACTTCACCCATACTACCATAAATACAAAACATCAATGCTGCCTTCTCTCCTCCTGACCGCTTCAAAACAATTTCCCAAAATTACAAAACAATGGAGTAACTATTTCATTTAATTCAAAACATTTATATTTTTTGTTTTATACAGAGAGAGAGGAGGAGGGAGTGAAGAGAGATATAATAACTGAGAAATAGAGTGAAATAGACTAAGTCAGAGAGAAGATATAGAGATGGATAGATCGATGAGAATATGGAGGGGTAAATGGATGGATAGAGAGAGCAATACATAGAAATGATGATGGTTGGATAGATGGATAAACATGAATAGATCGATAGATAGTTAGATGGGGAAATGATAGATAGATGGATAGATAAATGGATGGATGGATGGATAGGTAGATAGATGGATACATGCAGAAATGTATGAACAGATAAATAGATAGGTAGATAGATGGTTGGAGAAATGTATGGATAGATAGTTGGACAGATAGATGAATAAATAGAAGGATAGGTAAATAGATAGATTGATGAACAGATGGGAGACATACAGACAGCCTGGACAATGCCTGGTATCCCCCCTACTCTGTGTATGCCTGCAATGGCATGATTATCAATGGACGTAGCCTAAGCTGCCTCCAGGTGAGAGGTCTTCCTGGGCGTTCCCTCCATATTGGAGGATCTGTACATATTGGGATATGATTAATAGGTGATAGTAGGTTAATAAGAAAAAATAATGAGGTTCTTGTGAGTTTAGAAAGAAATATTGTGAGAAGGAGGAGTCAGAAGTCGATGTACCTCCTTTCGGACGAGATGGGGATTTCCGAGACATACAGTGTGATTGTGAATCTAAAATGAGCAAGAGAAGGCAATCAGCATCTTGCAAGACGCAGACTCATGTCGGAAAACCCGACACCATTAAATACAATAAGTAGATAACATTGCTGCTGTTGTATACACAAATTAACCCATAGGAAATGTAGCCTGTAGTGGAATTTCAGTCAATAGAAAATGGTATATCATTGCACATAACGCTATTAAACTCACCAGCTATTCAGCTTGGAATTATTCTTAATAAAGCAGTCTTTGTACTTTAACGTCATAAAAACATCTCACTTGAATTAACTTAATTATCAGTATCAAAATAGTGTAAATGTGACCCCTTATAACAATTACTGACATCTGGACAAGGGGAGCCAGGAGCATCAATAGTGGGAGAGAGGTCCGCCATTGTTAGACCAGAGTCGTTGGAGTGAGTATAGCTCCTATAATTCTCCCTTGGACGAAGTGTTATGGAGATCAAATTAGTGCTTCTTCTATCATCAACACGCAGTTAACATCTAAACAAGGGAAGTTTATTACCGAAACCCATTTTCTTGTCTAGTCATTTTCTGGCCAGTTAATGTTAGGTAGATATAGGGCGAACAGGTTAGCACGAGAGAAAACGTCTTAACCCAGGTAAATATTCCTTGGTCCTTATCATATAATATACCAATGTTTCCTCTGATATAACTCATATATAGAATTCTGGCTTTACAGTAAGTGTCCTTTTAACAGGTGTAGAAGAGGAAGCAGTACAGTTACTTGGTACACCAGTACATGGTGGATGCTAGTCTCAACTAAGAGGATTATTAGGTGTCATCATCCTTGTTTACCTGGTGGACTAAGACTGTCATACAATAAGATAAGACCTCCAAAATGTATTTACTAATAGATGTAGTTTAATACTGTAGTTTGATTGGCTGCATATATATAAATTTAATATACCTCCGTAATGTGCAAGGAGTCGATTTGTGAGAATATTGCAGAAATACAGTCTGCTAAACATCATACAAATTGCTATCGAAATATATAAATTAATGTAAATATAAACACTATATAAATTCATATAAATTAAATAAATATAACTCTCACGAGTCGGTTCCCACATCTCACAGCGAGATCCAGTCTCCGCTAGACCACGCTGACTGTTCACTGCGACATGGTACAAGAATGCACTCGATGTCTGAAACATTAAACAATTTATTACCTTTTACGTCAAATGGAAGTAGACTCACTAATCAAGAATGTGTTCGAACTGGTCCCTGAGGTAGCTCCAGGCCAGGTCGCGTCCAACGTCGTTCTTGGCAATAGAACGGAAGACAGAGGGAGCGTCTCGCTTCTGAATGCCGCTGTCAGCGCTGAAGGCCATGTCCAGGTACCTGTGGACGGCAGTGATGGGGGATGGAGGAGGGAGAGAGAAGTCGGTGATGGGGAGGGAGGAAGGAGGCGGAAGGCGGTGATGGAGGGAAGGAGGGGGTAAGAGGAACGTTAGATTAATAACATATATTTTCTTACTTATCCTCTACAAAATAATGTACCTGAAGCTACTGTTGATAAAATGTACAAAATATTATTTGTTTCTCCCCGTAAAAAATTCTGCTATAGATATACTAAATGGCATAACAAAAGCTAAAACAGCCTAACCATCAACCTAACCAATCATAGTTAGGTTATAAGAAATCCTATTCCTGACTTACGCTTTCTTAGGCCTAATTTAGGACAAACATGAACAATAATAGGCCTTGAAAAGTTAGATTTTGTCATTGTCTTCATTCCTGGGCTGTTTGCATATTATAAAAGTACAAAACATGAACATTTTAGGGTTGAAAAATCCCACATTTTGTATATTCCATCATAGTAGCTGTTGGTCCAGTAATATTAAAAGATAAGTTACAATCTCTATAAAACTATGAAATTTCTGACTAATTATTTAGGGTGGTTAAGGTTACCTGGAGAGGATCCAGATCTGCTTGGTACATCCCAGGGCAGAGAGGAGCGTGGCCTTGTCAGAGCCCAGGTTGGAGGCCAGGTACTGACTCCAGGCAAAGTTCCACTCCTGCTCTCCTCCAGCAGCAATAGCGGTGCAGTACACTGTGCCCTTCAGGTTGGCCGACACTATGCTGTAAAGTACCACCCGATTACAGTAATAAACAAAAAGGGACTAGAGGAAAACATGATCCTGAGACTGACTAAAACATTCTTACACATTAGAGTTAGCATGTACATCCGAGAGTAACAGTTAGCCGTCAATGCCACTACACGATTCATCGTGGACAAAATTTTAACTATATGAATCATATGATAAGCAACAATGTAACATCAAAAAGAGAAAGAAAGAACTCTCTCTTTTGATTATTGATCACAGGTCTATCAATATTAAGAGCTGGTTATTAATAGCAGCTATAACAATAGCTGCTAGTTATTGTTATAGCTTGTCATAGCTAGCTTGACTAGCTATGTCAAGAAACTATAAACAAAATTAGTGCTCAAATGAGTGTTTAAAAAAATGTAAGCCAGCTAGGAGACTTAACTACTGCAGCTTTAAAGCCACTAGAGAGATTTAACTACCGTTGCATGAAAGAATCATTAAATAGTTAACTCCAAGTCATATGAAAGAATTAACTATTGCTGTGGAAAATAGCGTCACAAATATCTAAATATAATATAATATGTATTTATGAAGATGTACCACAAGGACAAAGGGCCACGTGTGGCAAGCTAGGCTATATATAGCCAAACCACATATAATTAAAACAAAGCCAGGCAGAGTGGATGTCCAACACAGTTTGATGTATCAACAGTACGTGACATCTACAGTAACGTCACACCACTATTAGGAAGAAATATATAATGATAACAAAATACAATTGAAACATCTTCAATTTATTCCTAGTTTAATCCTTTAGATAAATTCTAACTCAAAATAATAATAATTGACAAGGACAAAATATTCAGAATCCGGCTACATATCCGGCTTCAACAGCTCCGTTCATGGACGTGGCCCGCTGGGCGTGTATGCGAACCTCTCGCTTACATGCCTCAGCATCAGTGTTTTACAATATTGCTAAACTCAAGCACCAAACACAACATAAACATAGTATAGTTAGTGTTAAACCAAATAATATGTTTTTACTGAGGCGCAGAACTCCATCTTGATCTAAAAATGAATCCACATCAAGTGACAAGTGTTATCAAGTGATAGAATAACTTCTCCTATAGTGTTTACGGCTTCGCTACCACACCATACCATCACTATACCACAAAATATAGTGCCTAGATCATAACAAGAGTGATCCCAGAGTGTACAACCTCTTATGCACCCGATCTTGAAGTCAGCATGGGAATGAGTACTAATGCTCATATATAAATTAATTGGATCCAATTTATATCTAATATAACTAATAACTAACTATTCCTCTTAGATTGAAGATCGTTTAGAGGCGGGCCAAGAGTAAAAAATATCGTTAGTAGCTTTAAATATAGTTCATTAAGCATAATCCTAAGACAGTCTTACCTGAATATATCAAATATAAGAATTATCAATCCTAGTTAAATCTTATTAAATCATAAAAATAGTTAAGTTTTAATAATAAGATTTACAAATTAATATCTAGTTATAGTGATCACTAAATAACACTGATCTAATAGTTAATTTAATAAGAAACTACCAGGTTCATATCAAAAGAATAGTGAGCTATGAAGGCTACGAAGTGAGCAGCGAGGCTAGGCAGAGGTAAGGTACATTATAGTACAGGGCCTATTTAGCTGTATTTCTTATTTCTTAATATTCTAATGAAATATGAACAATGTTCTAATGTGGTCTAGCTTCAAGAGATAAATTGAATAGCTACAGCTAACCATTCTGCATCATTTACAGTCCGCTTCAGAGGAGCTTGGCTCATAGGCAGTCTGGACACCACATCTGAGCTAATCAACTTATAAAGATTTTTACTCCTTTTAGTGCATGTCAATTTTATCATAATTAATGCATTAAATTAAAATCAAAGTTTACCCACAGTTGTAGAATGAAAGCTAATATGAAAGACTTAGCAACTGCAGCATGAAAGCCACATTGGAGACTTAACTACTGCAACATAAAAGTCACATTGGAGATTTAACAAATGCAGCATGAAAGCCGCATTGGAGACTTAACTACTGCAGCATGAAAGCAAAATGCTATCAAAGTTTCCAAGGTCCTTTGAAAAGTGAAAATTCCATAACCTAAGGGAACCCTGCAGGACCTGGCAATATGTTTGAAGCAGCAACATTACCGGTAACAATAGAGTGCAATGAATGAAACATGTTTTATGCGTGTTTAAAAAACATATATTGTTGATCTTATTGTTCCAAACGTTGGGGACAGGAAGTCAGTTAAGCTTATTGAGGCTAACTTCTGACCATTCTCATAATGCTAGACTTGCCAGGTACCTATTTACTGCTCGGTGAAATGAAGCAGAGGGTTCAATGAAACGTGCCCAATCGTTTCTATCCCACCCAGGAATCGAACCCGGAATCCCTGAATATTAGCCGAGGACCCATATGTTGTCTAAACACAAGAATGTAGTGCAGTTTCCACATTTTTGTATCATGTAGATGAAATTTTACAATAAAAATGAACTTTTCCGCTTGTAGTGAATTAAAAAAAAAGTTTTAATTACCCATTAGCATGCGCGCGGACCCAATAGTATACAGATGCAAAGATCTCCAGCAATTAGGACACTGAGTTGAACAAGTTAATTCTCGTACATTCCTTGGAACAACCTTGGAACACAGGTCAATGGGCAGAGTTTCTTTCACTCTGATGCGCCTGTTCACTGAGCAGTAAATAGGTACCCTGGGAGATAGGCAGCTGCTACAGGCTGCTTCCTGGGTGTGTATGTATGAAAAAAATCAGTTGATTGACAGTTGAGAGGCGGGCCCAAAGAGCCAAAGCTTAACCCCCGCAAGCGAAGCTAGATGAGTTCAGGTCTCACGATGCTCTTTATCCAAATACTACATTCCTGTTCCGCATTTACAACCCACTGAAGCAGGGTTCCCTGGAGATACTCGGGCGCACATCTTGATAACAAGAGAACAAAACGTTTGCTAAACGTTTAGCAAAGACAATCTAAAACAATAATTTTAACTGGTTATGACTAACTACCTTAAAAGCTAGAAGATATTTTCCTTGGATCTGAAAGAAATACGGACATCTGATTGGTTGATCGAATGGCTTGGATACCAAGTATTTTCCTCAGTTGAGGGCAAAAGAACATGACAACTATGGTATTAAGGAAAGATAATATAAAGTAAGGGTACGTTGTAGTGGATGAAGCTTGAAAGTTTACCTGTTGTTACTTGGGTTGAGCATCCACTTCTGGAAGAGGGAGACGGAGTTGTCAACACAGTCTTGGTACTCGAGGCTGCAGGCGCCCGACAAGGCCAACACCCGCTTGTACTGATCCAGTTGTGGGTCACTCCTGTTGTCGTCGAAGCCCACAGCGTTGTACAGCGGAGTCAACAAGGACAGCAAGTACCTCTGTTGTCGTGGGTGATGGAAGAAACATTTACTGATTTATTAAACAGGGGCAAATTAAGAAATTCATTTTACAAATAACGTCATACTAGAATCGAAAGTTCATTATTTTGTTTATTATTTACATATTTCATTTTGGTTGAATGTGTTATAATGTGATAAAATAATCATGCTAATCAATCAGCATATATGTAACTTTATCTTCACTGCAAATACAATGTCCGTAAAGGCGTACCTTGAGAGCTCCATACCCTCCTGTGCGAGTGAACATCATCTCCAGGTAGGCCAGGTTGTTCATGGCTGTGTTCCAGGCAATGTACTCAGTCTCCGCCTTCAAGTATCCATTCACGCTCAGGGCGATGTTGTATGACAGCTGACCTGCCAGGAACATGACAGTACCTATTATGGTGGTGTTATATGACAGCTGACCTGCCAGGAACATGACAGTAACTATTATGGTGGTGTTGTATGACAGTTGACCTGGCAGGAACATGATTGGCATGATCGAGTGGCTTGTATACCAAATATTTTCCTCAGTTGATGTCAAAACAACATGACAAGTATGGTATTAAGGAAATATAATATAAAGTAAGGGTACTTTGAAGTGGATGAAGCTTGAAAGTTTACCTGTTATTATTTGGGTTGAGCATACCATGGTGGTGTTGTATGACAGCTGACCTGGCAGGAACATGACAGTAACTATTATGGTGGTGATGTGTGACGATATCAACATCTTCTCTGGAGTGAAGTGTAGCGAAAGCAACGCCGTCTATGGATCTGCACTCAAACTCCATGTCATTAGGTGTAAGGAAGACAGCGCCATCTGTTAGCGGAGGTGTGGCAAGTTCAGGGCCATCAGTGAAAGACTCCTGTTCGTATCTCAGTTAGAAGGTTGCAACGATGATAAAAATTTCTTGGGAGGGAGAGAACTGCTGGCGGCCGTGGAGTGAAGACGTCTTGCCGACCCTCCGTGGCTGTTGGGGGTTGTTTGCCATTTTGGTCGCTAGGTGGTGTGGGCGTCTCTGCCCCCCCCCCCCAGTTTGTGTTGCTGCTCGGCTGCGTGTTGACGTGGCAAGTTTGACATGGGAGGTCTTCCCGCCGTTGTGCGTGTGAATTCCGTGGGCTTGGAGTTCACTAGTCGGGCTGGATACTCAGACGTGGAGCTGGTTATGTGTGACATGCTTCGTGTCCCGGTGGAGGCTGTGTTTGGTATTGTGCTTGTTACTGCCCACTGGGTTGTTCTCAAATTCGTGGGGGAGGAGGAGTACCGTGACTTCCTCCGTCGGTACGAGGGGCGTACGTTATCGTTGCCGGTTGATACCGGCTCTGTGGCGATCTCGGATCGTAGTGGTGCCCTGAGTTATGTCAGCATCCATGGAGCGCCCCTGGAGTTTCCTGACGACCTCCTACGGCGTTACTTTGGGGGGGTTGGTTCTGTTGTCAGCGTGCGGGTGAACACGCTCTCCTCGGCCGGTATGCTGGAAGGGAACGAATATTCGCACGTTGGGAATGCGCCTGCGGTCGGATATACCTTCTTCTGTCTGGCTTATGGGATACTACGTCCGGTGTATTATGCCCGGCAGCCTCGTACCTGTTTCCGGTGTGGCCTGTTGGGGCATCAGGCTGCAGGGTGCTTTGCTACCCCAGCTGCTCCTGTCAACTTGTTCCGAGAAGAGGATTTCCCGCCGCTCCCGCTGGAGGCTGCCTCTGGAGATGTTGTGGAGGTGCGCGTCCCGTTCGCTACTGCAGCTCCCCCGCGACGCTTGACGTTCCTCCGGTTGTTGCCGCCCTCCTCCGGGTATTGCGGTACCGTCGGTGGTCTGCCTGATCCTGTCCCTGTCCTCGCTGCTCCCGTGGGCCTTCCTGGTGCTCCCTGTGTGGCGTTGCCGTCTTCTCCCTCGTCTTTGCATGCTGCACCTGGCCCTGTGTCAGTGTCTCGGGTCCTGGATGTGCTGGGTGCTGGGGTGGCTGCGGAGCCTCCTGCGGTGTGTGACCCGGTTCCCCCTGTGGTGAAGGCTGCTGCCGTTCTGTCTCGGGCGTCGGTTCGTCCGGCTCGTGGTGCCCGTGTTTCTGGGTCCGCTTCCGGCCCTCACGATATCCGGCCGGTGCCCAAACGTTCCCGGCGTTCGTCTTCTGCATGGGCCGATGTTGGCGACTTCAGTGACTGTGAGTCTTCGGGTGTTGCCGGTGTCGATATGGATACGTCCATGTCTCCACAGCTAGTGGTGGCGGAGGTCCATGTGCCTGCCGGTGCTGGTGCCTGTGTCTCGGACGTGCCTTCGGTTCTTTCTCCGCCAGGGGTCTCTCCCGCAGTGGGGGGTGGTGGCTTCCGCTGCCAGGGATGGTGTGGACTCTGGTGCTGGGCGTGGCCTGGTAGTGAAGTTATGGAGGGATGCGCCCCGTCCGGATTCCCTGCTGTCGTCTGGTGGTGTGCCCGGGGCCACGGGTGCCCCTGTGGTGGTGCATGTGGCCCTTTCGCTCCTGTGAGGATGCGAGTTGGGGTCCTGGAGGACGTGTTGCCGGCGTCCGTGATGCCGCCGGGTCACTGGACGGAGATTGCCGAGTTACAGCTGTCTGACGGGCCTGAGAACTTTCGTGGTGGGCAGGTTCCCTTCCTGTCGAGACGGGTGGTGACTACTCGCCTCGTGGTTCTACCATTTGGGTCCCCTGCTTGCGGGTGTTTGTTGCCCCGGTTCCGGATGTTATGGAGTCTCCGATGGGTGGACGGGACCCTTGGCGGTGGGTGCTCTGGGAAGCATTCAATGTACAGTTCCCGCGGGCCCGGTTTCCGGGCAAGTATGTACCCCTGATTTCCTGTGTATTTGCTCTGTGAAATGCTGTGTGCCTCTCTGGCTGCTTGTTTTCCCTGTTTTATTTTGTGCTTGTGCCTCTCCCTTTGTGCGTTTCCTTGCCGTGTGGCGTCTTAGTTTCTAGTGCTTGGCATCTCTCGTTTCGCGTTTTGGTTTGGCTTTCGCCTTTCCTGGCTTCGCGTTTCACCCTTACCGGGTACGCCGGGGCGCATCCGATCCCACGATCGTCGTCGCCCCTAACTCAACAACAACAACTTCTTGGGAGGGAAGTAACAGTATCAATGCCATCTAGATTATGTATGCGAATATATTTTCAGTTTCCCGGCGAAAGGCTGTCATCATATGTTCTCCTTATATACTTTCCTGCCTGGCTAATAACTATTATGTCTACAGAGGTGACGAGGAGGGTCTATTGCTCTTTGGAAGGGAGTTCACCTAGAGCATGCCAGAACTCCTGACGTGTTTCTACGAGGACAAGTGGCCGCCATCAGTATAAGACAGTGTTTTGCTGTTGTACTTGTGGT
Source organism: Procambarus virginalis (assembly GCA_020271785.1). Classification (NCBI taxonomy): domain Eukaryota; kingdom Metazoa; phylum Arthropoda; class Malacostraca; order Decapoda; family Cambaridae; genus Procambarus; species Procambarus virginalis. The sequence goes on from WNGS01007182.1 coordinate 6,331,762, forward strand.
GTTATTGTGTGAACCGACGTACCCGGGATTTGGCCAATAGGAATTACGAGACAACAGTACTGGCCGTCTACTGAGAAGCTCTGCTACATATAGTCAGCTTTCTTCCATTGTGTTGGTAAAGACCCCTGGAAGTGTTATTTGTGAACCCCTGTCAGCGTGTTGCAGAAGACTTCTGCCAGTGCGTTTCTGTAGAGCAGACGTGGGAATTTGGACATTGTGACTATATGGTGTGGGACTGGCCTATGTTGAGTAAGGTGAACTCGTCGGTGTTATGACCATTGAACGCTGATTACGTATGTCTGAAGATAGTGGACTTACCGGGAACTGAAGAACACTGTACTAATGTCACACTAATGAACAATGCACAGTAGATTATAAAAAAAATTATATTGGTGAAGGAGTTATTTAGTCTCGTTTACCCCCTTGATAAGGCCCAAAATGCAGAAGAACCCAGTTACTAAGTCAGTCAGGCCGTAACATGATGTATGACATTTGACCTGGCAGGAACATGACAGTAACCGTCATGGCGGTGTTGTATGACAGCTGACCTGGCTGGAACATGACAATAACCATCATGGTGGTGTTGTATGACAGCTGACCTGGCTGGAAAACTGTAGTAACGGTGAAACCAGTGATGTTTATTAACCATTCCGGTGCAAAGTGCATTTATGAACACTCCTGGGACTCCTGAGAAGTATGTGGACCACATCTGTGAGTGCAAAGACGTTTGGTGGTCCCTGGTCACAGAGTGGCCTTAATTTGATAAACTTGGGATGGACTCAGCTATGCATCGAATGCTATGAGGTAGGATTTTCAAGTTTATTTAATGTTATTAGTAATAATTTAATATTTTGTAATGACAATAGGGTCCTCCCTAAATGAGCATGTCGATATAATAGACACTATAATAACTTTGAGTGGCGTGAAGCACATTTTTTGAAGACGGAAGTGTTTGTGCAGGTCCAGAAGTCCCTTGTGGAGCCAATTGGACTAACTCTCCTGACAATTATGTGTGCACACAAATCGAAAGTGTAGCAGTTACATTTGTATTTAAAATTTTCCTGTACTTTATATTTCCATGAGAAAAAAATTAATTTTTGTATATATTTTTGTGGGTGGGGAAAGGTGCTATTGGGGGAATGTCATCTCTTGAATTGGTTGTGAGCCAATTCAAAGGGTATTTTGTCCAGATGTCTGATGAAGGTCAATAGGTCTGTGTTCCCCGGGCAGTGGTCACCAGGTCTATTTATTTTCCTTGCAGCGGTCAATAAGTCTATATATTCCCTGTGCAGCAGTTAAAAGGTCAACTTATTCCCCGTTCAGCAGTAAATAGGTCTGTGTTCCCCGGATAGCAGTCAATAGTTCTACGTGTTCCTCGGGCAGCGGTCAATAGGTCTACATGTTCCCTGGCCAGTAGTGGTCAATAGTTCTACGTGTTCCTTGGGCAACGGTCAATAGGTCTACATGTTCCCCGGCCAGCAGTGGTCAATAGTTCTACGTGTTCCTTGGGCAGCGGTCAATAGGTCTACGTGTTGGTGTAACAAGAACGTACCAGCGTGGGCGAGGTCCATGGCGTCGTCGATGATCTGAGCGCGGTTTATCACATGGATGACCTGGTGGTCGGTGTTGAGTTGCTGGATGAGCAAGTTCCAGTTGTCCTCGTCATAGTTCACTCTGTAATAACCTGTCTCCTGTAAGTTGAAGATGACCCACTGGTCCTTCCCGGGCAGTGAAAAGATTGTTATCTCTGGCTCAGAATCCTTCATCCACACCATGGCTTGTGTATTGTTAAAATTTGGGTCATCCTGACTTGTGTATGTCAGTGGGACCCACCACTTGTAGTCGTGAGTGTCCGACGAGTTCGCGCTCTTCACCAGCAAAAATCGTTCCTGCAACGATATAATACGTGTTTAACCTTCTGATGACATCTGGTGTATTTTGTCTCGACTGGAATGGTTTCGGATTCATTTGATAATTTACACTAGATATTTAAGGAAATTTTCATGTGAAAATTAATCGCCATAATTACAAAGAATTAACAACTCTTTGGCAATCATTGCCCAAATAGAAAGGAACCTTGATGTTATAAATAATAATGAACTATTTAATATATATTTGGAGCATGTGGCATGAAAATATCCACCATTTTATTATCTAATGGATTCTTTATGGTCCATGGACGTTGTTTCCCCATAGCAACGGCTAACTATCTACTCAACCAGGATGTCACTCATCATTACACTAAAATCTAGCTGTATCCATCTAATTGTACCTAGTAGTACAAAACATTATCATAATAGTACAATACTTATTTTTGAAAAATATCTTAATTAAGGTGCTAGATTATTAGCCAGATTAGAAAGCTATATTTGTTAAAAATTGGTAATTAAAGTGAAATAGTCGGCACCCCCACCCTTGCTCTGAAAGAGGGAGGAGTCGTGGACACACTCGTAAACAAACTCTCCCCGCGCACTGTTAATGGCCGTCTTGGACAATCAGGAACTGGTTTTTGTGAGCCGTTGGAGCTGAATATTATCTTGTATGCTTTGCCGATGGAACACAATTGTACTGAAGTGAGGAAAGACTGAACTGAACTGTGAAGCAAAGACTCATACAGGCAGTATGTGGAATAATAAAGACTCCAAATAGTAGCCGGCCAAGATGACATGTTTTCCCGACAAACGCGAAACGTGTGTCTGACGTTTTTATTTGGTCACAGAAAGGTGACACTGTAGCTATTCATATAAAGTCGTCTTTTTGAAGTATAAAAAACGTAAATTTCAGTCAATGAAATCGTAGACCATCATAGCAAATGTTCAAATTACATTTTTTTTTTTGAGAGAGAGAGAGTTGTTACATTCTTGTACAGCCACTAGTATGCGTAGCGTTTCGGGCAGGTCCCTGGAATACGATCCCCCGCCGTGAAGAATCGTTTTTTCATCCAAGTACACATTTTACTGTTGCGTTAAACAGAGGCTACAGTTAAGGAATTGTGCCCAGTAAATCCTCCCCGGCCAGGATACGAACCCATGACATAGCGCTCGCGGAACGCCAGGCGAGTGTCTTACCGCTACACCACGGAGACAATGAATAACAATAGAACATGGGGGTTACAGATGGAAGCTTGAAACTCAAAAGTGATATAGATATGTTAAAAAGTTTTCTTTTAGCATAAGTGTAGTGACCCTGTCACTATGTACAAATCAGCGTCGACTGTACATTCTGTGAACAGGGCAATGAAATAGGACAGACCGTCTGCCAGTATGTTGGACCCCTCCCTGGACATGAACCGCCAGGAGAGCTAAACCCGGAGAATTCAGCAGACGAGTCACCTGAAGCGATCAACCCCAAAGAGCCAGAGACTGCATCGAACCCTCACGGTTTAGACAAATGAACCACTGATGAGTAATCCGAATGGAGCCGAATCCTCAATCTGCGAGCGACACGAACCCTCTGAAGTGAATGCCACACCGCCGAGGGAGTGGACTGCTAGCTGCCGTGAAGTGAGGACTTGTTGCCTGACCTCTCCGGCAGTTGGTGGTTGTTTGCCAGTTTGGCCGGTTGGGGACGTGTGTGTGTCTCTGCCCGCCTGGTCAGTGCTGACGTGGAGTTCAAGATGTGGGTCCTGCTTTCCCTGTAGTGCAGGCTTAGTCTGTGGGCCTCGAGTTTTCTGGACGAGCTGGGTACCCGGAGATAGTGCTGGTGTTGTGTAATATGCTTCATGTCCCTGTGATGGACATTTATGGAGTCGAATTGGTGACAGCATGTCGGGCGATTGTGAAATTTACGGAGAAGCTGGCACTTCGGGAATTTCTCCATCGCTACAAGGGGCAGATCTTACCCCTGCCAGATGGTGCAGGCACTGTGACCCTCTCTGATCGGAGTGGTGCCCTCACTTATGTCAGTGTTCATGGGGCGCCCTTGAAGTTTCCAGAGGGTCTGCTACCGTGGTACTTCGGCCAGTTTGGCGCCATTGTTAGTGTGTGGTTGCACATGATATCCTTGAGTCCGCTCAAGGGTGTGCGGACGAACATTCGCACCCTAGGCATGCGGTTCCGGGCAGATATTCCATCCTCTGTGAAACTCTTGGGATACCACGTTCGGGTGTTTTACGCCCGCCAGCCTCGGACGTGTTATCGTTGTGGCCTTTTGGGCCATCAGGCTACTGGGTGTTCTGCACCTGCCGTTGCGCCCGTGAACCTCTTCAGTGAGGAGGATTTCCCACCACTTCCTGTGGAGGAGGCATCGGTGGGTGTGGATGTGGATGTCTCTTCGGCCGCATCTGTGCCCCCTGTGTCAACTGTTGTACCTCCTGTTGTTGTCGCCTCTCTTCCGGAGGTTGTGTCGACGCCTGTTGATCGTCCTGCTCCGGCTGGTGTCCCAGGAGTTCCTGAGGTTCTTCCGCCTGCTTTATGCTTGGGTCCCCCGTCATCAAGTTCTTCCTCTGCTGCGTCTGTCCCTGTCCCTGCACCCTCGCCGTCTGTCCCGGCTGTGCTCAGTGCTGGGGTGGATACGGCGCCTCCTGTGCCTAGCCTGGTACCCCATGTGGTTGAGGATGCTGCAGTTCTTCGATGAGCGTCGGTTTGACCTGCTTGTGTTGCGCGTGTCTCTGAGTCAGCCTCCGGTTCTGATGATGTGCAGCCAGAGCCTAAGCGTTCCGGGCGTTCTTCTTCTGCATGGGCTGACGTTGGCGATTTCGAGGATTGTGGATCTTCCGGCGACAGCGGGGTGGCTCCGGTTGCATTGCAATCGACGGTGGTGGCGGAGGTGCATTTGCCTGCGGATGCTGGTGCCGGTGTTTCGGTCTCCCCTTCTGGTGTGGTGACTGCGGATCCTGATTCGGGTGCGTCGCCTGTTTCGGATGGTTCCGGTTCTTCATTGGGGTGGTTCTACCTGCTGAGGTTTGTGGTGTGCATAGTGATCTGGTGGTCTTCTTGAAAAAGGCTGCTCACTCTGGGGGGGTCCGTGCCTCCTTCCTCGTTCCCTGTTTCGTCGGCGGCGGTCTTGTCGCCTCTTCTGTCTCAAGCCGTCTCTTATATAACTCTTGCGGTACCAGTGGAGGGTGGAGGTGATACCATCACGTCAACCGTCACCTTCTTCTCTGGTGCGTTCGGCGGCGTGGCAGTCTCGGCGGCCTTCGTACGCTTCTTCGGTGTCTTCTGCTTCCGAGGAGGGGTGTTTCGTGCTCCCATGCCTCGTTATGCGACTTGCGCCAGTGAGCTTCGGGAGTGGCCGTTTCCGCCTGATTTGGTGATTCCTGAGTTTATGTGGGCCCCACAGCGGAAGGGGGATCGACTCCCTACTGACATGGAATATTTGATTTGGGAGGCATATAAGAAAATGTATCCTTGGGATAAGTTCCCAGAGAAGTATGATCCTTGATTCCTTTGTTTTTTGTTTTCCCGGTTCCAGTGTGCTCCGGTGTTTATGTATTGTGTATTGCGTATATGTTTTCTGTATTGAAATTATGTTGTCCTTTTGTTTGTACTGAGTATTTGTAATTTTCTTTGTTGTATGTGCCTCTCCGTGTGTGGTTACGGTACCGGTAGACTTGTTTTGTATAATTATGTTCTGGTGTTTGAGTTATTGCGTGCGGGTTTAGGTACCGTGTGTTGTATTATTCCTCTGTGTTTGTATGTATTGTTGTTTTTGTGGTCGGCCCTTCAGGCCGGTGTTTTGTGGTTCAGGACCTTTGTTTCTTTTGTACTATGTGAGTTTGTGATTTGTAATTTTGTGTGCTCTGTTTTTGTTCTAATTTGCTTTTATTGATTTTATTGTATTTTTTTATTTCTTTGCATACTTGCAGTAAAAATAAAAAAATCAAGTTGAGTGTGTACTCACCTATTTGGAAATAGAGGAACTGTTTACAATGAATAACATAGAACAGGGGTTACAGATGGAAGCTCGAGACTCAAAAGTACATAGATATGTTAGAAAGTTTTCTTTAGCATAAGGTATGAGTCTGTCACTATGTACAAATCGGCGTCGAAAATGTACATTCTGTGAACAGGGCAATGAAACAGGACAGGCCGTCTGCCAGTATGTTGGACCCTCCCTGTACATGAACTGCCAGGAGAGCCAAACCCGAGAATTCAGCAGACGAGTCACCTGAAGCGATCAACTCCAAAGAGCCAGAGACTGCATCAAACCCCCCACGGTTTCAGACAATGACCACTGGTGAGCAGTCCGAATGGAGTCGAATCCTCGATCTGCGAGCGACACGAACCCTCTGAAGTGAATGCCACACAGCCGCGACTCCTGACGAACCTAACGGAAGGACGATCCCTCTCGACCCAGTCTGGCCTGTACGCTTTGTCACAATGCCCATGGTGAGAGACGAGACATCCATGAACACATCGAGCAAGGACTCGGAAAGGTACCATGGCACCGAACCCCAAAAGACCTGAACAGGAAGCCAGAGATGCAGCAGCCGACGAAAGGCTCTGTGGTCTGAACCCAGCGATCACGAGAGCGGCGGAACGGATGTTCCTGAAGGAACAAGAACAGCCGCCAAAGCAGATCCGACCCGACGGGTACCAGCATGGCAAGTTAAGACTCTGCACAGTTCCTTGAACAATCGACGCATGATCCAGGTGCCCTGCAAAAACAAAAGCATCTGGGAAAGAACCAAATCCCTCGCGAGCAGACATGAGGACTGACTGGGAGCCCAGACCAGCCAGTCGTCGAGGTAAGCCAGAACCCAAACCCCTAACAGAAACAATGGGTCACCATAACCCGGGTAAGGCTTGTGAACATGCGAGGTGTAAGATTCAAGCTGAATGAAAGGCAACCAAAACGGTAAGCCTTTCGCCCCACGACAAAACCGAACCAGTCCCCTGAATCCTGGATAATCGGATGTGCCAATATGCAGCCGGAGGTCCAGCAACACCACCCAAGTACCCGGCTCCAAAAGCAGCTGGACCTGGGACATAGTGGTCATCCGAAATGAGGGGCAAAAGATAGTGGTTCAGATGGGTCAAGTCCAGAATGAACCGTAGGTTCGCACAGTCCCGTTTCGGAACTGGAAACAATCGGGACACCCACCTAGGGACCCCATCGTTTCGACCAAGTGAACCCACTCCAGGATGACCCGAAGAGTGCAGGGAAAGAAGCCTCCCCTGCCAGCCCCGATCCTTCCGAAAGAGGAAGAGCTACCCAATGCCACCGCAGGCCGGAGGAAACGACGCAAAATGCTCACAAATCGTGTGATCAGGGGAGAGCAAACAACGCAAGCCTCCCCTCCCATCACCCCGTCAATGAGGCGAACCGCGAGCATCGGTCAGGCTCTCGTTCGCGAGAGCCTGACCGATGCTAGAGAGTGATCATTGCACCGATCAGACGCCCACTACTCCGCAGGAGGGCCGGCCCGAATCTGGCACAACTGGCTTACGATGACCAAAGGAACCCCGAGTTCTGACACGATCCTTCCGAGCAGAACCACCACGGCTCCCAACCAACAAGTCCGAAATAGGCTGGCAGAAAATGCACCACCGCAGACTCTGCAAACAGCAACGGACAAAAAAAGGGACGAAAATCTATGTGCCAGAGCCCAAGCGGGTTCCAAGGAGTCGACGAGCACCGCCTGCCGGCATGCGAGGCATGAAGCAAAGAGACACCGCTTCCTTCAGAATCGGCGCAAACAACTTCAGCAATGCAGCTGACGCGTGAGCTGCTGAGGCAAGTGCACTGGACGCTAGCCCAGAACCTAACTCCTCCACATCCTCCTCGAGCCAGTCTGAAAACAGCTCCAGCAGGGAAAAGAAGCGCAAGACCCAAGCCAAATGCCCACGGGCAAACAAATCCTTAGGCACAAGGGGCGCTGAGGAGGGAATCTGCACATGAAGTTGCACCTGGTCGATATCACGAGGAAGCACAGGCGCAAACAAGCACGCAGTGAGATGCTCAAATACACCCCCAGGTAAACCTGAACGATCGTAGTCAATGCTCGCCACTCACGCGTGCGGGTCCAACAGAACAAATGCCATGCCCCCAACAAAAAGAGAGGGCAGTCCGGCAGCCAGGAAGACTGCGGCACCTCATAACCCACTCAGTAAGGAAAAGAAAAGCCAAGCTCAAAAGACGAAAAATCCATTACCGAGGCGTAATCCGGGTCTCGCAGGAGGTAAGCCACAAAAGCCTCCTGCACCTCCCACGGCGGAATGCGGGAAGCTGAAAACCTTCGGAAAGAGGGAACGAAGGAACCCAAGGGAACCCGAAACCTAACCCGGGGAGGAGTTGAACCCATATCAAACTCATATAGGGAGAGGGGGGGATAGGAAAACCCCTCCCCTTGTAACAACAAGCCCCACGCTGAGGGTTCCAACACCCAAGTAGGGTTAAACGGGGCCCAAGCCTCCAAGTCTACTCCTCCCCAGCCCCGGAATCCTCCACATCAGGACCCGGGGCTGAGCTGTCCTCCAAACCCTCTGCCTCTGGAGAAATGGCAGAGTCCACCGGAAAAAACAGGGAGGAAAGGGGCCTGCTGGAGCGACCCAAAAGCCTCGGCAGGTAGAAACAGGCTCGAATGCCTCCACTGCCGATCCGGAAGGGGCAGTCCCCGAAGCCGCCCGAGTCTCACCATCAACAAAACTCTGCCCCGACTCCGAAACCCTCAGACATTTAGGAGCCAGGAGCAGGAGGGGGTGGGGGATGGAGCAGGATGCAACATTGCAGGGGAGGGACGAGGGGCCAAGGACGAAACCAGAGTTGAAGCAACTAACCCCTTTTCCAAGTCTGGGTCCCTCTAACCAAATCGGGGCAGCTACGGGCCTCCAGAAAGGCAATTAGCCTAGAGCATTGCAGCAACCTAAATTGCACATGTAATGCTGATGCTGCCTGCACCCGATGAATAGCATTATCGAACTGGGTGAACTGGAGTACACACAAGGAACACCACTCGTAAGACTCTGAGTCAAAGATGTCATCAACCTAACAGGCAGCATGGTGGAGACAAAGTTGGTGAATATCACCTTGAGACAAGGGGACAGAGCAACCTTCAAACTCGCACAAAGCGAGATGGGACTCGGAGGTCTCCTCCATCAGACCAGTGAGCCCCAGTGAGGATTCCCAGAGCCCTTAAGCTGACTGCTTAGGGAAGCCCAAGCAAGGTACTGTTAACCGTTTATCCAGGAGCTACCAAGCAAACAAACTAAAAGCTGAACCCTTGCAACGTGTGCAATCATGGGGGACCTAGTGGAGGGCCACCAAAATCATACAAGTGGTCCTACAGCCACACCAGGCAGACCTCTACCAGGCAAAAGAAAAGAAAAGAAAAGAAATACCCGGTAAAAGCACAACATCCGTAGGGAAACAGAACTGGCCGCTGTGCGTATATCAGACAGCTGCACAGTACCTTGTGTCCCAGCCATCGACGATATTACCTCCTACCCAAGGTCAAACGGGAATAAGAACAACCCCAGCCGATCCCAAGAGCGGGCATTCCCATAGCAGCAAAAGAACCACACGGAGGTAGTGTCCCAGACGGCTCATGGAAGATAACCCTAAACTGCAAGGGCAGTACTTACAAGGAACCTATGGAAGGTGGCCTTAGGTACATGCAGCCCCGGTACTCTTGTGTTTACTCCTGTCTCACACACCACCATACAATACAACACCGCTATGGACAGCACTGCTCGGAGGATGGAGCCAGAGTCGATCGCCTGCCACCAAACACTACAGCCTCTGAACTGGGGTTGGGTAGCCAGTGCGGTGCCTGACCTGGTAGATAGCAGATAAAGACTGCTTCCAATTACACAGGCGTGTCTATAGGCCAATGCTACTCGTACCTCTCTGAGGGGGTCAGGTTCCCGCGTTGGGCCCCGTTAGGCCTAGAGCTCAATAGATTGCCACGGTCTAATATATACACATCAGCCCGGTACAGCTCCGCGGAGCCGGAGGGGTTCTCCACATAAAATAAACAAATTTTAAATTTTGTAAATTTTTTATAAATAAAAATAATTTAAATTGAGGGAGAATTGCGCCCATCATGGGTTAAGTATTCACACCTGAATGGCACTGCATATTATGCAATGCCGTTCAGCGCTCAACAGAGTAAAACACTGAGGAATTACCAACCTGAGTGAGGGTTGCCGAGGTGCCGTCTGCACTCCTCACCACCTCGATGACAGGGTAGCCCATCTGCAGCGTCCACGTGTCCATGATCATCTTGACTGTTGTGTCTGGGGGCAGTGTGCCGTCTTCATGAGCAGCCTCTGTCAGGTACCGCCACAAGTCATCTTGTTCAGCGTTTGAATACTTCCTGGAAGCGAGTATAATGAGTAAGTATAATGTCAGTCTCAGATTACATTATAAGTCAAAACATTTTGTAAACTGTTATAATAATTTAATCCGGGTGTCTTGTGAAGCTTGTTTAATGAACCAGCAATCTCTTTCTCTTAAATCTTATACATTATTTTTGTCATTACTAATTCCAATATTTTTTTATCCTGCGCCAGACTTGTTACCAACTGCAATAATTGTTGGGAGATTATTACAGCATCAAGAACGGAATATCTCACTAACTTTCATTGTTCTTAGCTTACACTGATCTCCACCGCCACCCTGACCAGCCCTGAACCAATATATATCTATTGACTTGTCACTCACGGAACTCTTGCTTGTGTTGACACCCAGTCATGACCTAACACCCCTGATAAGGCCTCTCACAACTGGTAAAGACCTCTGACGCCTCTCACCTGTGTTAGTCTGTGGTAATGACCACAGACTAACACATCTCACCACTGATCATAATCACCGATGCCTCTCACCACTAGTAATAACCAGTGACCCATGACAGTGAGCTGTCCACTCACCCTCCCTTTTGTCCTAATGATCGCCCTACCACTCTCCGACCTGCTATTATTAGCTCGCTCTGCTACCTGTCCGATCTTCTATATCTGCTCGCACTGCTACCAGTAAGACCTGCTATCTGCTCGCTCTACTACTCGTTTGTGACGATGTCAACGCCATCTGTGGAATGCACCTGACTCCATTTTTTGTTCCCCGGTGAAAGGCTGTGATCGTACTGACACCTGTGTAGTTTCCTTGTTACTATACGATTTTTACTCCTCAGAAGTGATGTGTACCTTGGTCGACAAGAGGCCAAGGTACCACCCACATCACCCAGGACAGTCCTGAAGTCAAGACTTGTTCCAGTAAGAACAAGTGGGCCGAGTCGGTGGAGATTGATTCGTCTGTGATAACCAGTGAAGTATTGGTGACTGGACCTAAGTAACCCAGTTGAGTTACGAGATTTAATTAAAGTCTGTATGTCTTCTGTGTAAAATCTTGTTATAGGTAAAGCCTTTTGGGGAAGCCAGCCAGCGTGTTGCTGTAGAGTAGAAGTGATGTTTTGATACTGTAACGCTACTGTTGAGGACTTGCCCATGAGAAAGGTGGATTCGCCGGCATGAGGATCCAAAACGAAAGGCTCAAGGAAGGTACTTTGAATTTTGTATAATAGAAGAAATAAACGGATTCGCCGGGAAAGAAGATTGCAGAAGTTCTTTTGTAGTGTCCGGTGTGAAAGTGACACCTTCGGAGTTATGAACATATGTAATAAGTGTTTATAGTTAAGTACACGTGGTGATGGTTTTGTTTATTTTTATTAACCAACATTCCCGTTAGATTGACTATTACAACCAGTTCTTAATAACTTACCAATGACTCGGGGTGAATCTGGCACGAAAAGGCACTAAGGCCCCATGAAAAGTTTGAAATAGAAAGAACCCATTTACTGGTCAAGTGAGGCCGTAGCATTGTTTGACCTGCTATCTGCTCCTCCTACTACTTGTTTGACCTGCTATCTGCTCGTCCTACTACTTGTTTTTAGTTGCTATCTGCTCTTCCTACTGCTTGTCTGACCTGCTATCTGCTCTTCCTACTACTTGTCTGACCTGCTATCTATTCGCTCTGCTTCTCATCCCGATTACGCGCTTCTTTACAATTAACAATAATGATACTTGCACCTGTTCAGGCATAGGCCAACTTTTAGTTAATTTTGAACGTGTGTAAGTAAAGATGTTACACCTGTCTGCAGGTGTTGGTAGTTATAAGATTTGTTTAGCAAAGTTCAATGAGCCACAAACCGGTGTTAGGAAGATCCCTCAAGTGCATGGTTGGAGCAGCGCTTGGACCTGTAGGCATGAGGGCAAAGAGACAAGTGGTTTCCTATAGAGAATAGCAAGAGATTTCCCCTCGACGAATGTGCATGAAGACTGAAGCTTACACATGTTTTCACCTGACAGTGGAGGCAGAGAATGGGGTCAATACCTGGTTGCCAGGTTGCGGTAGATATATTATTTCCTTCCCCCCCCCCCATTCCCCATTTAGGTTAGGCTGTTCTTATGAACAGGTAAGATTATCACCATTATTATTATTATGCATGTTGTATATGCATGTTGTATATGTAAAATGTATGTTATGCAGCTCCCAGATTGACATTTCATGAAAACATTGAATAAAAGTTTCAAAAGAGATCCATTCCCTGCTTTCATACTACTTGATGTGCAGAGTTGAATGAACACATTGCACGTTGCTTAGAAATAATATAGTTGAGATAGAGATTATTGAACCTTTGCTTGGAAAAGGCTACCCCTGTAAATTAATGTGTATATGACATTTATACTGTATATTAATTAATAAGGATGAAAAGCAAATGCTGAGGGTTAGACTTCACGTGTGTCAAGCACAGGACATCAAGGCCAAGAGTGACTAGGATTGTGCAGCTAAAACCCACGGTGATACTGCCTACGAGGAGTATAACGAAGAAACCTCCATAATGTGGTAAAAGTAAGCCAAGTGGTACTCAACTCCTCCCCCAAAAGTTTTAATAATTAAACGCTTCCCCACAGGACTCGTGGTTTACGGTAAACTACCAATAACTGGGGTATTCAAACACGAATCATTCAAATATAATGTGTTTGCATCAAGTTCAGACGGTGAGCACCGAGTACCGAAGTCCTAGTGTCCCACCAAAGGTCCAGCGAGTGTTGGTGGTCTGGAGAATTGTGCCGCGTGGAGTCCAGTGCCACCTGCTATAAGCTTGTGTTACAACCAGTCCCACCTGCTATAAGCTTGTGTTACAATCAGTCCCACCTGCTATAAGCTTGTGTTACAACCAGTCCCACCTGCTATAAGCTTGTGTTACAATCAGTCCCACCTGCTATAAGCTTGTGTTACAACCAGTCCACCTGCTATAAGCTTGTGTTACAATCAGTCCCACCTGCTATAAGCTTGTGTTACAGCCAGTCCCACCTGCTATAAGCTTGTGTTACAACCAGTCCCACCTGCTATCCACCCGTTTGCTACCATCTGATCTATCTTTCCACCCTGCTACCCTTCCAACCTGCTATCCTGTCATACTATTACCAATCCAATCTGCTATCCATCCACCTTCTACCCAATTGCCTACTATCCGCCTGCCCACTTATGGATCCAATTTATTATCCTCCCGTCCAACAACTCATCCGACTTGTTATTCAGCCGTTCTGCTACCCGAGCGACTTGCTGTCCTCCTGCCCTGTTATCTGTTCAACTTGTTATCCT
>WNGS01007182.1:6346494-6364595 GCA_020271785.1 Procambarus virginalis
ACCGTCCTGCTACCCATCCGATGTGCTATCCTACCGTCCTGCTACCAGTCTGACTTGCTATCCTACCATCCTGCTACCCCTCTGACTTGCTTCCTTGCCGTTCTGCTACCCGTCTGACGTGCTATCCTACGGTCTTGCTATCCGTTAGATGTGCAATCCTCTCGCCTTGCTACCCATCCGACCGAATATCCGCCCACCCTGCTACCCATCTAACTAGTTATCCTCCCACCCCTGCTACCTATCCGACTTGCTATCTTGTCCCCCAACTATCAGTTCGACCTTCTATCTGTCTGCTCTGCTACCCATCCGACCTGCTATCTCCCCGACCTCCTACCCATCCTACTTGTTATCTTCCAGTTCCGCTGCATGTTCGACCTGCTATCGTCCTGTCCTGCTGCCTGTTCAACATGCTATCCTCCTGTCTGTTCGACCTGCTATCCTCCTGTCTGTTCGAACTGCTATCTGTCTGACCAGCTACTCCTACGATCTGCCATCTGCCAGCCTTTCTACCCGTTCGACTTGCTAGTCGCCGTTCTATTACATGTCCAACTTGCTATCCGGCCTCTCTGCTACTGTCCGACCTGCTATCCGGCCTCTCTGCTAACTGTCCGACCTGCTATGCTTGTCCTTCTATTCGACAACCAGCTACCAATCGGATCTGTTATCTGCCCGCCTTGCTGCATGTCTGACTTGCTATTAGAAAGCCCTTCTCCTTGTCTGACTGTTATCTGAGCACTCCGCTCCACTACCCATCTTATCTGTTCTCTGGACTCCTTGCTATATGGAAGGATTGATGATATCCTAGAGAGGTATTAGAAATTTGCACCAAGATTTTAAGCTTTAGTTAATTTGTCTGAATGTCTATTTGAAGCCATGTATTTGTGTGTACCATTGGTGTTATATGGCATGTGTACAGGAAGAATGTATATGTTTATCAATCAGAATGTTGATTATTTAAGGGTTAGTATATATATATATATGATATATATATATATCTATATATATATATATATATATATATATATATACTATATATATACATATATATATATACTCGTTGTACTGAACAGTGGTGAGAACAGCTTGAGCTGTCTCAACCTTTTGTGGGTATTTATTCCTTATGAAACTTATTTCAATTATAGTTACTGTATGTCGAACCTGCTGTCCTCCAACCCTGTTATCCGTTCATGATGTTATGTAAACGTCCTGCTACCCCTTCCACCTGCTATCCGCCTGCCATCTCGTCTGTCCTGTTATCCGCCCACCTTTCCTAACGTCCGACCCGCTATCCACTCGTCTTGCTACATGTCCGATCTCCTATCCGCGCTCTCTTCTACCGATCAGTCACACTATCCACCCGCCCTAATACCCGTTCGACCTGCTACTTGCGTATCCTGTTCCCTGTTCTACTTGTATCCACATCCTCTCCCGGGCAGTGGTCACCAGGTCTATTTATTTTCCTTGCAAAATTTCCTTGGTCAATAAGTCTATATATTCCCTGTGCAGCAGTTAAAAGGTCAACTTATTCCCCGTTCAGCAGTAAATAGGTCTGTGTTCCCCGGATAGCAGTCAATAGTTCTACGTGTTCCTCGGGCAGCGGTCAATAGGTCTACATGTTCCCCAGCCAGCAGTGGTCAGTAGTTCTAACGTGTTCCTTGGGCAGCGGTCAATAGGTCCACATGTTCCCCGGCCAGCAGTGGTCAGTAGTTCTACGTTCCTTGGGCAGCGGTCAATAGGTCCACATGTTCCGGCCAGCAGTGGTCAGTAGTTCTACGTGTTCCTTGGGCAGCGGTCAATATGTCTACGTGTTGGCGTAACAAGAAACGTACCAGCGTGGGCGAGGTCCATGCGTCGTCGATGATCTGAGCGCGGGTTTATCACATGGATGACCTGGTGGTCGGTGTTGAGTTGCTGGATGAGCAAGTTCCAGTTGTCCTCGTCATAGTTCACTCTGTAATAACCTGTCTCCTGTAAGTTGAAGATGACCCACTGGTCCTTCCCGGGCAGTGAAGAGATTGTTATCTCTGGCTCAGAATCCTTCATCCACACCATGGCTTGTGTGTTGTTAAAATTTGGGTCATCCTGACTTGTGTATGTCAGTGGGACCCACCACTTGTAGTCGTGAGTGTCCGAAGAGTTCGCGCTCTTCACCAGCAAAAATCGTTCCTGCAACGATATAATACGTGTTTAACCTTCTGATGACATCTGGTGTATTTTGTCTCGACTGGAATGGTTTCGGATTCATATGATAATTTACAACTAGAAATTTAAGGAAATTTTCATGTGAAAATTAATCGCCATAATTACAAAGAATTAACAACTCTTTGGCAATCATTGCCAAATAGAAGGAACCTTGATGTTATAAATAATAATGAACTATTTAATATATTTTTGGAGCATGTGGCATGAAAAATATCCACCATTTTATTATCTAATGGATTCTTTATGGTCCATGGACGTTGTTTCCCCATAGCAACGGCTAACTAGTCTACTCAACCAGGATGTCATTCATCATTACACTAAAATTCTAGCTGTATCCATCTAAATTACCTAGTAGTACAAAACATTATCATAATAGTACAATACTTATTTTTGAAAAATATCTTAATTAAGGTGCTAGATTATTAGCCAGATTAGAAAGCTATATTTGCTAAAAATTGGTAATTAAAGTGAAATAGTCGGCACCCCCACCCTTGCTCTGAAAGAGGGAGGAGTCGTGGACACACTCGTAAACAAACTCTCCCCGCGCACTGTTAATGGCCGTCTTGGACAATCAGGAAGTGGTTTTTGTGAGCCGTTGGAGCTGAATATTATCTTGTATGCTTTGCCGATGGAACACAATTGTACTGAAGTGATGAAAGACTGAACTGAACTGTGAATCAAAGACTCATACAGGCAGTATGTGGGATAATAAAGACTCCAAATAGTAGCCGTCCAAGATGCCATGTTTTCCCAACAAACGCGAAACGTGTGTCTGACGTTTTTATTTGGTCACAGAAAGGTGACACTGTAGCTATTCATATAAAGTCGTCTTTTTGAAGTATAAAAAACGTAAATTTCAGTCAATGAAATCGTAGACCATCATAGCAAATGTTCAAATTACATTTTTTTTTGGGAGAGAGAGTTGTTACATTCTTGTACAGCCACTAGTACGCGTAGTGTTTCGGGCAGGTCCCTGGAATACGATCCCCCGCCGCGAAGAATCGTTTTTTCATCCAAGTACACATTTTACTGTTGCATTAAACAGAGGCTACAGTTAAGGAATTGCGCCCAGTAAATCCTCCCCGGCCAGGATACGAACCCATGACATAGCGCTCGCGGAACGCCAGGCGAGTGTCTTACTGCTACACCACGGAGACAATGCATAACAATAGAACAAGGGGGTTACAGATGGAAGCTTGAGACTCAAAAGTGACATAGATATGTTAAAAAGTTTTTTTTAGCATAAGTGTAGTGACCCTGTCACTATGTACAAATCAGTGTCGACTGTACATTCTGTGAACAGGGCAATGAAATAGGACAGACCGTCTGCCAGTATGTTGGACCCTCCCTGGACATGAACCGCCAGGAGAGCCAAACCCGGAGAATTCAGCAGACGAGTCACCTGAAGCGATCAACCCCAAAGAGCCAGAGACTGCATCGAACCCTCACGGTTTAGACAAATGAACCACTGATGCAGCCCGTCCTCCAAACAAAGATCCAAAAGTGATTCCATGCACCCGTCAAACCCCCTGTTTATGAATGAAAAGCGGTTTACACACGACTCACAACTGCTGACGTTCGAACATATCCGGAACAAGTGCTTCACTGACGAATTTTGTTCGAACCACAACGCTATAAATGCTTCACCCACATACTACAAATACAAATAATCGCCAACAGAACCTAAACACCTAACCTAACCTATCCTATGCCTATATATACACAATATGCTAATATATTATAATATTAATTTATACCTGAGAATATTCCCGTTTTAAATGAACAGCATGTTAAAATTTATGAATGCGTCTGTGGGGTTGACCGATGAATGTAATGGACTTGAGTCGAGGACGGGTTGACTGATGAGTAATCCGAATGGAGCCGAATCCTCGATCTGCGAGCGACACGAACCCTCTGAAATGAATGCCACACCGCCGAGGGAGTGGACTGCTAGCTGCCGTGAAGTGAGGACTTGTTGCCTGACCTCTCCGGCAGTTGGTGGTTGTTTGCCAGTTTGGCCGGTTGGGGGCGTGTGTGTGTGTTACGGACCCGAGTCCATCATCGGGGCTCGGAACAACGACGACAACGCCATCTGTGAGTCCGCCCCGAAAACCCCGCACCATGGACAACGCCATCTAGGGACGACGGATGGTGCCGGCGAGTAATGCTAGATTCTCGTCCTGGTAGCTCTTGAGATAGCTAGTGCTGACCTCTGGTGAGGTGGTGCTCAGAACATCAGCACCATCTATTGAGCTAGAGAATATATGTTTGTGTAGCCAGTAAGTAACGTTTCTAGTGACCCCATGTAAAGTGGCCAGTATTGATGACGTGTCTGATTGCAGAGTCGACCTGGGACTGCTGTGTTGGACAAGGAGTCAGTCTACCCAAGGCAGCCAAGGTCTCTTCGCCGGTCTGTTTTGAAGAAGCTGTGAGCCATCCCTGGACGAACTCTATTGAGAGAGTTATAGCCTGCCTGAGGAGTGGCAGTGTCGGGAATCGCCTTATCCGGGGCTGGCTGGTGGAAGAGACTACCCACTGTGGTGCTTATTGAGGAGAGTGACCAGCGTGTCACCCGAGGCTCCTGCCTAGGGCTAGGCCCCTAGTATCGGTCGTGAAGTGGCCTTAACAGCGAGGCTGATCGGTACCTGCCAGCTACGGGCTGGATCGTGGTTGAAGGCCATCACGACGAAGCACCCAGTGGGACGGAGATTTGGCTGGCCTGTGGCCAGGGTAGATTCGTCGCGATCAATGTCGGTCCATTGTGGGCCACGGATGAAGGAACCAGAGCTACTTAGAGTGAGCACCGCCGAGTGTCCAGTGTCTTCGGAAGAGGACAACGTTGTACATATTATTGTGTAGTAATACTTCCTGTGTGTGTCTTTATACGTGTGGTGGTGGGAATATATATTTATTTAAGTTTACAAATGTATTTGTGTACCCTCCCCGTGCTTTTAAATTGCATTACGGAACACACCCCTTGAAAGCCTCTACTAACTTGGGGCCGGATTCTCAAAACTCTACTACCATCGGAGAAAGAACCCGGTTGCGTCCCAGTAGGGCCGTAACAGTGTGTCTCTGCCCACCTGGTCAGTGCTGACGTGGAGTTCAAGATGTGGGTCCCGCTTTCCCTGTAGTGCAGGCTTAGTCTGTGGGCCTCGAGTTTTCTGGACGAGCTGGGTACCCGGAGATAGCGCTGGTGTTGTGTAATATGCTTCATGTCCCTGTGATGGACATTTATGGAGTCGAATTGGTGACAGCACGTCGGGCGATTGTGAAATTTACGGAGGAGCTGGCACTTCGGGAATTTCTCCATCGCTACAAGGGGCAGATCTTACCCCTGCCAGATGGTGCAGGCACTGTGACCCTCTCTGATCGGAGTGGTGCCCTCACTTATGTCAGTGTTCATGGGGCGCCTTTTAAGTTTCCAGGGGGTCTGCTACCGCGGTACTTCGGCCAGTTTGGCGCCGTTGTTAGTGTGTGGTTGCACATGATATCCTCGAGTCTGCTCAAGGGTGTGCGGATGAACATTCGCACCCTAGGCATGCGGTTCCAGGCAGATATTCCATCCTCTGTGAAACTCTTGGGATACCACGCTCGGGTGTTTTACGCCCGCAAGCCTCGGACGTGTTATCATTGTGGCCTTTTTGGGCCATCAGGCTACTGGGTGTTCTGCACCTGCCGTTGCGCCCGTGAACCTCTTCAGTGAGGAGGATTTCCCACCGCTTCCTGTGGAGGAGGCATCGGTGGGTGTGGATGTCTCTTCGGCCGCATCTGTGCCCCCTGTGTCAACTGTTGCATCTCTTGTTGTTGTCGCCTCTCTTCCGGAGGTTGTGTCGACGCCTGTTGATCGTCCTGCTCCGGCTGGTGTCCCAGGAGTTCCTGAGGTTCTTCCGCCTGCTTTATGCTTGGGTCCCCCGTCATCAAGTTCTTCCTCTGCTGCGTCTGTCCCTGTCCCTGCACCCTCGCCGTCTGTCCCGGCTGTGCTGAGTGCTGGGGTGGATACGGTGCCTCCAGTGCCTAGCCTGGTACCCCATGTGGATGAGGATGCTGCAGTTCTTCGATGAGCGTCGGTTTGACCTGCTTGTGTTGCGCGTGTCTCTGAGTCAGCCTCCGGTTCTGATGATGTGCAGCCAGAGCCTAAGCGTTCCGGGCGTTCTTCTTCTGCATGGGCTGACGTTGGCGATTTCGAGGATTGTGGATCTTCCGGCGACGGCGGGGTGGCTCCGGTTGCGTTGCAATCTATGGTGGTGGCGGAGGTGCATTTGCCTGCGGATGCTGGTGCCGGTGTTTCGGTCTAACCTTCTGGTGTGGTGCCTGCGGATCCTGATTCGGGTGCGTCGCCTGTTTCGGATGGTTCCGGTTCTTCATTGGGGTGGTTCTACCTGCTGAGGTTTGTGGTGTGCATAGTGATCTGGTGGTGGTCTTGAAA
Organism: Procambarus virginalis; assembly: GCA_020271785.1. Classification (NCBI taxonomy): domain Eukaryota; kingdom Metazoa; phylum Arthropoda; class Malacostraca; order Decapoda; family Cambaridae; genus Procambarus; species Procambarus virginalis. The sequence goes on from WNGS01007182.1 coordinate 6,353,126, forward strand.
AAGGCTGCTCGCTCTGGGGGGTCCGTGCCTCCTTCCTCGTTCCCTGTTTCGTCGGCGGCGGTCTTGTCGCCTCTTCTGTCTCAAGCCATCTCTTCTATAACTCTTGCGGTACCAGTGGAGGGTGGAGGTGATACCATCACGTCAACCGTCACCTTCTTCTCTGGTGCGTTCGGCGGCGTGGCAGTCTCGGCGGCCTTCGTACGCTACTTCGGTGTCTTCTGCTTCCGAGGAGGGGTGTTTTGTGCTCCCATGCCTCGTTATGCAACTTGCGCCAGTGAGCTTCGGGAGTGGCCGTTTCCACCTGATTTGGTGATTCTTGAGTTTATGTGGGCCCCCCAGCGGAAGGGGGATCGACTCCCTACTGACATGGAATATTTGATTTGGGAGGCATATAAGAAAATGTATCCTTGGGATAAGTTCCCAGAGAAGTATGATCCTTGATTCCTTTGTTTTTTGTTTTCCCGGTTCCTGTGTGCTCCGGTGTTTATGTATTGTGTATTGCGTATATGTTTTCTGTATTGAAATTATGTTGTCCTTTTGTTTGTACTGAGTATTTGTAATTTTCTTTGTTGTATGTGCCTCTCCGTGTGTGGTTACGGTACCGGTAGACTTGTTTTGTATAATTATGTTCTGGTGTTTGAGTTATTGCGTGCGGGTTTAGGTACCGTGTGTTGTATTATTCCTCTGTGTTTGTATGTATTGTTGTTTTTGTGGTCGGCCCTTCAGGCCGGTGTTTTGTGGTTGAGGAACTTTGTTTCTTATGTACTATGTGAGTTTGTGATTTGTAATTTTGTGTTTTCTGTTTTGTTCTAATTTGCTTTTATTGATTTTATTGTATTTTTTATTTCTTTGCATACTTGCATGTAAAAATAAAAAAAATAGTGTGAGTGTGTACTCACCTATTTGGAAATAGAGGAACTGTTTACAATGAATAACAATAGAACAAGGGGGTTACAGATGAAAGCTCGAGACTCAAAAGTGACATAGATATGTTAGAAAGTTTCTTTTAGCATAAGGGTAGTGAGTCTGTCACTATGTACAAATCGGCGTCGAATGTACATTCTGTGAACAGGGCAATGAAACAGGACAGGCCGTCTGCCAGTATGTTGGACTCTCCCTGTACATGAACTGCCAGGAGAGCCAAACCCAGAGAATTCAGCAGACGAGTCACTGNCGGAGGAGGAGACAACTGAGAGGGGCAGGCAAGGACAGTGGAAGGAGGAGGGGCAGAAATCAGGGAGTGCACCTCAAGAAGGGCAGCAACAGAGAGGAATCGGGGGCGGAAGAAACCTCCATATCAGAGACAGGGGGTTCGACTACTGAAATGGGAGGGGATGTAGTGACAAAGTCAGAGGGAGGGGGTGAGGAAGAAAGCGAAACCTTCTTACCCACCGGAGAGGAAGAAGGAGAGGAGCCAGGCTTACGTTTCTGACTCGAAGAGACAGGCGTTCCAGTAACAACGTACCGGGCGACAGACTCATGGTCTCAGCAGGAGAAGAGGAACGAGAGCGAACAACATGAAGATTGCTGGGAGGATGATGGATATCAGCCTGGACTGAAAGGTGGCGTGGCAGGTCAAGAGACTGGGGGGAGGGTCGGAAGAAAGTGGGGGAGATGGGAAGAAGACAAAGGAGATATGGCGGACTGGGTAGGAAGGGGGAAATCCCAGATGGAGAACCGGGAGGGAGACCATCTGGGACAGGAGGCAAAGGAATAGGGGAGGTAGTGGTGGGTGTGGTCGGGTTTAAGGCCTGGAAACGGTTGTGAGACTGAGGAAAACGGGAAGGACGAGGAGAGGTAGAACCCAACACACGCCCGCGAAAGGGGTGAGACGACGAACTTGGCGTCTCGCTTCAGGAAAAGACAGACGATCACGGTGCTTCAAGTTGAGGACGGCTTCCTCGAGTTTGTAGTGCATACACGAGCGTGATTGGTAGGGTGGGCTTCACCGCAATTGAGGCAGCGAGCCTGGGGAGAAGTGCACTCGGACTTAGAATGACTATCGTCCCCACACAAGGGGCACAGATACACAGTACTGGTGCATTTGAGGACACCGTGCCCGAACTTCCAACACTTATTGCATAGTCTAGGAGAGGGAATGTACTCCTGAACAGAGCATCTGGCACCAGCAAGAATAATAGAGGGCGGAAGGGCCCTACTATCAAAGGTGATTTTTAAAACTCGAAGGGGATGACGGCGACGACCACGAGGGGGTCGAGTAAATGTGTCCACCTGGAGGACAGAATGGCCTTGGGCTTCGAGGATATGTTTAATATCCTCATGGCAATCTTTGAGGTCCCCAGCACCTGTTGCAACATGGTGTGGGAGGAGAACAGTGCCAACACTGGCATTTAACCGAGCGTTCTTGGAGACCTGAACAGGGGTCTCACCAATGCAGGGCAAAGCCGCTAAGCGAGTAGCTGCATTCTGAGAAGGAGCAGCGACGACACGAGTACCGTAACTGGTGGAGTTAAAAGTAACAGAGGCATCTACTGAATCAACAAGGTGTTTATGGAGGGAGAAATCGTCAGGAGGAGTAGAATCCAGATGGTGGAGATCAAAGTATTTAGCCCCGTAGCGGGACCAAACAAGGCGTTGTAAGTACTATTACGGGAAGGGATCGTGCGAGTGCGGCCGTGGCGGGAACGGCGTTGAGAACCCCCGGAGTTCATGGGGTAAAAGGCGCAGTAGTCACAATGAGAGACGAAGCCGTGCCAGGGGACGAGGTGGTCACCACTGGGGGCCTGGGGACTCGACCCTACCGCAGAGGAGGGAGGGGAGCTGAGGGGAGTAGTCAGGTCGTCGGGCCCATGCAGCAGGGGCTACAGGGCCTGGTCTTCCAACACAGTCCGACTCGGGGGCTTGGTCGCCCACCCCACGAGCCTGAGAAAGTACAAGGGAAACATTATCAGCCATGAAAACGAGGGAACTTTAAATCACGAATGTGCCCCACACCCACCATGGAGCCACAATTAGAGGCAGGACACCCAACAAGAAGCTATCGCCGATCTTGCCGGGCCCCCCCAGGGGTGCGTCGTGAGTATACGCTCCCACAAACGCCACCTTAAGAACCGTGAGTCCGTCGAGAGCGGGTTCAGTGACGAAAGGAGGATGACAATAAAAGGGTCCCCTCGCTCGAGACGTTGGGTACTACAGTTCTACAGGTGCAAGAGTATGCCTCCTCAAACACTCGGGCGTCAAAACAAAAGAAGTCGAAAGATAATCAAAACGGGCAAAAGGTCAGCAGGAAATGACAATTTGATAGGAGAAGAGGGGGGGGGGGGAGAAAAATGAAACAAGAAGAAAAGGAAAAGGAGTTTGGCAAAATTGGTAAAGGCAGCAGCAGGAGCATAAGGCTGCAAAATGACAGAGGACTGACCCATGGAGCATCACACTCCAGCAGCTGCCCACCAAGCCCACTCACGGCGACAACGAGCCAAACAGTGAGGAGGCCAGTATGGTACAAAGCATCAAGACAGCAAAAAGTAGGAGGAGAAGCAGACGAGTAAGTAGGGCAACCATAACCGAACTTAGACAGGATGAGAGAGGAATGTAAAGCGAGTAAAGTGAGCCTATCTGCTCCCCAAGAAGTATGGGATAATACCGTAGGAGGGTAAGGGCCTTAGAGCATTCAACATGGAGGTACAAGATATGGGGCGACCAAAACAACGAGTGTCAAAAATCAACCCCAAAAGCATAGCGAAATCCTTGTACACAATCGGGTGACAATAAAGCGACAGAGAAGGGCAAAGAACGACACGCTTCCGAGTAAAAGGTATAACACAGGTCGTAGATGTAGAGAACCTGAAGCCACGATCAGTGGCCCAAGACGACACGGCATCAATCACAATTTGAAGCCGGCGTTGAAGGAGAGGCGAATCATCACGCTGACAGCAAAGGGAAAGATCGTCGACATAGAGAGCGGAGAAGACGCTAGAAGGAAGAAAGGAAAGTAAACCATTGAGGGCAACCATAAAAAGAGTAGTACACATAAAACGACCCTGGGGCACACCTTCGTATTGATGAAAAGAGGCAGAGAGAGCAGTACCAAGCCTCACCCGAAAGGAACAACGAGAGAGGAAGCTGCAGAGAAAGAGAGGGAGATGATCACGAAGGCCAAAAGAATGAAGCTGGGATAGAATATGATATCGCCAAGTGGTGTCGTAAGCCTTTTCCAGGTCAAAAAGGATGGCAACAACGGAGGTCTTTGCAGCAAAAGCAGTGCGAATATAGACCTCCAAGTTCATCAGGACATCTGTTGTGCTGCGGCACTTGCGGAAACCAAATTGAGAAGGGGAGAGGCGGTGACGGTGTTCTAAGAGCCACATCAGACGAACGTTAACCATACGTTCAAAGAGTTTGCAAACACAACTTGTGAGGGCAATAAGGCGAAAGTCCGTAGGAGATGTTCCCAGAGACCCTGGTTTGCGAACAGGGAGGACCCTGGTTTGCGAGCCAGTCCTTAGGGACTGACGACGACTCCCAGTTCCGATTATACAGACTTAGTATATACTGAGACGTGCATGGAGGGAGATGGCAAAGTATCTCATAATGAATGCCAACAGAGCCCGCTGCCATAGAACCGCAGAGGGCCAGGGCAGACCGAAGTTCAGAGAGAAAGGATCATTGTAGGGAAGGTGAAGATGAGTATAGAAATCCAAAGGACAAGATTCAAGGTCAGGTTTATGAATAAGGAAAGATTGGGGAAGATAAAAACCAGAGCTAACAGAAGAAAAGTGAGAACCCAGTTCGGTAGCGACCTGCAACTGGTCCGCCACAAGAATACCATGGAGGTGAAGGACTGGTGAGACATCGGGAACGAACTTACCCGCTATCATGCGGATGCGCTTCCAGATCTTGGGCAGAGCAGTTTCGGACGTAATGGTGGAGACATAAGACACCCAACAATCACGTTTAGCCGAACGGATGGCCCAACAGACCCCCGCACCCGCCTTCCGAAATAAAAGAAAAGAATCGGCCGTCTGCCGGCGGCGGTGTCTCTTCCAGGCTGCACGCTTACAGCAGACAGCCCGAGCACAGTTCGTATTCCACCAGGGAAAGCACTTCCGTGGACCCCGAGAGGAAGAGCGAGGAATAGAGCGGAGGGCAACGTCGAAGACGGTGTCATGAAAAAGGAGGAGAGAGCGAGGGAGAGGTCAGAGAGAGCAGCACTGAGGGTAAAAACGTTCCAGTCTGCCTTAGCAAACTGCCACCTACGGAAGGAGAGGGGAGGGTGAAAGAGAAAAAAGGAACAAGGATGGGGAAATGGTCACTACCATGGAGGTCATCAAGAACCTGCCATGTGAAATCTAAATAAAGAGAAGACGAACAAACAGAAAGATCAAGACTAGAAAGGGTGCGAGTCTCAGAATCCAAATGCGTGGGCTCACCAGAATTCAGAAGAAATAGGGAAGAATAGAAGATGAACGGTTCAAGAAGGCGACCGCGGGTGAACGTCAGAACATCACCCCAAAGGGAATGACGGCAATTGAAATCACCTAGCAGGAGCACAGGCTCCGACAAGGAGTCCAGTAGGTGTTTCAGATCGGGAAGAGAAAGCGGGATGCTCAGGGGGAGATAAATGGAACAAACGGTGTACTATTTCCTCACAAAGATACGAGCAGCAGAACAATGGAGAGGTGAAGGAAAAAGTAAGGAAACAAAGAGAACATCAGAGCGAATCAAGACATCAAAAGAATTAGAAGCCCCAGCAACAGCTGGGGGTGGGGGGGGACGAGTAGACACGAAAGCGACCAGGACGAGCACCAAGCATCGGCTCTTTGATATAGACACAAAGGGGCGAAAACCGTATAATCAGAAGCTGGAGATCAAGGAAATAGGCGAAATAACTTCGAACGTTCCATTGAAGAATAGACATCAACGAGAAGAGGAAGGACAGGAACTGAGAACAACGAATAAACAAAGGTGAAAAGGGAAAACAGAACGTTAAAGAAGCACAGGATCAGGGTCAGCAAAGTCAGGGTTAGTGGGCATGGGTGAACTGAGTAAAGAAAAAGGGAAGGTAGCTAGAGGACCGACCAGGGACGGACGAGTAGGGGTCCGGAGGAAGAAGAGGGGAGATAACTGAGGGTCAAGGACAGCAACAGGAGGGGCAGAAACCAGGGGACGCACCTCAGCAAGGGCACAAACCGAGAGGGAAGCTGGGGCCAAAGAGACCTCCATAGCAGGAACAGGGGGCGTAAGCACCGAAAGGGAGGGGACGGAGTGAGAGAGTCAGAAGCAGGAGACAAGAAAGCAAGCGAAGCCTTTTTACTCATCGGGGAGGAGAAGAGGAGAGGAGCCAGGCTTATGCTTCTGATGCAAAGAGACAGGTGTCCCAGCAACTACGTACTGGGCAACAGATTCCAGCGTCTCAAGAAGAGAAGCTCGACGAGAGCATACATGACGGCCGTTGGGAGAGCGCTGGACATCAGCCCGTACTGACAGGCGGCGTGGAGAGCCAATAGACAGAGGTGGAGGATGTGAAGGAGGATCGGAGGTAGAGTAGGAAGAAGACACAGGAGACATGACAAACTGGGCAGAAAGAAGGGGAACCGCAGACAGAGGACCAGGAGGGGGACCCTTCGGGACAGAATTCAAAGGAACAGAGGAAGGGGCGGTGGGCGTATCTGTGTTCAAGGCCCGGAAACGGTTTTGAGTCTGAGGAAGGTGGGAAGGACGAGGAGAGAAAGAGCGCAACACGCGAGCATAAGGTGGGAGCCAGCGAACCTGGCGCCTCGCCTCAGTTAAAGATAAACGCTCTCGGTGCTTCAAGTTGAGGACGGCTGCCTCAAGCTTGTAATGTATACATGCACGGGAGAAGGTAGGGTGGGCCTCAGTGCAATTGAGGCAGCGAGCCTGGGGGGAGAAGTGCATTCCGACTTAGAATGACCTTCAACCCCACACAAAGGACAGAGAGAGAGAGAGAGAGTGTTCCAGAGCAGCGAAGGGCACCATGCCCAAACTGTAATAAGTGCTAGACAACATGCCCAGCACTTATTACAGAGCCGAGGAGAGGGAATGTACTCCTGAACAGAGCACCTGGCACCAGCAAGAATGACAGAGGGTGGAAGGGTCCTACCATCAAAGGTAATCTTCACAACCCGAAGGGGCTGACGGCGACGACCACGAGGGGGACGAGTAAACGTGTCTTCCTGGAGGACAGAATGGCCTTAGACATCGAGGATATGCCGATTATCATCGTGGCAATCCTGCAGATTCCAAACACCGGTTACAACATGGGCGGGAGGAGAATAACGTCAACATTGGCATTCAACCGAGAGTTCTTTGAGACCCGAACAGGGGTCTCGCCAAGGCAGAATAAGGCAGCCAAGCGGGAAGCTGCATTCTGAGAAGGACCAGCAACAATACGTGTACCGAGACGAGTGGGGTTGAAGGTAACAGAGGCATCTACGGAATAAACAAGATGCCTGTGGAGGGAAAAATCGTCAGGAGGGAGAAGATCAAAGTATTTGGCCAACGAAGCGGGACCAAACAATGCCTGATACGCATCAGTACGGGAAGGAATTGAGCGAGTGCGGCCATGGCGCGGACGGCGTTGAGAATCCCCAGAGAGAGAGAGAGAGAGGGGTTAAAAGGAGCAGTCGTCGCAACGAGAGACTTAGCAGCGCCAGGGGACGAGTGGTCACCACTGGGGGCTTGTGGTTCGACCCAACAACAGAGGAGGGAGGGGAGCCGAGGGGAGAAGTCAGGAGGGTCAGAGGAGGAGCAAGGCTGGGGCCCAATGCAGCGGGGGCTACAGAGCCCGGTCTTCCTATACAGTCCGACTCGGGGGCTTGGTCACCCACCCCACGAGCTTGAGAGGGTACAAGAGAAACATTCAATGACAAAGACGAAAAGACACATTTTCATTTATGAATGTGCCCCCATACCCACCATGGAGCCACAATTAGAGGCAGGACACCCAACAAGAAGCTATCATCAATGATGCCCAGGCCCCCTAGGGGTGTGTCGTGAGTATACGCCCCACAAATGCCACCTTAAGAACCGTCACTCCATCGAGATCGGGTTCAGTGACGAAAGGGTGATTGACAATAAAAGGTTCCCCTCGCTCGAGACTTTAGGTGCTACAGTTCTACTGGTGCAAGAGCATGCCTCCTCAAACACCCGGGCATCAAAACAAAAAAAGGCCAAAAGAATGATCAAAACAGGCACAAGGTCAGCAGGAAATGACAACGAGAAAGGAGAAGAGGGGGGGGGGGAGAAAAAGGAAAAAAAGTGGAAAAGGAAAAGTAAATAATTATCAATAGAAGGCACCAAACCGGAAAGGCTATGTAGCACCATCAAATGTGCGGGATAATCAGAGGGCACTAAATATCACAAGGATGCCAATACGAGAACAAAAAAGGATAAGGTGAACGATATCAAAAGTATCGAGTCGCCAAGAATTCTATTGAGGGACAAGCGACTGCGAGGGACGGTCGGAAACCAAGACACACGCTCGTCCTGGAAGTCAGGACATTCGACAAGGATATGTACGACTGTAAGAGGGACAATGCAATTTGGACAATAAGGAGCAGGGCGGCGCTCCATTAAGTGACCGTGAGTTAAACGGGTACGGCCAATACATAACCTAGCCAGAGCCGTTTCCCCACCGCCGGTTACAGTGGCAGGAGGAAGGCCACTGGGACACACGACTCTTAAGAGTATGCAGTTTGTTACCAATAACAGAAAACCAACAACTCTGCCATCGGGCAAGGATGGAGGCATGAATAACTGGGTAAATGTGGGAATAAGGAACACCTTTATGAGAGATGGGACAAGTGCGGATAGCGTCCGTAGCGTCAGCATCTGCATGCTCATTTAAAGAGACACCAACACGGCTGGGGACCCAGCAAAACGCAACCGACGTAAATTTACTGGTGATAAACAGCCAATGTTGAATCTCGATGACCACCAGGTGTACCGGATTAAAGGACCCTAAAGCCATGAGGGCACTACGAGAGTCAACTACCACCACGAAGGAGGACTGCCCCCGGGAAAGCAGGAGACAAAGAACATAGAGAATAGCATAGAGTTCTACTGTGAAGATGCTAGCCTCCGGAGGAAGACAACACATATAAGTGTGGTCAGGAAAAACAACAGAGTTGCCCACACCGTCAGCAGACTTCGACCCGTCGGTGAAGATGGGAACAGAGTGGGAGTGCGAAGAAAAGCGCTCAAGGAAGAGGCGTTTCAAAACTGTAGGAGGGGTAAAAGCTTTAGTGATGCGGGTCAGAGAAGTACAAAATTTGGGAAGGGGGACCCCCCACGGGGGCAAGAATGGAACAATACGAGGAGAAACATTAGTAATACGAACTGAAAGAGAACCTTGTAAATGAGACAAACGGGCAGAAAGAGAAAGATGGTGGAGAGGAACAGGAACTATAGGAGGGGGTAAAAGTCAAAGCATGATAGAGGCGAGAGTGAGGATGCTGGAAGGATCGTGCAAGATAACGAAGACTGTAGCGATCACGGCGATCCTGGAGAGACAGAAAGCCAGTGTCAGCGCACAAGCTGAGGGTAGGAGTTGAACGAAAAGAACCAGAGCTGAGGCGCAACCCAGTATGGTGCAAAGAATCAAGACGGCGAAGAGTAGAAGGAGAAGCAGAAGAGTATGCAGGGCAACCATAATCAAGCTTAGGCAGGAAGAGAGAGGAATGCAAATAGGTGCACGCTCCTCTATCCGCTCCCCAAGAAGTATGGGACAAAACCTTAAGCAGGTTAAGGGCCTTAGAGCATTCAACACGGAGGTAAGAGACATGGGGCGACCAAGTCAAACGAGTGTCAAAGAATAACCCCAAAAGCTTCATGGAAACTTTGTACTCAAGGGGATGACCTAAAGTGACAAAGAGGGACGAAGAACGACCCGCTTTCGAGTAAAAGTCATGGCACAAGTCTTAGTAGTAGAGAACTTAAAGCCATGATTGGTGGCCCAAGATGACACGGCATCAATCGCAAGTTGAAGCCGCCATTGAAGGAGAGGTGAATCGTCACCCCGACAGCAAAGAGTATGATCGTCAACATAAAGAGCGGAGAAGATGCCAGAAGGAATGGAGGAAAGAAGAGAGTGTGGCACCAGGCCTGACTCGAAAGGTACAACGAGAGAGAAAGCGTTGAAGGAAGAGAGGGAGATTACCACGAAGGCCAAAAGAACGAAGTTGGGACAGAATATGGTATCTCCAAGTCGTGTCATAAGCCTTTTCCAGGTCAAAAAGGACAGGAACAACGGAGGTCTTCGCAGCAAAAGCAGTACGAATATAGACCTCCAAGTTCACCAGGACATCAGTCCTGCTGCGGCACTTGCGAAAACCAAAATGAGAAGGAGAGAGGTAGTGACGGTGTTCTAAGAACCACATCAGACGGACATTTACCATACGCTCAAAGAGCTTGCAAACACAACTCATGAGAGCAATAGGGCGGAAGTCCTTAGGAGACGTACCAAGAAACCCTGGTTTCCGAATAGTGAGTACAACGGCATCGAGCCAGTCCCCAGGGACGGACGACGACTCCCAAACCTTGTTATACAGATTCAGTAAATACTAAGACGTGCACGGAGGGAGATGGTGAAGCATCTCATAATAGACGTCATCCGAACCCGCTGCCATAGATCCGCAGAGGGCCAGGGCAGACTGAAGTTCAGGAAGAGAGAAAGGGTCGTTATAAGGAAGGCGAAGATAAGTGTGGAAATCTAAAGGATAAGATTCAAGAACAGGCTTACGAAGAAGGAAGGATTGAGGAAGATGAGAACCAGAGCCAACAGAAGAAAAGTGGGAACCCAGTTCGGCCGCGACCTTCACTGGATCCGCCACAGAGTTCCACAGAGGTGGAGAACCGGCGAGACATCTAGAACGAACTTGCCTGCAATCTTGAGGTCTTCTTCACCGATCTGTGGTAGAGGAGTATCGGACGTAATGGTGGAAACATAAGATTTCCAACTCTCACGTTTAGCTGTACGGATGGTCCTACGGGCCACCGCACTTGCCTTCCGAAACAAAATAAAAGAATCAGCCGTCTGCCGGCGGCGGTGTTTTTCCAGGCTGCATGCTTCCAGTGGACAGCCCGAGCACAGTCCGCATTCCGCCAGGGAACATACTTCCGTGGCCCCGGGATGAAGAGCGAGGGATAGAGCGGAGGGCATCGTTGAAGACTGGGTGCAAGGAAGAGGCAGACAGGAGAGGTCAGAGTTCTTCGAACCGTTCGTCCTAGCGCATTCTCTATTCTCTTCTTAAATCTGGTGAGCCCACTCATGTGGAATCTCGAACTCGCACCCATTTCCTTCTTGATCTTTCTCTCATGCTCGTCGTCCCTTTACTTATATTTCACGGTGGGCAGGTTCTTGATGACCTCGCATAACAGTGAATCATTTCCTTATCCTCGTTTCCTTTTTCTATTTCCACCCTCCGTTTCCTTCCTTAGGTTGGCAGTTTGCCAAGGCTTACTGGTGCCTATTCACCCTCCGTACTACTCT
>WNGS01007182.1:6364620-6422213 GCA_020271785.1 Procambarus virginalis
ATTTGTCAACTTTAATCCATACAAAATATTATTATTCACTAATAAAACTAAAACTAAATTGGCTTCAGTGATTTCCACCAGATTTTCCTCCAAATGAGTTGTGTTATCACATGTCTTATGTGGAAACAAGATAACAATAACAATACAAGCTGGACTGCTTGCATAGAAATAAACAATACAATTTATCCTGAGGTGAGATAAGGCACTAATTATTGTAGTTTGTTCCTTATTGTGAGATCGGACAATAATTAATTACACGTATTACGAATCTATTCAGCAAAAAGAATGAGCTTTATTCAATAGAACATAAATATCAGAGATACATTTCTCAGTTATTATACAATAAAATAGCATTTAGAAAGTGATGTACTATCAAAGATAGCACAGCAATATTTGCCCTTAAGAAACTCATCAAAATGCAAATTTCTATGTGAGAGGACAGGTTGCACAGCCTTCTCTGCAAGTAACGTTTTGTTGCCGGTGGATGGACTTCCACCAGAAGTGCTCTTCTCCGTCAGCTCGTGGGCAAGGCCCCTCTCCCTCAAGCCAACTGCTGGCCGGCCTTCGACTTTGTTCATCCTGCATGTGGCCATTTGCATTGTGCTCTAGATTTTTAGTACTGAATTAGTTTTAGGTGCATGTTTTACCTCTCTCGCGTGTTGTCTTGTCTCCTGTGTAATCCCGGTTGATATCATTGTTCGAAGTTATACTAGGTTGACATCATTGTCTGAAGTAATCCCCGTTTACATCATTATCTGCAGTTATCTAGGTTTACATCATTTTCTGAAGTAATTTCCCGTTGACCTCATTGTCTGACGTAATCCCGGTTGACACATGTCTGAAGTAATCCCCGGTTGACACATTGTCTGAAGTAATCCCGTCTTTGTCTGAAGTAATCCCGGTTGACACTCAAGTTTGATAGCATTGTATTGAGTAATCCCAGTCATGTAATCGTCTGAAGCAATCCCGTTGACACCATTGTCTGAAGTAATCCCGGTTGACACCATTGTCTGAAGTAATCCCGGTTGACACCATTGTCTGAAGTAATCCCGGTTGACACCATTGTCTGAAGTAATCCCGGTTGACACCATTGTCTGAAGTAATCCCGGTTGACACCATTGTCTGAAGTAATCCCGGTTGACATCATTGTCGGAAGTAATCCCGGTTGACCTCATTGTCGGAAGTAATCCCGGTTGACATCATAGTTTGAAGTATCCCGGTTGACACCACCAATGCTGAAGTAATCCCGGTTGCATCATTGTCGGAAGTAATCCCGGTTGACATCATTGTCGGAAGTAATCCCGGTTGACACCATTGTCTGAAGTAATCCCGGTTGACATCATTGTCCTGAAGCAATCCTATTTAAGGCCTCTGGGCTACAGGTACTGTGAGGTCCCGGGCTACCGTACTGTGAGGTCCATTTTATTGTCTGCTGATTTTGCACACAACATTAGAGGTTTTAAAAATTATTTAAATTGAAATTAAAATTAACCACTCAATATATTGTTTATTATGCAGGATTTTTATAATTACTAGAAAAAGTAACTTTCAAATTTTTAATTACAGTCAATATTGTTATTAATTAGGTGATTAACGCATATTATTTTCAAACATGGCCAGGATATTGTGTTTATTAAAAAAAAGTTGCATCAATACAAATAAAATACAAATGAAAATTTAATTCCTATACGCACGTGCGCACGTGCAGGAGCGTGCGTATAAATACACGTGTAAGTGCGGATATAAACAATTATCTGTAAAGCCTTATCACCCGTAGACATAGTTCCAGTTACTAGCATGCCAAGTTAACTGGGAACTCTTATCACAAGATAGTACGGTCGTTCGGTGGGCTAACGACCGAACTGGGAGGAGAAGCCCTGGTCTTCCAGCCACTGGACGATGACGTCATAGTTGTAGTCCATCCAGGCGATGTTGTTGGATGTATTTTCAATCGCTTGATCGACTGCTTGAACAGCGCCTCCCAGCTCCTCTCCGTGTTCCTCTCTGAACAACTCCAGCTGAGGAGTAAAAACATGACATTTATTGGTGAACGCTTCTTAGTGTCGCAGGGAATGACTGAGCCAGTGTATTTATTATTTGTGTCTTCAGAATCGAGCTATTAGCCCTTGGACCCGGCCTTTCTAACCAATCTATTTTGTCTCTATTATATTTACTATATATATTTACTATATATATTTATCTCTAACACATGCACACACACACGCACACACACACACGCACACACACACACACACACACACACACACACACACACACACACACACACACACACACACACACACACACACACAGTACGTACGTGTACCTTCCTAGAAAGGAAGAGTCATCTGCAGTATGTGGAGGAATACAAAAAAAGTATTCCTGCAGACGGACAAACGAAGTAGGAGAAAGCCAGGGCGCCAGAGGCATGGAGGAAGCGCAGGGAGAGAGGAGTAAACCAGGAAATCACAGCCCCCAACACAACAGTCCCAGAGACAATAGGGCAACCCACAACCAGCATCCTACCAACATCAGATGGGGAGGGCAACACCACCACCACCTCTGCATAGAAACCCTCCCTTCCCCCTCACCCTACCTATCCCCACTCAAATACTCACCCAACCCTCCCTCCCCCCCACCCCATTCTGACCCTGTCACCCATCCCCCATTCCCACCATGTCCCCCCTCCCACCTTTCGCCCCCTGTCCCCCCTCCCCCTTCATCCTATACTCTCTCTATCCCTCCTCCCCCTCACCCTGTATCCTCCATGTCCCCCCTATCTCCTTACCCCATACCCTACCTGTCCCCCCTTCCCTTGAACCCCACCCCCCACCCCAAAATCCTCTGAGACCCTGCAAACCACCTCACAGATCTTCATACCCAGGGAACAGCTTTCCCCACCAGCAGAACGCTCACCAAGAAGGGGTCAAGAAAATGAACAGAAGAAAGTGAGCTTCAAGGAAATGTACACTACCATAGATGGGATTACAAATAAAACAAGTGAACTTGGAGAATGGGCACTAGAAGAAAACCCAGACATAATAGCACTCACAGAAACAAAGCTAACGAAAACCATAACAAATGCAGTGTTTCCACAGGGCTACTATGTAGTGAGGAAAGAGAGAGAAGGGAGAGGAGGAGGTGGGGTAGCTTTGCTGATAAGAAAAGGTTGGAGTTTTGAAGAGATGGTTAATCAGGGCTGTGAAGGTTTCAGTGACTACATATTAGGCACCACAACAAATGGAGGACAGAAAATTATATTAGTAGTAATATATAGCCCCCACCAAACGACAGAAGACCCGGACAGGAATATGATAGAAGCAACATGGCCACCATCAACATAATAGAGAGAGCAGCTTCTGTGACTAGCTGGAACGGATCCAGACTACTAATCATGCGAGACTTCAACCATGGGAAGATAGATTGGGAGAACAGAGACCCACATGGAGGACCAGACACATGGAGAGCTAAGCTGCTGGACGTGGCAACAAGAAACTTTTTAAGTCAACACGTCAAGGGACCGACAAGAATGAGAGGAGAGGATATACCAGCTTTGCTTGATCTGATATTTATCCTAAATGAGTCAGATATAAGGGAAGTTAAGTTGGAAGCCCCCTTGGGAATGAGTGATCATAGTGTATTGAGATTTGAGTACCTGGTTGAGCTAGGAATTATCTCCGCCAAAAAAGAACTGGGAAACTAAGGGCTGGCGTACCAAAAGGGAAGCTATGAGGAGATGAATAAATTCCTAAGGGATATACCATGGGACACAGAACTCAGAACTAAGTCCGTACATGATGGACTATGTCACCCAAAAGTGTCAGGAGGCGGTAAACAGGTTTATCCCGGCCCGACAGCAAAAAAACGAGAAGCAAAAGAAGAATCCGTGGTTTAATAGGGAATGTATAAAAGCAAAGGAGCTGAACAAAAAGGGCATGGAGGAACTTCCGTAATAACAGAACACCAGAAAGTAGAGAGAGATACCAGAGAACCAGGAACGAGTATGTTAGTGTGAGAAGAGCAGCTGAGAAAAGGTATGAAAATGATATAGCTAATAAAGTCAAGACCGAACCAAAGCTACTACACAGTCACATCAGGAGGACAAAAGTGAAGGAACAGGTGATGAAACTTATAACGGGTGAGG
Organism: Procambarus virginalis; assembly: GCA_020271785.1. NCBI lineage: Eukaryota > Metazoa > Arthropoda > Malacostraca > Decapoda > Cambaridae > Procambarus > Procambarus virginalis. Next base: position 6,368,765 of record WNGS01007182.1, read on the forward strand.
ACAGGTATACAGAGAATGACAAAGAGGTGTGTGAAGAACTCAACAAAAAGTTCCAAGAGGTCTTTACAATAGAACAAGGAGAGGTCACGGAGCTAGGAGAGGTGGCAGCAAACCAGGCGACCTTGGAAGGGTTCAAAATTACAAGAGATGAGGTCAAGAGGCACCTATTGGAGCTGGACGTGAGAAAAGCTGTTGGGCCAGACGGAATCTCGCCATGGGTATTGAAAGAGCGTGCAGGAGCACTTGGTTTGCTACTCTCTATAGTGTACAGTAGGTCACTGGAGACGGGAGACCTACCAGAAATATCGAAGACGGCTAGTGTAATCCCAATATACAAAAGGGACAGACAGGAGGCACTGAACTACAGGCCAGTGTCCTTAACTTGTATACCATTCAAGGTGATGGAGAAGATCGCGAGAAAAAACCTAGTAACACATCTGGAAAGAAGAGACTTCGTGACAACCCATCAACATGGGTTCAGGGAGCGTAAATCTTGCCTTACAGGCTTAATAGAATTCTACGAACAGGTGACAAAGATTAAGCAAAAAAGAGAAGGATGGGCGGACTGCATTTTTTTGGACTGTCGGAAAGCCTTTGACACAGTACCCCATAAAAGGCTGGTGCATAAGCTGGAGAAACAGGCTGGAGTAACTGGTAGGGCGCTCCAGTGGAAAAGGGAGTACCTAAGCAATAGGAAGCAGAGAGTTACAGTGAGGGTTGTGACCTCAGATTGGCGTGAAGTTACAGCGGAGTCCCACAGGGCTTTGTACTCGGACCTATCCAGTTTCTGATATACGTAAATGATCTCCCAGAGGGTATAGACTTATTCCTCTCAATGTTTGCTGACGAAGCCAAAATTACGAGAAGGATTAAGACAGAGGAGGACAGCTTGAGGCTTCAAGAAGACCTGAAAAAGCTGCAGGAATGGTCGAACAAATGGTTGTTAGAGTTTAACCCAAACAAATGTAATGTAATGAAGATAAGTGTAGGTAGTAGGAGACCAGATACACGGTATCATTTGGTAGATGAAATACTTCAAGAGTCAGAGAGAGAGAAAGACCTAGGGGTTGATATCATGCCAGACCTGTCCCCTGAAACTCATATCAAGAGGATAACATCAGCGGCATATGCTAAGTTGGCTAACATAAGAACGGCCTTTAGAAACTTGAGTAAAGGAATCTTTCAGAACATTATATACCACATATGTCAGACCAATCCTGGAGTATGCGGCTCCAGCATATTGTCCATATCTAGTGAAGCATAAGACTAAACTGGAAAAGGTTCAAAGGTTTGCCGCCAGACTAGTACCCAAACTGAGGGGTATGAGCTACGATGAGAGACTACGGGAATTAAACCTCACGTCACTGGGAGACAGAAGAGTTAGAGGGGACATGATCACCACATACAAGATTCTCAGATGAATTGACAGGGTAGATAAAGACAGATTTTTTAACACAAGGGGCATACGCACTAGAATTTTTTCAGAGTCAGAGTAGTAGACAAATGGAATGCATTAGGAAGTGATGTGGAGGGGGGAGGGGGGGCAGACTCCATACACAGCTTCAAGTGTAGATATGATAGAGCCCAGTAGGCTCATGAACCTGAACATTAGTTGATTGTCAGTTGAGAGGCAGGACCAAAGAACCAGAGCTCAACCCCCGCAAGCACAACTAGGTAAGTACAACTACGTAAGTACACACACATACAGAGGAAGCAGCCTGTAGCAGCTGCTTAACTTCCAGGTACCAATTTACTACTAGCAGAACAGATGCATTAGTTTAAAAAAAACTCTTCCCATTTGTTTCAGCCTCCCCCGGGAATCGAACCCGGGTCATTAGGACTACGACCCCAAAGCGCTGTCCACTCTGCCGCGAAGTAGGGCCTCGCGGCAGAGTTACTTCTCGTCTCTTCAAAGTTGCATCAGCTCGTCACGGAAGGTGATCATCCGGTGAGCTCTTAGCCATTATCTGTAGAGCTAAGCATCACACTCTCATCAAGTGGAAATCAATTTCCCAGCAACGATGGCAAATAATGCAGCTGTTTGATGGATGACAGCTATTATGATGGATGATTGAGCAGTTGTGATTAGTAAGGCAACATGTGTGATGGATGAGACATTGATACGCCTGTTGTGATGAATAGGGCCGTATTTGTGATGAATGAGACAGCTATTGTGATGGACTACATTGCTGCTATGATGAAAGACAGCTGTTGTGATGGATGAGACAGCTATTATGACGGATGAGACATTATGATAGATGAGGCATATATTATGATGAATGACAGAGCAGTTATGATGGATGAGACATGTTATGATGAGTGATACAGCTGGTATGATGTATGAGACAGATGGTATGATGAATGAAACAGATGTCATGATGGATGCAACAGCTGTTATGTTGGATGAAACAGCTATAATGATGGATGAGTTAGGGGGCACAATGACCCGGGTGTCCTCATGGGTAACACAGTAAAAAACTCCGTCAAACGTGCGGGATACTCAAAAGGAGCTAAATATCACAAAGGATGCCAATACGAGAACAAAAGCACATAACTCTTAAGGCCTCACTTAGCCAGTGTCCGGGTTCTCGTATATCAAACTTTCAATAGGGCCTTAGTGCCTCGCCTCACTAGATACAACCCTGAGCCATAGGCATGGTATTGAGAACTAGCAGTAATAGGTCCAACAGGAATGAGGGTATACAATAAACAAAAACCATCCCCAATTTGTACCGCTTAACTATATACACTTATTACATAAGTACATAACATAGCAGGTGTCACTTTCACACAGTACAAACGAACGTCTGCGATCTTCTGACCTGGCGAGTCCACTTCAATCATCTATCGTACATCACTGAAGGTACCTTCCCTGAGTCTGTCTACTATGGTACTCATGCCTTGAGTACTTCAGACCAAGGCGAGTTCACCTTTCTTAGTAAATCATGGGCCAGTTCTCCACAGTATGGTCACGATGTCAAAACACCACTACTACTCTCCAGCACCACATTGGCAGGTCTCTAGCATCACGCTGGCAGGGGTCTCCAGCGCCACAAGGGCAGGTCTTCTAGCAACACAATGCCTGGCTGCAACGTACTGACAGGGGTCTCCAGCAACACACTGGTTGGCTTCCACACAGGCTTCAACTACAACAAGCCTTAACAGACGAACATTAATTCCGTCTCGAAACTCAACTTGACCATCCCGGGATCCGTCGATCCAATCACCAATTCTTCAATGGGTATCAGATTACACCGACTCGGCCACTTGTTCCCACTGAAACACGTCTTGAGTTAACGACTGCCCTGGGGTGAACTGATTCCTGTCGACAGAGTTACCACCTCCATCACTTCTGAGGAGTAGAAGATGAATAGTACGAAGGAAACTGCGTGGATTTCAATAAGATCACAGCCTTCCATCTGGGAACAGAAAATGGGGTCAGGTGTGCTCAATAGATGGTGTTAACATCGTCATACCTCCCATCTTAAAAGAATTGGGGTCAGGTGCGCTCAACAGATGGCATCGACATCGTCACAGGCGAGTTATATCAAAGGTATTAGATTCACCAAGGATGCTGTAGAAGGATAGATGGGAAGCAAGACAGGCGAATCGTGGAAGTCAAGACATTAAACATGGAGATGTATGACTGTAAGAGGAAGAAATGTAGTTTGGACAATGAGGAGCAGGGCTGCACTCCATTAAGTGTCCGTTAATTAAACTTATATGGCCAATACATAACCTCACCAGAGCCGTTTCCCACCGTCAGTTACGGTGGTAGGAGGAAGACAATGGGGACAGGCTACACTTAAGAGCACGCAGTTTGTTACCAGTAACACAAGACCAACGATCCAACAACCAACGAGGAATGAACAGTTGGGCAGAAATCGGAATAAGGAACTCCATTTCAGGAAATAGGACAATTGCGGGCAGTCACTTTAGCAGCAGTGTCCGCACACTCATTTAATGAAATACCAATACGGCTGGGAATTTAGCAAAAGTCAACCTGCTTAAATATGCTTGAGATTACAAAAAGCTAATACATGATTTCAACTACCCCAGAATGTATGGGATTAAATGACTCCAAAGCGATGAGAGCACCATGAGAGTCAACCAAATGACAAAGGAGAGTCTAATGATGAAAAAAACAATCAACAAAAGGCATACAAAATACCATACACTTCAGCCATGAAGATGGTAACCTCCAGAGGTAAGCGCCCCATACAGGTTTGATCTGTAAGGACAACAGCGTATCTAACACCGTCGGCAGACTTAAACCCATCTGTGAAGAAAGCAACAAAATGTGAGTGTGAAAGAAAATGTTCAAGAAGAGGCGTTTCAGAACAACAGGAAAGGTAGAAGCCTTTACCACATGGGTCGAATACTTGCTAAGCTTCACAGGTGGGACCCACCAGGGAAGTAAGTCTGGACCCGCCAAACACACACCGAAACTACGACGTTGGTACAACGTTCGAACAAGTTTTAACAGCTCCTAACCAGTTATAACAACCATTATAGCAAGTTGTAACAACGTTCTAATACGCCATAAACACGTTAAGCCAAGATATAACAACGTTATTACAAGTTGTAACAAGCGGAAAATAGAGACATTTATGGTTTGTGTTTCCAGGGGAACGACACAAGGATAGACATTGCTAACACAAACTGAATGGGTAGCTTGAAAGCAAGAAATCCGAACACAAAAAGGAGGTGAAACGGAACAGGGCCCACTGAAGAGGCAACAGCCACAGCCCTATACAAATGAGAATGATAATGATGCTGCAGAGACCTGGCGAGGTACCGAAGTCAGCAACCATCTCGAAGATCCTGGAGTGGCAAGACGTCCGTTTCAACGAACAAGCTCTGGATACGGTATGAACAAATGGCACCAGAGATGAGCTGCAACCCAGCGTGGTGGAGGACCAAAGGAGAGGCAGAGGAGAAGGACAGGCAGCCATAATCCAGTTTAGACAGCCCGAGAGAGGAGTGCAAAGAGAGGAGGGTGCACCTATCCGCACCAAGGAGGTATGGGACAAGACACGGAATGTAAGGGTCTTAGAGCATTCAACTCTGAGGTAAAAGACATGCGGGAGACCAAGACAAAGAGTGTCAAAAATCAACCCCAAAAGCATAGTGGAATCCTTCTAGAGATGGGGACTATCATAGATCGACAATGGGAGGTGAATAATGACTTGCCTTTGAGTAAAGGTCACAGCACAAGTCTTAGAAGTAGAGACCGTGAAGCCATGATTGGTGACCCAGGACGACACAGCATCAATTGCAAGTTGGAACTGGCGTTGGAGGAAAGGGAAGCCATTCCCCCGACAGCAGAGTGAGATCATCTACACAAAGGTCCGAGAAAACACCAGAGGAAAGGGAGGAAGTAAGATCATTAACAGCAACGAGGAAAAATGAGTAGTGCTCAGAACACTACCCTGGGAAATACTTTTGAATTGGGGAACGGAGGCAGAGAAGGTGGTTCTAAGTCTCACTCGGAAGGAACGTTGAGAACGTAAGAAATAAAGGAAGATTGGGAGTTTGCCACTAAGGCCTAAAGAATGAAACTGGGACAAAATATTGTCCCTCCATGTGGTATCATAAATCTCTTCTAAGTCAAAAAGAACAACCACCACGGCGGACCTAACAAACAAAGCAGAACGAATGTAGACCTCCAGGTCCACTAAAACGTCAGTTGTGCGGCGACGCTTGTGAAAGCCAAATTTAGAGGTGGGAGAGGATGCGATAGTCTTTTAAGAAGCACATAGGAAGAACATTGACCATGTGTTCAATGTATGGTCACTTGGAACAAAATGTTCCAAGTAGCATGGACTATGGTGAGCCCGTAAGTGGAGGCTCTTTGGAGTCATTATCTGTATCAATATCTGACACTGGAGGTTTGGGGATGGGGACCATGGACATGCCAATCCAATCCAATACCCATAGGGCTGATCAGACAGTTGAATTGATGGGGTACACACGTTGCTCCCAGTTGAGTGCCATAGGGCCTATCATACAGTTCAGTAACCTGCCATAACATACAGAGCCTATCATACAGTTCAGTAACCTGCCATAACATACAGAGCCTATCATACCATTCAGTAACCTGCCATAACATACAGGATCCAGCAATAACATTCATAAGCCTCCCAAAACATTAAAGAGGCTACGAATACATATGGAAATCACACTAAATTTCTCACTGATTTTATATCAGTGAGAAAATCAACTGGAGCAATGCCAAGGAATCAAACCCTTTACCTGGGCACTCCCAAGCCGCACACCATACCGCTTGACTACGACATGGTATAAGTTATAAAACCTGGGATTCCACTGACTCCAGAGGACGTCAGGAGGTCCCTAATGAAGGCAGTCCAGGTTTTACACATAACCCCCCCCCCCATGCACTCTGGTATAGTTAATGGAGTTCTCCACCATGATCCAGCATCAAAAACAAATGGAAATTATCACACTAAAGTCATATTTAAATGAGAAGTTCAATTGGAGCAATTGGGATGATTCGAGCCCTCGACCTGGGTACTTCGAAGCCGTTCACCTTACCTCTGTCAGACCATTCAAAACATTACAAGACATCCCATAGTCTGTATTAACATCCCGAAGACTGAACAGGAAGCACTTGCGGTATAATACACTCTAACATCAAAGAATACTATATATGAGCACCCACCTCGTGCTTCTCCTCGTTAGTGTTGAACTCGTTGGTGGCTGCAACAACCAGGTCACCAACCTGGACACCACACCGATGCTGTTGTGGAAGAGAGAAGCCAATATCAGTTACAATGAATTATTTCATAGTTATATCTATACTATTAGAAAGTCTGTCTGTCTGTTCAAAGTTGGAGGCAATATGCTGACGTTGGAGGCTAGTAGTGAAGTTAAGGACTAGAACCGTGGGCACCATCTGAGCAGGTGAGCCCATTAGGCCCAGCTGGCCAGGTGGTGCAAGGTAGGTAGCCCTCAAGGTATGTAGGGGGATTTTCCCGGATGTTTTGGCGCGTGTCAGCGTCCGGTGTCTGGTTACGCGGTAGGGTTTGATGGAGGGGTTATGTTGGGGGATAGGAGAGTATGTGGTTGTATGTGGGGTATGTGGGGAGAGTAAGGAATAGGAGGAGAATAGGAGAATAAGAGTAGATGAATATGTATGGGTAAGCACCGTAGAGTTAATCCTGTGTGTAGATATATATAGTTTGTTTAACACTTTCGCGCTAAGCGGACTAGCGTTAGCGTCCAATCTTTTAAGTCCCTGATACTTTGCCGACGCACCCGCTAGTCCAACGATAAAATATTTGTATAAATTCCATTTTCTATCCGATTTTGTTGGGGATAGTTTAGAAATGTTCACCATGAAATTTACGTTTTTTCTAATAACCGAAGAGCTTATTAAAGAAAACGGCATGGCAGTGATTCATCTTGGTATAACAATTGTATGGCGCCTATATGCCGCCGCGGGTAACACTTCAGCCACTTCCAACCGTCTTGTGGGTTGGTTGCGACATTGATTCATATTTATATGCATATGTCCGTATAGAGAATTGTATTGCGGTTCCAATGATACCATAATCAATGATGTAGGATAAATGTGGTCATCGCAATCATTAAGAGAGTGGAAACATTTGTTGCTGTTTGGCGCTCTCGCCAAGTGATCGCAATAGATTTTTATTTGGGTTGATATTCCTTGTGCTTTGGCAGTATTTTATATGTATGTTCTTATAGAGAATTCTATTGCGAACACAGTGATACCAAATTTAAATACGTAGGTCTACAATTAGTGTCAGGACAGTAAAAAGAGTATACACTTTTCGCTCCTACCGCTTAAGCGCGCGTGACGCCCAAAGCACATAGGGTAAGTTTTTTTACGCTTCCTAGAAAGCGCGAATTAATAGATGAGCATAAGTAGGCTATGTAGAGGGGTGGAGGGGGAAGGGTCCCTACGTGGCCTGGATATGTTGAGGGGTGAGGGAGGGGGAGCTTCCCCTCGGCCAGAGAGGGTTGGAGACCAATGCGGTTAAGACGTCAGAGGGGGGCAGGTGTTTGCGGTTTTGACAGTCATTATTTCTTAGAGAGAAGAAAGCATTTAACTTTTTCTGAGCTAATGCAGCTGTGTTTGGTGGTGATCAATGATGTGATAAGTTCCCCCTACACTGGCAGGAAGTGTTGAGGAGGTGTGAGAGAGAGAGAGAGAGAGAGAGAGAGAGAGAGAGAGAGAGAGAGAGGAGAGAGAGAGAGAGAGAGAGAGAGAGAGAGAGAGAGAGAGAGAGAGAGAGATAGAGAGAGAGAGAGAGAGCAGACTCTTAAGATATGAATGAGGGGAGGTAACAGCTAGCATTCATTATTTTTCTTAAAGGAATTCTGTTTTATGTAACAATGCACATGTGTAGGATGAGGCAAGGGCAGATAGAAAGATTTCTAAAGGCTTTGCACAGAACAGCCGGTCTGGGAGGGTGGGGCGATGGTTGATGGTATGGGGGAGGGGTTTTGTTGGAGCGTGGATATGGGGAGGCAGTAATGACCATTTAACCTCAGTTACGGGACAGTCTCCAAGAAGGGAAGCCGCACACTGGGGCTCTCTCTCACCGCCCAGGCCTACATTTGGAATTGTATGTTGAGGTCATGGCTCACCTTTGAGAAAGATTATTGTCACACTCAATGCTATGTCCCGGTGTGAGCTGTGTCAGGAGAGAGTATTGGTACACCCTATTGCCGACACTCCCGCCAGTGTGGTGTTGTTGGTAAGTGGAACAGTGAGACCTGCTGACACTAGTTTCATCTCCCTTTCCTTAACGAAACCACAGTGGAAGGGGAACCTGACTCCCCCCCTGACACTTCCTGCCCATGTAGGAGTAGTAATATGCAGTGATTGCTCGCCGTCAACACGGATGCTTTGTGTGAGACGCAAACATTCTGGCTAAGGTGTGTGGGGAGTTGCGTGGTGACCACCGGCCAGGTCGGACGCTCCTGAGGTCTCTCCGCACTGGCTAGTGTTTACGTTGGGTGATTGCTGGTTTGCCCTGCTGGTGGTGGTTTGCCACTGACAGGGTGACGTTTGCTTAGCCATGGGGACTTCTCGCCCCCCAGTGAAGAGGACATTGTCGGCTGGTCTGGCATTTACGGTGCCGGTGGACCATCCATTGGTTGGTGTCGCCCTGGTGGACGTGCTTCATGTGCAGCTGTCGGACCTGGTGGGCATCCAGCTGCTTCAGGGCAACCGTGCTGTGGTAAAGTTCCGCCTCCAGGCTGCCTTTCAGGCGTTTCTCGAGCGGTGTGAGGGGCGTGTTTACCCTCTCCCTGATACTGCTGGCTCCGTTAAGGTAGTGAATCTTAGTGTCACCTTGACGTCTGTGGCGGTGCATGGTGCCCCCTTCGAATTTCAGGACGACTTTTTGACCTCCTGTTTCGAACGGTTTGGGACAGTGTTAAGTGTTCGTTGGAACAAGGTCGTTGCCGGGCACTGTGTTGGTATGCTTGACGGCTCCCGCACCCTGACAATGTCGCTGAAGTGTAGTGTACCGTCGTCGATGTCCGTGTTGGGGTACACGCTCCGCTGCCAGTATCGGGGTCAACCGCGCACCTGTTATCGGTGTGGTCACGAGGGTCATCTGGCTGCAGCGTGCGACGTGGGAGCAACTGGTCGGGTGCATGTTTTTCGTGCGGAGGATTTCCCGCCCTTGTTACGTTCGGACGGTTCTGAGGATGGAGTGGGTGCTGTGCCTGCGGCGCCTGATTGCCTGTCTGCTGCTCCGCCTGTTGAGGTGAATTCTACGGCCTGCGCGACACGTCTGGTGCCTGCTGTGGCCCCTGGGGCTGTTGAGCCGGTGTGTGTGGGTGTTGGGCCGTCGCCTGAGCTGCGTGTTGTGCAGGATGTCCCGGTGGAGGTCCATGTCCCGCCTGTGGATGTGATACCGGCTCCCGGGAATGCGGGTTCTGCTGTTTTAGAGGGGGTGCTTCGGCAGGAGAGGTGCCTGCCGTGCCTGTGTGTGCTGACAACTGTAGTTCTGCTCTTTCCATCCCTTTGCAGAAGCGTGCGCGTCGGTGTTCTGAGGCTGTTTCCCTGGATGATGTGGACAGTGTGGGTGATGTGGCCTCTGTGGACTCTTCGGACGGTGCTGGTGTGACCTGTGTGGATGTGAAGATGGTGGCCGTGCCTGCGGCGGGGCCTGCTGGGCGTGGTGTGGTGCGACCTGTCTCGAAGCGTTCACGGCGGGCTCGGAGTGTGTCTCCCCCTCGTGGTGTGCCTTGGGAGGAGGTGGGGGAGTATGATGATCTGGCGCCCCCCGCCGAGGATGTTGGTGCTGTGAGGGACTCCGAAGTTGCTACCTGTGCCTCTCCTCCTGCGTCTCCTGCTGTTGGATCTCCGCAGTGGGGGGTTGTCCCTGATGATCGGGACCTCGTCGTGATGTTGCGGAAAGATGTGCGCCGGGGGCCTCGGGTCCTGTGCCCGGTGGTGGGGTCGGTGCCGCGCCTGCATCCCCTGCTGTATCCCCTCCTTCCTTGCTCCGGTCTGGGGATTGCCTGGTCCCGTCTGCTGGGGTCGTGCCCTGTGAGGGTCCGGAGTTGGGCCCTTATCGAGATGCCCGGGTGCTTCCGATCCCGTGGTGCTCGTCCACTATCTGGGTGTCGCGGGTGAAGGAGTTTGTGTATCGGGTGCCGGATAGGATGTCTCAGCCGAGGGCGCCGCCTGGTGGCCGGCTGCCCGCTGACGAGCGGGTGATTTGGGAAGCGTACTGCTTGCGCTTTCCGATATACAAGTTTCCGGAGAAGTATTAGTTCCCGTCTTGCGCACACTGCTAAGCCGTGCGTGGGTCAGCTGCCACCGTGACCACGACACCCCGCCCCCCGGTGCGGGGTGTCTCCCTCTAACGTTCGACTCTGTTTTCGCCGCCTCTCCTCTCTCTACGGCCCATCACATCTACCGCTTTTGACTTTCTTCTCATCCTAACCGTCAACGCATCTCCTTACGTCTGTCCTGGTGCAGTCATCGGGAGGGTTAACCCTTCATGCAAACTGCACCTATTCTCAAGAAGAAGAAGAAGGTGTGTGGTATGTCAAAACTCTCTCAAAGGGGCAGTTAGGTTGTATCGTAAAAGTTGTTCAATGTCAACCAATATTATTTAACTAGTTGTATATGAAAAGGGCTGAAATTGTCCTAAGTTTCAGTACTGCAGCGTAAATAGAAAGAGATATTTTTTTTTTTTCAACGTTTTTTACACATTTTTAAGTCTACACTTCAGAACACACGTTTCAGATATAATTATTCTGTGACATTTTTCTGACACATTAGCATATAATAAAGGATTGTGTGTTTTAGAATTTCCAAAACATCTTTAGTTTTCCTAATACAAATGTTCAAAGTTCCCCCAAAAAATTATGCAAATATGGCATGTTATTGCTATTATAAAATCAATAAATGAACTTAGAGAAAAATGAAAGCATGCAAATGTAGAGACATGCCCTCCACATATACTGTGTAAGTTTCATGTAAATTGAATAAAAAATTAATCAGTTTTATAAACGTTTGTATCAATTGAAAAAAAAAACAGAAATTAATAAAGTCTAATGTTCTAAAATCTGTGGCTGAGGTTGACATCAACCAATTACAAAACAATGGAGTAACTATTTCATTTAATTCAAAACATTTATATTTTTTGTTTTATACAGAGAGAGAGGAGGAGGGAGTGAAGAGAGATATAATAACTGAGAAATAGAGTGAAATAGACTAAGTCAGAGAGAAGATATAGAGATGGATAGATCGATGAGAATATGGAGGGGTAAATGGATGGATAGAGAGAGCAATAGATAGAAATGATGATGGTTGGATAGATGGATAAACATGAATAGATCGATAGATAGTTAGATGGGGAAATGATAGATAGATGGATAGATAAATGGATGGATAGGTAGATAGATGGATACATGCATGAACAGATAAATAGATAGGTAGATAGATGGTTGGAGAAATGTATGGATAGATAGTTGGACAGATAGATGAATAAATAGAAGGATAGGTAAATAGATAGATTGATGAACAGATGGGAGACATACAGACAGCCTGGACAATGCCTGGTATCCCCCCTACTCTGTGTATGCCTGCAATGGCATGATTATCAATGGACGTAGCCTAAGCTGCCTCCAGGTGAGAGGTCTTCCTGGGCGTTCCCTCCATATTGGAGGATCTGTACATATTGGGATATGATTAATAGGTGATAGTAGGTTAATAAGAAAAAATAATGAGGTTCTTGTGAGTTTAGAAAGAAATATTGTGAGAAGGAGGAGTCAGAAGTCGATGTACCTCCTTTCGGACGAGATGGGGATTTCCGAGACATACAGTGTGATTGTGAATCTAAAATGAGCAAGAGAAGGCAATCAGCATCTTGCAAGACGCAGACTCATGTCGGAAAACCCAACACCATTAAATACAATAAGTAGATAACATTGCTGCTGTTGTATACACAAATTAACCCATAGAAATGTAGCCTGTAGTGGAATTTCAGTCAATAGAAAACGGTATATCATTGCCACATAACGCTATTAAACTCACCAGCTATTCAGCTTGGAATTATTCTTAATAAAGCAGTCTTTGTACTTTTAACGTCATAAAAACATCTCACTTGAATTAACTTAATTATCAGTATCAAAATAGTGTAAATGTGACCCCTTCTATCAATCACTGACATCTGGACAAGGGGAGCCAGGAGCATCAGTAGTGGGAGAGAGGTCCGCCATTGTTAGACCAGAGTCGTTGGAGTGAGTATAGCTCCTATAATTCTCCCTTGGACGAAGTGTTATGGAGATCAAATTAGTGCTTCTTCTATCATCAACACGCAGTTAACATCTAAACAAGGGAAGTATATTACCGAAACCCATTTTCTGGCCAGTTAATGTTAGGTAGATATAGGGCGAACAGGTTAGCACGAGAGAAAACGTCTTAACCCAGGTAAATATTCCTTGGTCCTTATCATATAATATACCAATGTTTCCTCTGATATAACTCATATATAGAATTCTGGCTTTACAGTAAGTGTCCTTTTAACAGGTGTAGAAGAGGAAGCAGTACAGTTACTTGGTACACCAGTACATGGTGGATGCTAGTCTCAACTAAGAGGATTATTAGGTGTCATCATCCTTGTTTACCTGGTGGACTAAGACTGTCATACAATAAGATAAGACCTCCAAAATGTATTTACTAATAGATGTAGTTTAATACTGTAGTTTGATTGGCTGCATATATATAAATTTAATATACCTCCGTAATGTGCAAGGAGTCGATTTGTGAGAATATTGCAGAAATACAGTCTGCTAAACATCATACAAATTGCTATCGAAATATATAAATTAATGTAAATATAAACACTATATAAATTCATATAAATTAAATAAATATAACTCTCACGAGTCGGTTCCCACATCTCACAGCGAGATCCAGTCTCCGCTAGACCACGCTGACTGTTCACTGCGACATGGTACAAGAATGCACTCGATGTCTGAAACATTAAACAATTTATTACCTTTTACGTCAAATGGAAGTAGACTCACTAATCAAGAATGTGTTCGAACTGGTCCCTGAGGTAGCTCCAGGCCAGGTCGCGTCCAACGTCGTTCTTGGCAATAGAACGGAAGACAGAGGGAGCGTCTCGCTTCTGAATGCCGCTGTCAGCGCTGAAGGCCATGTCCAGGTACCTGTGGACGGCAGTGATGGGGGATGGAGGAGGGAGAGAGAAGTCGGTGATGGGGAGGGAGGAAGGAGGCGGAAGGCGGTGATGGAGGGAAGGAGGTGGTAAGGGGAACGTTAGATTAATAACATATATTTTCTTACTTATCCTTTACAAATAATGTACCTGAAGCTACTGTTGATAAAATGTACAAAATATTATTTGTTTCTCCCCCAAAAAATTCTGCTATAGATATACTAAATGGCATAACAAAAGCTAAAACAGCCTAACCATTAACCTAACCAATCATAGTTAGGTATATGAAATCCTGTTCCTGACATATGCTTTCTTAGGCCTAATTTAGAACAAACATGAACAATAATAAGTCTTGAAAAGTTAGATTTTGTCATTGTCTTCATTCCTGGGTTGTTTGCATATTAAAAAAGTACAAAACATGAACATTTTAGGGTTGAAAAAGCCCACATTTTGTATATTCCATTATAATAGCTGTTGGTCCAGTAATGTTAAAAGATAAGCTACAATCTCTATAGTACTATGAAATTTCTGACTAATTATTTAGGGTGGTTAATCTTACCTGGAGAGGATCCAGATCTGCTTGGTACATCCCAGGGCAGAGAGGAGCTTTAGGGTGGTTAAGCTTACCTGGAGAGGATCCAGATCTGCTTGGTACATCCCAGGGCAGAGAGGAGCGTGGCCTTGTCAGAGCCCAGGTTGGAGGCCAGGTACTGACTCCAGGCAAAGTTCCACTCCTGCTCTCCTCCAGCAGCAATAGCGGTGCAGTACACTGTGCCCTTCAGGTTGGCCGACACTATGCTGTAAAGTACCACCCGATTACAGTAATAAACAAAAACGGACTAGAGGAAAACATGATCCTGAGACTGACTAAAACATTCTTACACATTTGAGTTAGCATGTACATCCGAGAGTAACAGTTTGCCGTCAATGCCACTACACGATTTATCGTGGACAAAATTTTAACTATATGAATCATATGATAAGCAACAATGTAACATCAAAAAGAGAAAGAAAGAACTCTCTCTTTTGATTATTGATCACAGGTCTATCAATATTAAGAGCTGGTTATTAATAGCAGCTATAACAATAGCTGCTAGTTATTGTTATAGCTTGTCATAGCTAGCTTGACTAGCTATGTCAAGAAACTATAAACAAAATTAGTGCTCAAATGAGTGTTTAAAAAAATGTAAGCCAGCTAGGAGACTTAACTACTGCAGCGTTAAAGCCACTTGAGAGATTTAACTACCGTTGCATGAAAGAATCATTAAATAGTTAACTCCAAGTCATATGAAAGAATTAACTATTGCTGTGGAAAATAGCGTCACAAATATCTAAATATAATATAATATGTATTTATGAAGATGTACCACAAGGACAAAGGGCCAAGTGTGGCAAGCTAGGCTATATATAGCCAAACCACATATAATTAAAACAAAGCCAGGCAGAGTGGATGTCCAACACAGTTTGATGTATCAACAGTACGTGACATCTACAGTAACGTCACACCACTATTAGGAAGAAATATATAATGATAACAAAATACAATTGAAACATCTTCAATTTATTCCTAGTTTAATCCTTTAGATAAATTCTAACTCAAAATAATAATAATTGACAAGGACAAAATATTCAGAATCCGGCTACATATCCGGCTTCAACAGCTCCGTTCATGGACGTGGCCCGCTGGGCGTGTATGCGAACCTCTCGCTTACCTGCCTCAGCATCAGTGTTTTACAAGATTGCTAAACTCAAGCACCAAAACACAATATAAACATAGTATAGCTAGTGTTACACCAAATAATATGTTTTACTGAGGCGCAGAACTCCATCTTGATCTAAAAATGAATCCACATCAAGTGACAAGTGTTATCAAGTGATAGAATAACTTCTCCTATGGTGTTTACGGCTTCGCTACCACACCATACCATCACTATACCACAGAATATAGTGCCTAGATCATAACAAGAGTGATCCCAGAGTGTACAACCTCTTATGAACCCGATCTTGAAGTCAGCATAGGAATGAGTACTAATGCTCATATATAAATTAATTGGATCCAATTTATATCTAATATAACTAATAACTAACTATTCCTCTTAGATTGAAGATCGTTTAGAGGCGGGCCAAGAGTAAAAAATATCGTTAGTAGCTTTAAATATAGTTCATTAAGCATAATCCTAAGACAGTCTTACCTGAATATATCAAATATAAGAATTATCAATCCTAGTTAAATCTTATTAAATCATAAAAATAGTTAAGTTTAATAATAAGATTTACAAATAATATCTAGTTATAGTGATCACTGAATAACACTGATCTAATAGTTAATTAATAAGAAACTACCAGGTTCATATCAAAAGAATAGTGAGCTATGAAGGCTACGAAGTGAGCAGCGAGGCTTGGCAGAGGTAAGGTACATTATAGTACAGGGCCTATTTAGCTGTATTTCTTATTATTCTAATGAAATATGAACAATGTTCTGATGTGGTCTAGCTTCAAGAGATAAATTGAACAGCTACAGCTAACCATTCTGCATCATTTACAGTCCGCTTCAGAGGAGCTTGGCTCATAGGCAGTCTGGACACCACATCTGAGCTAATCAACTTATAAAGATTTTTACTCCTTTTAGTGCATGTCAATTTTATCATAATTAATGCATTAAATTAAATCAAAGTTTACCACAGTTGTAGAATGAAAGCTANTTTAGTGATGCGGGGTCAAGGATGTACAAAATTTGGTTAGGGGACCCATCACGGGGGCAAGGAGGGAACAATACGAGGAGAAATATTGGTAGTACGAACCGAAAGTTGAATTCTTGCATGCGAGATAACCGGACAGAAAGATGGAGGTTGTGAAGAGGAACAGGAACTACAGGAGGAAAAAATTCAAAGCTTGACAGAGGGGAGAGTGTGGATGTTGTAAGGACCGCGCAAAGTAGCGATCACAGCGGTCCTGGAGAGATAGAAAGCCAGTGTCAACATACAAGCTGAGGGCAGAAGTCGAACGGAAGGAAACAGAGCTGAGACGCAACTCAGTAAGGAGGAGCAGACGAGTAATCAGGGCAACCATAATCGAGTTTAGACAATACGAGAGAGGAGTGAAAATAGAGGAGCGTGCGCTTATCTACCCCCCAAGAAATATAAGACAAAACCTTAAGGAGGTTAAGGGCCTTAGAGCATTCAACTCGGAGACAGGAGATATTGGGCGACCAAGACAAACTAGTGTCAAAGTAAGTAATCATCAAAAGAAGGCACCAAACTGGGAAGGTTATGTAGCACCATCAAATGTGCAGAATAATCAAAGGGCGCTAAATATCACCAAGGATGGCAATACAAGAACGGAAACGCATAAGGCGAACGATATCAAAAGAATCCGATTCACCAAGAGTTGTATTGAGGGACAAGCGGCCTCGAGAGATAGTCGGAAAGCAGGACACACGCTCGCCCTGGAAGTCAGGACATTCAACAAGGATATGCACGACCGTAAGAGGGACAAGGCAATTTGGACAATAAGAAGCAGGGTGTAGCTCCATTAAGTTACAATGAGTTAAGCACGTATAGCCAATACGCAACCTCGCCAGAGCCGTTTCCCACCGCCGGTTAAGGTGGTAGGAGGAAGGCCATGAGGACACACTACTCTTAAGAAAACACAGTTTGTTACCAGTAACGGAAGACCAACAATCCTGCCAATGGGTAAGGATGGAGGAATGATTAACTGGGTAAAAGTCGGAATAAGGAATACCTTTACAGGAGATGGGACTAGAGTGGACAGCTTCCCTAGTGGCAGGGTCCGCACGCTCATTTAAAGACAATATGGCTGGGAACAAAGCAAAACTCAACAAACTTAAATTTACTGGAAATAAGAAACAGTAAATGCTGAATCTCGACAACCACTGGATGGACCGGATTAAAGTACCCGAGAGCCATGAGGGCTCTACGAGAATCAACAGCAACCTCAAAGGAATATTGACAACGAGAAAGCAGGAGACGAAGGGCATAGAGAATAGCATAAAGTTCCGCCGAGAAGATGCTAGTCTCCGGACGTAGGCAACACATATAAGCACGGTCAGGAAAAAAACAGAGTAGCCTACACCGTCTGCAGACTTAGACCCATCGGTGAAGATGGAAACAGAGACGGAGTGTGAAGAAAAGTGCTCAAGGAAAAGGCGTTTCAGAACTGTAGGAGGGGTAAAAGCTTTAGTGATGCGGGTCAAGGACGTACAAAACTTCGGAAAGGGGGACTCACCACGGGGGCAAGGAAGGAACAATACGAGGAGAAACATTAGAAATACGAACTGAAAGAATCCTGCAAGCGAGATAACCGGATAGAAAGAGGGAGGTGGTGAAGAAGAACAGGAACCACAGGAGGGGTAAAAGTTAAAGCATGACAGAGGCGAGAGGAAGGATGTTGCAAGGACCACGCAAGATAGCGAAGATAGTAGCGATCACGGCGGTCCTGGAGAGATAGGAAGCCAGTGTCAACATACAAGTTGAGAGCGAGAGTCGAACGAAAGACACCAGAGCTGAGGCGCAACCCAGTATGGTGCAAAGCATCAATACGGCGAAGAGTAGAAGGAGAAGAAGACGAGTAAACAGGGCAACTATAATCGAGTTCAGACAAGACGAGAGAGGAATATATAGCGAGAAGAGTGCGCCTATCTGCTCCCAAAGAAGTATGAGACAAAACCTTTAGAAGTGTTAGGGCCTTAGAGCTGTCAATTCGGCGGTAAGAGATTTGGGGTGACCAAGACAAATGAGCATCAAAGATTAACCTCAAAAGCTCAGCGGAATCCCTGTACACAAGGTGATGGCCATAAAGCGACAAAGAGGGACAAAGAACGAAGCTTCCTTGTAAAAGTCATAGGATAAGTCGTTGACGTAGAGAACCTGAAGCCATGATCGGTGGCCCAAGACAACACATCATCAATCGCAAGTTGAAGCCGCCGTTGTAGGAAAGGCGAATCATCACCTCTACAGCAAAGGGTACGATCGTCGAGATAGCAGAGAAGACGCCAAAATTATGAGAGGAAAGAAGACCATTGAGGGCAACAATAAAAGAGTACTGCTCATAACACTATCTTAGGGCACACCTTCGTATTGCTGAAAAGAGGCAGAGAGTGTGGTACCAAGCCTCCCCCAAAAGAAACGACGAGAGAGGAAGCCTAAGAGAAAGAGAGGGAAACGACCACGAAGGCCAAAAGAATGAAGTTGGGATAGAATATGATACCGCCTGGTGGTGTCGTAAGCATTTTCCAGGTCAAAAAGGACGGCAACAACAGAGGTCTTCGCAGCAAAAGCAGTACGAACATAGACCTCCAAGTTCACCAGGACATCCGGTGTGCTGCGGCACTAGTGAAAACCAAATTGAGAAGGGGAGAGGTGGTGATAGTGTTCCAAGAACCACATCAAACAAACGTTAACCATACGTTCAAAGAGTTTGCAGACACAACTCGTGAGGGCAATAGGGCGGATGTCCTTAGGGGATGACCCAGGAAACCCCTGGTTTCCGAAAAGGGGAGACAACGGCATCTAGCCAGTCCTCAGGGACTGTCGACGACTCCCAGACCCGATTATACAGACTCGGTAAATACTGAAACGTGCACGGAGGGAGATGGTGAACCATAAATGTCATCAGAGCCCGCTATCGTAGAACCATAGAGGGCAAAGGCAGATTGAAGTTCAGAGAGAGAGATTGGATCATTATAGGGAAGTCTGAGATGGTTGTGGAAATCTAAAGGACGAGATTGAAGAACAGGCTCACGAAGAAGGAAAGTTGAAGGAAGATGAGGACCAGAACTAACAGATGAAAAGTGGGAACCCAGTTCGGTGGCGAGCTTCAACGGGCCCGTCACATGAGTACCATGGAGGTGAAGGACTGGCAAGACATCGGGAATGAATTTCCCAGCTATTATGCGGATACTCTTCCAGATCTGCGGCAGAGGAGTATCGGACGTAATGGGGGAAACAAAAGACTTTTAACATTCACATTTAGCTTTATGGATGGTCTTACGGGCCACCGCACTCGCCTTCTGAAACAAAAGAGAAGAATCGGCTATCTGCCGGTGGCGGTGTCTCTTCCAGGCCGCATGCTTACAGAGGACAACCCGAGCACAGTCCACATTTCATCAGGGAACGCACTTCGGCGTGCATCGAGAGGTAGCGTGTGGAATAGAGCAGAGGGCAGCGTCGAATTAATTTTAATTTTATCAGGGAAAAGCGCCAAGCCATTACGACTATATAGCACTTGGAAGGGGTCAGGATAAGGATTTGGGATGGGACGGGGAAAGGAATGGTGTCCAACCACTTGGACGGTCGGGGATTGAAAGGCAACGCATCGAAGCGGATGTCATGAAAAAGGAGGAGGGCACAACGGCGAGTCAGAATAGAGAGGTCAGAGAGAGTAGCACGGAGGGTATATAGGTTCCAGACAGCCTTGGCAAACCGCCACCTAAAGAAGGAGATTGAAGGGTGAAAAGAGAAAAAGGTAACAAGGATGGGGAAAATGGTCACTGCCATGAAGGTCATCAAGAACCCACTATGTGAAATCTAAGTAAAGAGACTACAAGCAGAGTAAGTAAGTAATTATCAAAAGAAGGAACCAAACCGGGAAGGCTATGTAGCACCATCAAATGTGCGGGATAATCAGAGGGCGCTAAATATCACCAAGGATGCCTATACGAGAACAAAAACACATTAGGCAAATGATATCAAAATTATCCGAGTCACCAAGAATTCTATCGAGGGACAGGTGACCGCGAGGGGGCGGTCGGAGAGCAAGAAACACGCTCGTCCTGGAAGTTAGGACATTCAAAAAGGATATGCACGACCGTAAGAGGGACAATGCAATTAGGACAATAAGGAGCAAGGCAGTGCGCCATTAAGTGGCAATGAGTTAAGCGAGTATGGCCAATACGGAACCTCGCCAGAGCCGTTTCCCAATGCCGGTTACAGTGGTAGGAGGACAGCAACGAGAACACACAACTTTTAAGAGTACATAGTTTGTTACCAGTAACAGATGACCAACAAGCCTGCCAACTGATAAGGATGGAGGAATGGATAACCGGGTAAAAGACGGAATAAGGAATACCTTTACGAGAGATGGAACAAGAGCGGACAGCTTCCCTAGTGGCAGCATCCGCAAGCTCGTTTAAAAAGACACCAATATGGCTGGGAGCCCAACAAAACTCATACGACATAAATTTACTGTGAACAAGAAACAGCCAATGCTGGATGTCGACAACCACTCGATGAACCAGAATAAAGGACCTGAGATCCATGAGGGCACTACGAGAGTCAAACAACAACTACAAAGGAAGATTGACAACGAGAAAGCAGGAGACGAAGAGCATAGAGAATAGCATAAAGCTCCGCCATGAAGATGCTAGTCTCCAGAGGTAAGCGACACATATAAGTGAAATCAGGAAAAACAACAGAGTACCATATACCGTCCGCAGACTTAGACCCATCGGTGAAGACGGAAACAGAGCGGGAATGAGAAGAAAAGTGCTCAAGGAAAAGGCGTTTTTGAACCGTAGGAGAGGTAAAAGCTTTAGTGATGCGGGTCAAGAATGTACAAAACTGAGGAAGGGGACTCTCCACGGGGGCAAAGAAGGAACAACATGAGAAGAAAAAGGGAGGTGGTGAAGAGGAACAGGAGCCGCTGGAGGGGTAAATGTTAAAGAACGACAGAGGCGAGAGGAAGAATGTTGCAAGGACTGCGCAAGATAGCGAAGACAGTAGCGATCACGGCGGTCCTGGAGAGATAGGAAGCCAGTGTCAACATACAAGCTGACGACGGGAGTTGAACGAAAGGCACCAGAACTGAGGCGCAACCCAGTATGGTGCAAAGCATCAAGACGGCGAAGAGTAGAAGGAGAAGCAGACGAGTAAGCAGGGCAACCATAATCAAGCTTAGACAGGACGAGAGAGGAATGTAAAGCAAGGAGAGTGCGCCTATCGCTCCCCAAGAAGCGTGGGACAATACCCGAAGGAGGGTAAGGGCCTTAGAGCACTCAACACGGATGTAAGAGATATGGGGAGACCAAGATAAACTAGTGTTAAAGAATAACCCCAAAAGCTTTGCTGAATCTTTATACTCAAGGGGATGACCATAAAGTGACAAAGAGGGACGAAGAACGACATGTTTCCGAGTAAAAGTCATGACACAAGTAGAGAACTTGAAGCCATGATCGGTGGCCCAAGTCGACACGGCATCAATCGCAAGTTGAAGCCGGCATTGAAGGAGAGCCGAATGATCACCCTGACAGCAAAGGGTAAATTCATCGACATAGAGAGCGGAGAAGACGCCTGAAGGAAGAGAGGAAAAAAGACCATTGAGGGCAACCAGAAGAAGGGTAGTGCTCAGAACACTACCCTGGGGCATACCTTCGTATTGTTGAAAAGAGGCAGAGAGCGCAGTATCAAGCCTCACCCGAAAGGAACGACAAGAGAGAAAGCTGCGGAGAAAGAGGGAGATGACCACGAAGGCCAAAAGAATTAAGCTGTGATAGAATATGATATTGCCAAGTGGTGTCGTAAGCCTTCTCCATGTCAAAAAGGACGGCAATAACAGAGGTTTTTGCAGCAAAAGCAGTACGAATACAGACCTCCAAGTTCACCAGGACATCTGTTGTGTTGCGGCACTTGCGGAAACCAAATTGAAAAGGGGAGAGAAGGTGATGGTGTTCCAAGAACCACATCAGACGAACGTTAACCATACGTTCAAAGAGTTTGCAGACACAACTTGTGAGGGCAATAGGACGAAAGTCCTTAGGGAATGTTCCCAGAGACCCTGGTTTGCGAACAGGGAGGACAACGGCATCGAGCCAGTCCTCAGGGACTGACGACGACTCCCAGATCAGATTATACAGACTCAGCAAATACTGAGACGTGCACGAAGGGAGATGGCGAAGCATCTCATAATGAATGCCATCAGAGCCCGCCGCCGTTGAACTGCAGAGGGCCAGGGCAGACCAAAGTTCAGAAAGAGAGAAGCGATCGTTATAGGGAAGGCGAAGATGAGTACAGAAATCCGAAGGACAAGATTCAAGGACAGGTTTATGAAGAAGGAAATTGGGGGAAGATGAAAACCAGAGCTAACAGAAGAAAAGTGGGAACCCAGTTTGGTAGCGACCTGCAACTGGTCTGCCACAAGAGTACCACAGAGGTGAAGGACTGGTGAGACATCGGGAACGAACTTACCCACTATCATGCGGATACGCTTCCAGATCTGCGGCAGAGGAGTGTCGGACGTAATGGTGGAAACATGAGACTCCCAACATAAACGTTTAGCCATACGGACGGCCCTACGGGCCACCGTACTCACCTTCCGAAATAAAAGAAAAGAATCGGCCGTCTACCGGCGGCGGTGTCTCTTCCAGGCTGCACGCTTACAGCGGACAACCCGAGCACAGTCTGTATTCCACCAGGAAACGCGTTTCTGTGGGCCCCGAGAAGAGCGAGGAATAGAGCGGAGGGCAGCGTTGAGGACAGTGTCATGAAAAAGGAGGAGAGAGCGAGGGAGAGGCAGAAGGAAGAGGTCAGAGAGAGCAGCACTGAGGGTAAATACGTTCCAGTCTGCCTTAGCAAACTGCCACCTAGGGAAGGAGAGGGGAGGGTGAAAAGAGAAAAGTGTAACAAGGATAGGGAAATGGTCAATACCATGGAGGTCATCAAGAACCTGCCACCTGAAATCTAAGTAAATAGAAGACGAGCAAAGAGAAAGATCAAGACAGGAAAGGGTGCGAGTCCAAGAGTCCAAATGCGGGGGCTCACCAGAATTCAGAAGAGACAGGGAAGAAGAGAGGATGAACGGCTCAGGAAGGCAACCCCGGGTGTTTGTCGGAACATCACCCCAAAGGGAATGACGACAATTGAAATCACCCAGCAGGAGCACAGGTTCCGGCAAGGAGTCCAGTTGGTGTTTCAGATCGGGAAGAGAAATCGGGACACTCAGGGGGAGATAAATGGAACAAACGGTGTACCATTTCCTCACAAGGATACGAGCAGCAGAACAAAGAACAAACGGTACTCATATTAAGAGGATAACATTAGCAGCATATGCCAGGTTGGCTAACATAAGAACGGCCTTTAGAAACTAGTGTAAGGAATCTTTCAGAACATTATATACCTCATATGTCAGACCAATCTTGGAGTATATGGCTCCAGCATGGAGTCCATATCTAGTCAAGCATAAGACTATAGTGGAGAAGGTTCAAAGGTTTGCCACCAGACTAGTGCCCGAACTGAGAGGTATGAGCTACGAGGAGAGACTACGGGAATTAAACCTCACTTCGTTGGAAGACAGAAGAATTAGGGGGTGTCATGTTCACAGAAAACGGTACCATTCGTTTTCTATGTGCTGCGGCTCAGACGCCAGCAGAAGGTAAACAAGGAGCATACAGGATGCCCGCCAAGCTTGGTAGCTACTAATCATGTATCAGTTTAAATATTAAAGTCAGTAACTAAGCAATGGCTTTATATCAACCCTACAACCAAGACTTCCTCAGCTACACACAAACACCACACTGGCGACGAGGATGAACTGGGAACGCAGGTATTTGTTCTACTTAAAACACAAGGAAGAACATGCTGTCTCCCCCCCCCCGGAGGAGGAAGGAGAAGTCATGCTGTGAGCACCATACCCAATGCTGTGTGCTGTGCTAACCAATGCTGTGTGCTAACCAATGCTGTGTGCTACCCAAGCTGTGCTGACTGAAGCTGTGTATAGAGGAATCTGCCGACGCTGTGTACGAAACGATGCTTTGATGCTGTATACAAAACCCGATGTTTTGTATACGAAACACGCTATGTGCTACAATTCTTCACGCTGTGAACTGACTGCTGTGCCAACTGCTGACAACTGCTGTACCAACTGCTGCCAACTGCTGTACCAACTGCTAACAACTGCTGTACCAACTGCTAACAACTGCTGTACCAACTGCTGTGCCAACTGCTAAAACTGCTCTGGTGCTGTGAGTAGGAGCAACACATGTACACAAAGGCTAGGTAAGAAGTCAGTTGCTGCTATATTGTGCATTGTTGTGAACTTTTGCATTAAAATGCTTGTGTGCTTTGCAAAATTAAAGTAATTACAGTAAATTCTTGACTAACATATACAGTGCAGTAAGTGTTATATATTCTGAGGAACATTTTAAGTGATAAGTTTACTTTTATACAGTAAAAATGGCAAATATACCTCAGTTTCCTGCATTTGATCCTGACTGTGACCAGACAAACCTGTCACAGAGGTGGACCAAATGGCTTAAAAGGTTTGAAAATTTGTTGATAGTTTCAGACATCAAAAGTGCTGAAAGAAAGCGTGCCTTTCTACTTCATTATGCAGGTGATCGAGTTTGTGACATCTTTGATACACTGAAAGACACTGGTGGTGCCAAAGATTATGACACTGCCAAAACCAAATTAACTGAGCACTTCAAACCAAGACAAAATACTGCCATAGAAATTATGCATTTCAGGAGAGCCAGACAACTCTCTAATGAAACTGTGGATCAATACCATACACGTCTGCAGGGTTTAGCAGCCCATTGTGAGTTTGCTGATGTTGACAAAGAAATCAAACAGCAAATAATTGAAACATGCACATCTACACGTCTCCGTCGAAGAGCTCTAGAACTTGTTGATGATGAAAGTTCTCTTACCAAGATACTGGATATGGCTCGTCGAATGGAAGATGCTGCACGTGATGCTCGTGTCATGGAGTGCAGTGCCAACAATGGTTCGGCCACTGTTACTAACAGTGATGAGGTATGTAAGGTTCAGGGAGGACACCGTAATCATAGAAATCATGCCAAACCTAACAGTAAATTGAGCCGAGAATCACATCACAACTGGAGTCATGGAACAAGACTCAAGCAGTCACAACGACTCACATCAGAGGTTGTCAACAATAAATGTTACAATTGTGGAGGAGACTACCCACACCAAGGTAATGTTTGTCCTGCTCAAAGTAAGAAGTGCTATGAGTGTAGAAAACTAGGTCATTTTGGTGCTATGTGTCGTTCCACACTAAAGAAACCACAGTCAGTGAATAAGAGCACTGTTCGAGACTCGGGTCATAGGTGTCAAGGTTGTAAACACAATATTGCACCTCAAATCCAGAATGTTAACAATATACAAAACAACATGTCATTACAACCAGTCTCAGATGACAGTGAATGTGATTATATTTATGGAGTACAATCAATCACAGAATGGAATGATCTTCCAATCAACCCAGAGACTATAATATACATTGCTGGTATTTGTCTCAAAGTTCTCATTGACACTGGATCAAACATTGACACCATTGCTGAGTGCCACTATGAGAAATTTAAAAAACAGTTCCCAAAGCTTGAAAACTATAATGGCAAAGCCACTGCCTATGCTTCAAAGGTAGCCTTGCCAGTGATTGGAACTTTCACTGCAGAGATTAAGTCAAAGAATGAAATGCTCACTACTACATTCCATGCTGTTAGGAATGCAAAGGAGTCTCTACTCAGTTACAAGACTTCAACCAAATTAGGGCTACTTCAGCTTTCTAATGCTGTAACAGTGGAATCTGCAAACAATGTTGATGGTATTGTTGCTGAATTTTTTGATCGATTTGAACCTACAGAATACCTATACTGATAGCAAAGTTCAGCTGCACATTAACCCAGATGTAATTCAAGTTGCCGAGGAATATGTACACTCTGTAACCTGTGATGCAGTCCCTAAGGCTCTCACTCTTGATGAAATCCGTACTGCAACCCTAGAGGACCCAACTCTGCAAGCAACAGTGGATGCATTGACTAAGAAAAAGTTTCCACGCATCCCACCCTCAGGAGTTGACCAAGATGCATTCAAAGCACTTGAACGCATCCAGACAGAATTAAGTGTTACGCAACAACGCGACACCGTGCTGCGAGGTACTCGTATCGTCATTCCAGCTGTTCTCCAGCAACGTGCTCTGAAGCTTGCACATCAAGGACACCAAGGTCTTGTTAGGACCAAACAGCTGCTACGAGAAAAGGTGTGGTTTCCTGGCATTGATCGTCATGCAAAGGATATGCATGATGCCTGTGTCCCTTGCCAAGCTGCAGTGGATACTTCAAGACCAACACCTCTACAACCTTCACCACTACCTGCTGCACCATGGACGGAAGTATCGATGGACTTCTGTGGACCACTACCAACTGGAGAGTACTTGATGGTAGTCATTGATGATCACTCACGTTATCCAGAAGTAGAAATCATCACTTCCACATCTGCAAAGGCTATCATCCCGAAACTCGACAAGATCTTTTCAAATTTGGCATTCCTGAAGTTGTCAAGACGGACAATGGACAAGAATTCGTCAACTTTGCTGGGCATATTGGATTCAAACACCGTTGTGTGATGCCACTACATTTTCAAGCAAATGGAGAAGTCGAGAGATTCATGCAACCTCTCATGAAAGCGGTACGCTGTGCTCATGCCGAAGGACGATCCTGGAAACAAGCTATGTATACTTTTCTCAGGAACTACCGTGCAACACCGCATGGAACACTGGGCAAGTCGCCTGGCGAACTTTTATTTGGACGTCTTATGAGGATCTCACTACCTGTCATGCCAGCCGAGGTAACAGATAAACGTCTCGCTCAGAAGGATGCACTAGCCAAGGACAAAATGAAAATTGCTCATGATCAACGTGCAAAGGAACAATTCATAAGGTTGGAGACACTGTTCTAGTTAAAAAGAAAAAAGAGGGAAAGCTAGATATGCCGTATGATACAAAACCATATAAAGTGATTAGTGTAAAAGGAACTATGGTAACAGCGAGTAATAGAGATCATAGTATAACACGTAATATGGCTTATTTCAAAGTGATTCCAACTAGTGTAGAAAATGATGAAGTGAAAAGTCGTACAAACGAAAAGAAAAAATGAGTTATAACTCAACAGACAACTCATTAAGGGATATTCTCGTATTTAAGGACTCTCGTCCTAAACGTCATATTAAACGCCCTACACGATTTGATGATTAATTGTGTTCCCATGTAATGCAAAGTATTTACTTGTTATGCTGAACTAAATTTAATATTGTTTGAATAATGCAGATCTCTCATTCAATATTTTGTAACTTTGTATTACAGTTTCTTTCAAGTTTGTTTAACATTGCATAAGTATTTTTAACATTGAAATCCTTTGTGGTAAAGATAAAGTTGTTTAAATTCTTTGTGTGCTTAATTAATGTTAAATGTATGCAATATCTCTTGATATGTTAATAACTTACTTTGTGTCAATAACTTTGCTTTGTGCTACAAGCATGGTAGACATCCTGTATTCATTCTTTTTAAAGAAAAGGAGGGATGTCATGTTCACAGAAAACGGTACCATTCGTTTTCTATGTGCTGCGGCTCAGACTCCAGCAGAATGTAAACAAGGAGCATACAGGACGCCCGCCAAGCTTGGTAGCTACAAGTCATGTATCAGTTTAAGTATTAAAGTCAGTAACTAAGCAATGGCTTTATATCAACCCTACAACCAAGACTTCCTCAGCTACACACAAACACCACAGGGGGGACATGATCACCACATTCAAGATTCTCAAGGGAATCAACAGGGTTGATAAAGACAGGCTATTTAACACAAGGGGCACACGCACTTGGGAACACAGGTGGAAACTGAGTGCCCAAATGAGCCACAGAGATATTAGAAAGAACATTTTTAGTGTCAGAGTGGTTGACAAATGGAATGCATTAGGAAGTAATGTGGTGGAGGCTGACTCCATACACAGTTTCAAGTCTAGATATGATAGAGCCCAATATGCTCAGGAACCTGTACACCTGTTGATTTACGGTTGAGAGGCGGGACCAAAGAGCCAGAGCTCAACCCCCACAAGCACAACTAAGTGAGTACACAAGCACAGAAGCAGCCACAACAGAAACAAAACATCCACACACGTGATGCACGCAGGCACCGGGGAAACAACACTCACAACACAGACAGAAACCAAGCACACCAATCACGCATACCTCTCCGGGTACTCCCGAGCTGGAAAACCGTAAGCAATAAGCTTCCCAAACAAGTTGGACACAGAAAGCGGATGGCCAGGAGTTGCAAGAGGCCGAGGCATCGAATCTGGCATGTCCAAGATAAAACACTGCGCCCGCGCAACCCAGATGGTAGATGGGCACCAGGGAACAGGACGCACCAGATCATCACACTCAAAAGCCAGAGACGTCGTAGAATCGTCGATCACCTCGCCGGACGGGAGGACAAAAGGGATGGGTTTCCCCGTAGGACGCTGGTCACAGGGCCGCACATCAGGAAGCACACCGGACTGCACGGCAGGCCGCACACTGGCCCACCCACTAGGGCGTGCACTCCGGTCGATGGCAGGCACCACACCGAGTCCCGCGGAGGGAGGCTCCGCATGGTGCCCAGTGCCTCCACCAAACAGAACAGGAGCAGAGGCCTTCCGCCGCACATCCTTCGACAACACCACTACAAGGTCGCGATCACCAGGGGCAACCACCCCGCTGAGGGGAGCCAGCAGCAGGGGGCACAGCGTCCAGCACAGAAGGCACCACAGGAGGCAACACAGCGTCGGCCACAGCATCATCATCCATCGCATCACGCTCCTCTGCCCACGACCGGCGAGGTGACACACCCCGAGCCGAGCGACGGCGCTTAAAAAGAAGCCGCTGATCGTCGGAGCCATCACCCCCAGCAGGCGGTGCCCCAGAAGAACCATCGGCAGGCGGTCCCAAAGCCGGGGCAGCACGATCACGCACAACAGCATCCTCGATACTGCGGGGTAAAAGGCCACCACCAGGCATGGAGACTGGAATCAGAGAAGGAAGAGACACTGCAGGCGGAAGAGAAGACTCCTGCACACGTGAGGTATCTAGGGAGGGTGACGGAACCGGCAGAGGAAAAGAGGTACTCGACAACGAGGAAACCACCAGAGACGACAAGGCAGAGGGCGTGGGTAAGAAGACACAAACCACCGCCCCGCCAGCCCCAGAAAGCACACATCCTTCAGCAGGAGAAGCAGGCGCCACCCCTACAGCATCCCCCAAGGCCACCGGATGCGGATGCACCTCAGCAGTTATCGAACGACGAAGGTCCGAAACAGGCGCCCCCAGGTCCCCCGAGCTCACCGGCGGGACAGACATATCAGGTCCAGACGAAGCGACATCTGGAACCGCCGCGGGAACCACACCAGGCACCTACACAGAGCGAGGATCTGCCGGGGAATCCACACGCACAGATAAGCGAGGAAAATCGTCCTCCAGGAAAACTGAAGGGGCCTCAGCACGAGGAGCGTCGCAACCGGCCTCTACGTGGCCCTCAGCACCACACCGGAAACACGTGCGGGTTTGACCCTGATAGAAGATCCTCAGAGAGAGCCCACGAAACGAGACCCTGGACGGTATAGGGCTCGAGAGCCGCATGACAACCATGTGTGAACCCAGCCGGACCCCCTTCAGCCGGCCCGCACTCAAAACGTTGAACTGGTGCTTCACCACCGTCCCAAACCGCGTAAACAAGGACATGAGGGCCACCTCAGGGAAGGTCACCGGCACGCCGTGAACACTCACAAACGACAAGGGTCCCCAGGGATCCGAGATCTCCACAGACACAGCCAAAGCCGGAAGAGGAAGCGTGTGGTCATCCCAGCGAGCCACAAAATCCTGGTAAACATGTGACATTTCGAACGACACCGCAACACGGGTAGGCGATAACTTCTCGAGGCCCAGGAGAGCGGGGACCTCAACACGGAGGACGTCCAGGAGAGCAACCTCTACAACGGGCCCGTCCACAGCAGCAGAAAAGTTCACAGTGGCGATCCTCCAAATGCGGCTAGTACCAGCCGCGTCCATACCGGCAGGCGGGGCCCCGACCAGCGGGCGTTCCACACCCCCCACAGCAAACCACCTCTCAGCAATGGCAGACGACTACTGACAGCCAGAGCCCGACGTCTGCACCTTCTGGTGGCACAACCAGGAATCCCAAAGGAAAAAGAGAGTTAGTAGAAATGGGGTGAAGTCAGAGTGGGAAAATGTTATAAGTGGAGTGCCTCAAGGTTCTGTCCTGGGACCTCTGTCATTTATAATATATAAGAACATAAGAACAAAGGTAACAGCAGAAGGCCTATTGGCCCATACAAGGTAGCTTCTATTTAAAACCACCCAATCCCATTCATATACATGTCCAACCCACGTTTGAAACAAACGAGGAACTCCACCTCCACCACGTTACGCGGTAATTGGTTCCACAAATCAACAACCCTGTTACCATATAGCACTCATGGTATTAGGGGTGCTATATTAAGTTGGATTAGGGCATAATAAATCGAACAGAGACTGAAGCATTCCTATCAGACTGAAGAAAGGCAACTAGAACAGAAAGCAATTCAAGAAATAAAGTAAAACCCAAAATATTTCTTCACATATGCTAAATCAAAAGCGAAAACCACTGCCAGTATTGGACCTACTCGTATTAGTGAAGGTTCATACACTGAGGATGACAAAGAAATTAGTGAAATCCTAAAAAAGCAGTATGAGGACATGTTTAGCACTCCGATACTCAGCATGAAAGTGGAAGATTCGGACAATTTCTTTATGAATGATACTCAAACACCTGTAAATATAACTGATATCAGCACGAGCGTGGCAGATTTTGAAAGAGAAATTGACAATATGCCCATGCACTCAGCCCCGGGTCCAGACTCATGGAATTCAATATTTATAAAGAAATGCAAAGTGCCAGTGGCACAGGCACTCAGTATAGTGTGGAGGAAGAGCTTGGACAAAGGGGAGATACCAGATGCGCTTAAAAGCAGCAGACAGTGCTCCTCTACACAAGGGTGGTAGCAAAACATTGGCAAAGAATTATAGACCAGTTGCACTAACGTCCCACATAATAAAAGTATTTGAGAGAGTGATCAGGAGTCAGGTCACTAGATTCATGGAAACCAATGACCTCCACAATTCAGGCCAACATGGATTTAGAGCAGGAAGGTCATGCCTCTCACAGCTACTTGACCACTCTGGCATAATCACAGAGGCATTAGAGGAAAAACATAATGCAGATGTCGTATACACAGATTTTCCAAAGGCATTCGACAAGTGTGACCATGGAGTGATTGCACACAAAATGAGGTCAATGGGTATAACTGGTAAAGCAGGACGCTGGATACTCAATTTCCTGTCGAACAGAACACAAAGAGTAACAGTCAATCAAGTAAAGTCGAGTCCGAGCACAGTTAAAAACTCTGTACCTCAAGGTACAGTCCTTGCACCACTGCTGTTCCTTATTCTCATATCAGATATAGACAAAAACACAAGTCACAGCTTCGTGTCATCCTTTGCAGATGATACAAAAATCAGCATGAAAATTACCTCTGCTGAAGACATTGATAAACTACAAACAGATATTAACAAAGTTTTCGATTGGGCAGCAAAAAATAACATGTTTAACGGTGATAAATTCCAGGTACTCAGATACGGCAAAAATGAGGATCTTAAACATAATACAGGGTACAAAACACAATCGAATATGCCCATTGTAGGAAAACAGCATGTCAAGGATTTGGGAATAATGATGTCCGACGACCTAACGTTTAGGGAGCATATCGTAGCAAGTATTGCGTCAGCCAGAAAAATGATTGGATGGATTACGAGAACCTTCAAGTCCAGAGATCCTATCACAATGGTTGTACTCTTCAAATCACTTGTTTTGTCCCGTCTTGAGTACTGCTCAGTACTCACTTCCCCCTTCAGAGCAGGAGAGATTGCTGAAATTGAGGGAATACAGAGAACATATACGGCACGCATAGACGAGATAAAGCACCTAAATTATTGGGATCGTCTCAAAGCTCTCCAAATGTACTCACTTGAAAGGAGACGAGAGAGATACCAAATAATATACACATGGAAAATACTGGAGGGACAGGTCCTAAATCTGCACAGTAAAATAACAACGTACTGGAGTGAACGACATGGAAGAAAATGCAGAATAGAACCAGTGAAGAGCAGAGGTGCCATGGGCACAACCAGAGAACACTGTATGAACATCAGAGGTCCACGGTTGTTTAACGTCCTCCCAGCGAACATCAGAAATATTACAGGAACAACCGTGGACATCTTCAAGAGGAAACTAGATTGTTTCTTTCAAGGAGTGCCGGACCAACCGGGCTGTAGTGGGTATGTGGGCCTGCGGGCCGCTCCAAGCAACAGCCTGGTGGACCAAGCTCTCACAAGTCAAGTCTAGCCTCGGGCCGGGCTTGGGGAGTAGAAGAACTCCCAGAACCCCATCAACCAGGTATGGCTATACCAAAGGAAACAAAGAGTTAGTATAAATGGAGTTAAGTCAGAGTAGGAAAATGCTGTAAGTGGAGTTCCTCAAGGTTCTGTCCTGGGACCTCTGTTGTATATAATATATATAAATGATTAAGACTCAGGTGTGAGTAGCAGCATTTGCAAATTTGCCGATGATATAAAAATCGGTAGGGAAATAAACACGGAAGAAGACTCACTGTCACTTCAAGTCGATCTAAATAGGGTTTTGAAATGGTCAAAAGATTGGCAGATGCAGTTTAATGCTGATAAATGTAAAGTTTTAAGGCTAGGTAATGATGATAGTTACAAGATACGAGCTAAATGGCATTGAGATTGTGAAGTCGGATTGCGAAAGGGATCTGGGAGTTATGATTGGTAAGAATTTAAAACCAAATGATCAATGAATGAATATTCGTAATTGTTTCATGTTCTGTCTTGTGTTGATACTTTTAATTCCCTATTAATATCCCCCTTCTAATGGCCATTCATCCACTTCTAAATCTCTATCATGTCACCCCTAACTCTTCGCCTTTCCAGTGAATGCAATTTAAGCTTTGTTAATCTCTCTCTCTTCATGTGACAGGTTTCTAATTTAGGGAATTAACTTTGTCATCTCACGCTGGACACATTCAAGTGAATTTATATCCATTTTATAGTACGGCGACCAAAACTTAACTGCATAATCTAAATGGGGCCTACCCAGAGCAAGATATAGCTGAAGAACAACACCAGGTGTCTTCTTACTAACGCTTCGATTAATAAATTCCAGTGTCCTATTTGCCTTATTACGAACATTCATGCATTGATCCTTTGGAGTATGCGGAACCAGCATGAAGCTCGTACCTTGTCAAGCACAAGACGAAGCTGGAAAAAGTTCAGTGGTATGCCAGTAGGCTAGTCCGAGAAATAAGAGGCATAAATTACGAGGAAAGGCTGCATGCACCTCACGACACTAGAAGACAAAAGAGCTCGGGAAGATATGATCACTACCTACAAAATTCTCATAGGAATTGCCAGGGTAGATAAGGATAAACTTTTTATGACGGGTGTTCGCGAACAAGGGGACACAGGTGGAGTCTAAGTACCCAATTGAGCCACAAGGACGTTAGAAAGAACTTTTTCAGTGTCAGAGTAGTTAACAGGTGGAATGCATTAGGCAGTGATGTGGTGGAGACTGACTCCATACACAATTTCAAATGTAGATATGACAGAGCCCAGTAGGCTCAGGAATCTGTATATCAGTTGAGTGACAGTTGAGAGGCGGGATCAAATAGCCAGAGCTCAATCCCTAGTTGTACTCACCCCAACTAGGTGAATACACACACACACACAGCCACACAAAACTAATGAGGAAGATTGAGACAGATGAGGATTTTAAGATTCTCCAAGATGATTTGAACAGTTTGCACAGCTGGTCCGAGAAATGGTTGCTAGAGTTCAACAACAGCAAGTGTTAGGTGATGGAAATGGGATCAGGTGTCATGACACCAAAAGGCCGATACACGATGAAGGGAAAACCATCTCCCTATAACGACTAGAAAAAAAGACCTGGTAGTGGCCATAACACCAAACCTAACTCCTGAGGTTCATATAAATAAAATAATGTCAGCCGCATACTCTTCGCTGGCAAAAGTCAGAACATTATTCAGAAACTTGAATAATGACGCTTTCAGATTACTGTATACCGCCTATGTGAGACCAGTCTTAGTATATGGCGCCTCATCTCGGAGTTCCCATCTTAAAAAACACAGGAGGAAGTTGGTAAAGGCGAAGAACTTTGCAACGAGACTCGTCCCAGAGCTGCGTGGGATGAGGTACGAAGACAGACTGAAGGAACTAAACCTGACCGCGTTAGACAAGAGGAGGGAGAGGGGGACATGACACAGACGTATAAAGTACTTGGAGGGATTGACAGGGTCGAAACAGATGAATTGCTTACAGTGAAAAACAATAGAACAAGGGGGGCACGAATGGAAGCATGAGACTCAGAAGTGTCATATTGATGTTATAAAGTTTTCCTATAGCGTAAGAGTAGTGAGTAAAAGGAATGACCTAATGGAACAGAGTGTACAGAAAAACTCCCTTCATAACTTCAAAAATAGGTATGATAGAGAAAGCCGCCATTAGACAATCAGCTGCAAGGAAAGCGGGGTCCAAGAGCTAGAGGCCAATCCAGCCGTCAGAAATAGGTGAGTACAACCACACACCCAGACACTCTTGGAAACCATGCGGTGTCCACGAGCTAGAGCTCGATCCTACATGGAAAATTGGTGAGTACACACACACAAATGTACTGTAACCACAGGTGCCCCTCTCAATACGTCCAGCCCAAGGCCCTCAAAATACGTCCAGCCCAAGGGTCTCACAATACGTCCAGCCCAGGGCCCTCACAATACGTCCAGCCCAGGGCCCTCACAATACGTCCAGCCCAGGAGCCTCACAGTACCTGTAGCCCAGGGGCCTCACTGTACCTGTAGCCCAGGGGCCACACAGTACCTGTAGCCCAGGGACCACACTGTACCTGTAGCCCAGGGGCCTCACTGTACCTGTAGCCCAGGGACCACACTGTACCTGTAGCCCAGGGGCCACACTGTACCTGTAGCCCAGGGGCCACACTGTACCTGTAGCCCAGGGGCCTCACTGTACCTGTAGCCCAGGGGCCACACTGTACCTGTAGCCCAGGGGCCTCACTGTACCTGTAGCCCAGGGGCCTCACTGTACCTGTAGCCCAGGGGCCACACTGTACCTGTAGCCCAGGGACCACACTGTACCTGTAGCCCAGGGGCCTCACAGTACCTGTAGCCCAGGGACCTCACAGTACCTGTAGCACAGGGGCCTCACTGTACCTGTAGCCCAGGGGCCTCACTGTACCTGTAGCCCAGGGACCACACTGTACCTGTAGCCCAGGGGCCTCACAGTACCTGTAGCCCAGGGGCCTCACAGTACCTGTAGCCCAGGGGCCACACAGTACCTGTAGCACAGGGGCCTCACAGTACCTGTAGCACAGGGACCTCACAGTACCTGTAGCACAGGGGCCTCACTGTACCTGTAGCCCAGGGGCCACACAGTACCTGTAGCCCAGGGGCCTCACAGTACCTGTAGCCCAGGGACCTCACAGTACCTGTAGCCCAGGGGCCTCACTGTACCTGTAGCCCAGGGACCTCACTGTACCTGTAGCCCAGGGGCCTCACAGTACCTGTAGCCCAGGGGCCTCACAGTACCTGTAGCCCAGGGGCCACACAGTACCTGTAGCCCAGGGCCTCACAGTACCTGTAGCCCAGGGACCTCACTGTACCTGTAGCCCAGGGGCCTCACAGTACCTGTAGCACAGGGACCTCACAGTACCTGTAGCACAGGGGCCTCACTGTACCTGTAGCCCAGGGGCCTCACTGTACCTGTAGCCCAGGGACCTCACTGTACCTGTAGCACAGGGACCTCACAGTACCTGTAGCCCAGGGGCCACACAGTACCTGTAGCCCAGGGGCCTCACAGTACCTGTAGCCCAGGGGCCACACTGTACCTGTAGCCCAGGGGCCTCACAGTACCTGTAGCCCAGGGGCCACACTGTACCTGTAGCCCAGGGGCCTCACAGTACCTGTAGCCCAGGGGCCACACAGTACCTGTAGCCCAGGGGCCTCACAGTACCTGTAGCCAAGGGGCCTCACTGTACCTGTAGCACAGGGGCCACACAGTACCTGTAGCCCAGGGGCCTCACAGTACCTGTAGCCCAGGGACCTCACAGTACCTGTAGCCCAGGGACCTCACAGTACCTGTAGCCCAGGGACCTCACTGTACCTGTAGCCCAGGGACCTCACAGTACCTGTAGCCCAGGGGCCTCACAGTACCTGTAGCCCAGGGGCCTCACAGTACCTGTAGCCCAGGGGCCACACAGTACCTGTAGCCCAGGGGCCTCACAGTACCTGTAGCCCAGGGGCCTCACAGTACCTGTAGCCCAGGGGCCACACTGTACCTGTAGCCCAGGGGCCACACTGTACCTGTAGCCCAGGGGCCTCACTGTACCTGTAGCCCAGGGGCCACACTGTACCTGTAGCCCAGGGACCTCACTGTACCTGTAGCCCAGGGCCTCACTGTACCTGTAGCCCAGGGACCTCACTGTACCTGTAGCCCAGGGACCTCACTGTACCTGTAGCACAGGGGCCTCACTGTACCTGTAGCCCAGGGGCCACACTGTACCTGTAGCACAGGGCCACACTGTACCTGTAGCACAGGGCC
Source organism: Procambarus virginalis (assembly GCA_020271785.1). Taxonomy (NCBI): domain Eukaryota; kingdom Metazoa; phylum Arthropoda; class Malacostraca; order Decapoda; family Cambaridae; genus Procambarus; species Procambarus virginalis. The sequence goes on from WNGS01007182.1 coordinate 6,406,003, forward strand.
TCACTGTACCTGTAGCACAGGGGCCACACTGTACCTGTAGCACAGGGGCCACACTGTACCTGTAGCACAGGGGCCACACTGTACCTGTAGCACAGGGGCCTCACTGTACCTGTAGCCCAGGGGCCTCACAGTACCTGTAGCCCAGGGACCTCACTGTACCTGTAGCCCAGGGGCCACACTGTACCTGTAGCCCAGGGCCTCACTGTACCTGTAGCCCAGGGGCCTCACAGTACCTGTAGCCCAGGGGCCTCACAGTACCTGTAGCCCAGGGGCCTCACTGTACCTGTAGCCCAGGGACCTCACAGTACCTGTAGCACAGGGACCTCACTGTACCTGTAGCCCAGGGACCTCACAGTACCTGTAGCCCAGGGCCTCACAGTACCTGTAGCCCAGGGACCTCACTGTACCTGTAGCCCAGGGCCCACACTGTACCTGTAGCCCAGGGGCTCACAGTACCTGTAGCCCAGGGACCTCACTGTACCTGTAGCACAGGGACCTCACAGTACCTGTAGCACAGGGGCCTCACTGTACCTGTAGCCCAGGGGCCACACTGTACCTGTAGCCCAGGGACCTCACAGTACCTGTAGCCCAGGGGCCTCACAGTACCTGTAGCCCAGGGGGCTCACAGTACCTGTAGCCTAGGGACCTCACTGTACCTGTAGCACAGGGACCTCACAGTACCTGTAGCACAGGGGCCTCACTGTACCTGTAGCACAGGGACCTCACTGTACCTGTAGCCCAGGGGCCACACAGTACCTGTAGCCCAGGGACCTCACAGTACCTGTAGCCCAGGGGCCTCACTGTACCTGTAGCACAGGGACCTCACAGTACCTGTAGCACAGGGGCCTCACTGTACCTGTAGCCCAGGGGCCACACAGTACCTGTAGCCCAGGGACCTCACAGTACCTGTAGCCCAGGGGCCTCACTGTACCTGTAGCCCAGGAGCCTCACTGTACCTGTAGCCCAGGGACCTCACAGTACCTGTAGCCCAGGGCCTCACAGTACCTGTAGCCCAGGGGGCTCACAGTACCTGTAGCCCAGGGACCTCACTGTACCTGTAGCACAGGGACCTCACAGTACCTGTAGCACAGGGGCCTCACTGTACCTGTAGCACAGGGACCTCACTGTACCTGTAGCCCAGGGACCTCACTGTACCTGTAGCCCAGGGGCCTCACTGTACCTGTAGCCCAGGGACCTCACAGTACCTGTAGCCCAGGGGCCTCACTGTACCTGTAGCACAGGGACCTCACTGTACCTGTAGCCCAGGGACCTCACTGTACCTGTAGCACAGGGTCCTCACAGTACCTGTAGCACAGGGGCCTCACAGTACCTGTAGCACAGGGACCTCACTGTACCTGTAGCCCAGGGACCTCACTGTACCTGTAGCCCAGGGGCCTCACAGTACCTGTAGCCCAGGACCACACAGTACCTGTAGCCCAGGGGCCTCACTGTACCTGTAGCACAGGGGTCTCACTGTACCTGTAGCACAGGGGCCTCACAGTACCTGTAGCCCAGGGCCACACTGTACCTGTAGCCCAGGGACCTCACTGTACCTGTAGCCCAGGGGCCTCACTGTACCTGTAGCCCAGGGGCACACTGTACCTGTAGCCCAGGGGCCACACTGTACCTGTAGCCCAGGGACCTCACTGTACCTGTAGCCCAGGGGCCTCACTGTACCTGTAGCCCAGGGGCCACACTGTACCTGTAGCCCAGGGGCCCACTGTACCTGTAGCCCAGGGACCTCACTGTACCTGTAGCACAGGGCCCTCACAGTACCTGTAGCCCAGGGGCCTCACTGTACCTGTAGCCAGGGGCCCACTGTACCTGTAGCCCAGGGACCTCACAGTACCTGTAGCCCAGGGACCTCACAGTACCTGTAGCCCAGGGACCTCACAGTACCTGTAGCCCAGGGACCTCACAGTACCTGTAGCCCAGGGACCTCACAGTACCTGTAGCCCAGGGACCTCACAGTACCTGTAGCCCAGGGACCTCACAGTACCTGTAGCCCAGGGGCCTCACAGTACCTGTAGCCCAGGGACCTCACAGTACCTGTAGCCCAGGGGGCCACACTGTACCTGTAGCCCAGGGGGCCACACTGTACCTGTAGCCCAGGGACCTCACAGTACCTGTAGCCCAGGGGGCCACACTGTACCTGTAGCCCAGGGGGCACACAGTACCTGTAGCCCAGGACCTCACAGTACCTGTAGCACAGGGGCCTCACAGTACCTGTAGCACGGGGCCTCACAGTACCTGTAGCCCAGGACCTCACAGTACCTGTAGCCCAGGGGGCCACACAGTACCTGTAGCCCAGGGGCCTCACAGTACCTGTAGCCCAGGGACCTCACAGTACCTGTAGCCCAGGGCCTCACAGTACCTGTAGCCCAGGGACCTCACAGTACCTGTAGCCCAGGGACCTCACAGTACCTGTAGCCCAGAGGCCTTAAATAGGATTGCTTCAGACAATGATGTCAACCGGGATTACTTCAGACAATGATGTCAACCGGGATTACTTCCGACAATGATGTCAACCGGGATTACTTCCGACAATGATGTCAACCGGGATTACTTCAGACATTGGTGTCAACCGGGATTACTTCAGACAATGATGTCAACCGGGATTACTTCCGACAATGATGTCAACCGGGATTACTTCCGACAATGATGTCAACCGGGATTACTTCAGACATTGGTGTCAACCGGGATTACTTCAGACAATGATGTCAACCAGCATTACTTCAGACAATGATGTCAACCGGCATTACTTCCGACAATGATGTCAACCGGGATTACTTCAGACATTGGTGTCAACCGGATTACTTCAGACAATGATGTCACCGGGATTACTTCAACAATGATGTCAACCGGCATACTTCAGACAATGATGTCAACCGGGATTACTTCAGACAATGATGTCAACCGGGATTACTTCAGACAATGATGTCAACCGGGATTACTTCAGACATTGGTGTCAACCGGGATTACGTCAGACAATGAGGTCAACGGAAATTACTTCAGAAAATGATGTAAACCTAGATAACTGCAGATAATGATGTAAACGGGGATTACTTCAGACAATGATGTCAACCTAGATAACTTCGAACAATGATATCAACCGGGATTACACAGGAGACAAAACAACACGCGAGAGAGGTAAAACATGCACCTAAAACTAATTCAGTACTAAAAATCTAAGCACAATGCAAATGGCCACATGCAGGATGAACAAAGTCGAAGGCCGGCCAGCAGTTGGCTTGAGGGAGAGGGGCTTGCCCACGACTGACGGAGAAGAGCACTTCTGGTGGATCCATCCACCGGCAACAAACGTTACTTGCAGAGAAGGCTGTGCAACCTGTCCTCTGACATAGCAAATTGCATTTTGATGATGTTTCTTAAGGGCAAATATTGCTGTGCTATCTTTGATAGTACATCACTTTCTTAAATGCATATTTTATTGTATAATAACTGAGAAATGTATCTCTGATATTATGTTCTATTGAATAAAGCTCATTCTTTTTGCTGAATAGATTCGTAATACGTGTAATTAATTATTGTCGATCTTCACATAGGAAACAAACTACAATAATTAGTGCCTTATCTCACCTTAGGATAAATTGTGTTGTTTATTTTATGCAAGCAGTCCAGCTTTATTGTTTATTGTTATCTTGTTTCCACATAAACATTCGTAACACAACTCATTTGGAGGAAAATCTGATGGAAGCACTGAAGCCAATTTATTTTTAGTTTTATTAGTGAACAATAATATTTTGTATGGATTAAAGTTGACAAATATTTTATTGTCTGCTGATTTTGCACACAAGATTAGAGTTTTTAAAAATTATTTAAATTGAAATTAAAATTAACCACTCATATATTGTTTATTATGCAGGATTTTTATAATTACTAGAAAAAGTAACTTTCAAATTTTAATTACAGTCAATATTGTTATTAATTAGGTGATTAACGCNACACACACACACACACACACACACACACACACAGCGTTCTTACACTAGCACGTGTAGCATTTCGGGCAAGTCCCTAAACCTATGTTCCCCAGAATACGACCTGCTAAATATATTTAACAACCAGGTACCCATTTTACTGTTGGGTAACAGAGGTTACAGTTAAGGATTGATGCCCAATAAATCCTTTGTGGCCAGGATACGAATCCCGGACAAAGCGTACGCGAAACACCAGGCAAGTGTCTTAACTGCTACACCATGGAGACTGCGGGCTATTGCTTCAACCCAGAACGATGCGGCTCACATGATGAAAACACGTACATGGATGGATAACCAATCCTATTCTAATCAACAGCTAAGCTGTTTAAATGTTCTTTAACCCAAGTAGTGATAAATTAACTCAGTAGCATATTCTATTACTTAATTTGTGTAATTAATAGGCTATGTACATAAAACCCCAAACTTGTGAGCCGGATAACACCTAGCTGGATAAATTAATAAAATACTGTCCACTTTGCAAATACTGTCCACTTTCAAATTACAGTCCAATCCTAATTAATAATATTTAATTAAAGTTAACTAATAAGTAATAATTTAAAGTACATAAATCAAATTAATTCCTGCTAGGAAAATTCCCCACAAGTCCCACAGATTAAGTCTATTATCCAAATCCGACTAATGAGATCATGTCCGACATTTAAACATCAGCATCAGCTGAGATGGTTCCTCACGGGTGTGCTGCCCAGCACCTGGAATATATACAGGAACATGTAGATTGGCAATTACAGTTTGTTAGTGATGAAATTGATGCACGGATTTACCACTCGTCCGAAGTGATCCGTCCAGCTCCCTTTTTCCAGGGACTTTTCCAAATGTGGGCATCAAGGTAGGGATCGTCCAGCATCCCCCATCCCTGAATGGTCGTCCTGAGGTTAGGGTTACTGGTGAGGTAACCCTAACATCAGGACGGGCGGCTTTTCCACGAAATCTCAGTCCCCAATGACACCAGAGGGATTGCTACATATCAGGCACACTTTTTTCTGTCAATCATATATACTAGAGAAAACTTTCCAATTGGTTTATTTGAAATATATTATTATATTATGTTAAGAACATAAATTATTGACTTAGTTATGTTAGTTTAGGTTAGGTTAAGATAGGTTAGGTTAGGTAGGGGTGGTTAGGTTCGGTCATATATCTACATTAGCTTTAATTCAAATTAAAAGACCTTAACTCATACATAATGAAATGGATAGCTTTATCATTTCACAAGAAAAAAAATCGAAAAATATTTAAATTCGGGATAACTTGGCTTATTAGGCAAATCGGACCTTGCATAGTAGGCCAGATAGTGAGTTCTGGCTACTAGGTACTAGATCCTTGTGCATCCCATTCATAACCCATCCTATCCTAAATCATCCTATCCTAACCCACGTAATCCTAACCCATCATTCAGTTCTATTCATTCCCATCCTATCCTAACCATATCTTAATGTGCCCTGTCCTATTTTTATGTTCGCTTCGAAAGTATTACCAGACGATTCAGATAAGAATCGAAAAGGATAGTGGAAGGGAGACAGACACAGAGATAGGCGTATTTACCCAATCAGCATTCTAGGGATATTGCACCCTAGGTAATCTCCCAACTCTGGCATAGAGATATGAAGGAATCTTACACCTGGCACATAAGGTTGGCCTCATGGCACAGCTCAGCAAGGGTCAATCTCCCAATTTACTGCCGATACCGTACTGGTAGACTCAATAACACAGGCACTGCCTTGGACTTCAATCTTACTATGAACTATTGCTGCACTTAATCACGCCAGGTCCAGTCAACAACTGCAGCTAATCTCTTAATAATACAGTATTTCCTATTCCTATACTTAATCACGACATTTCCAATTTCACCACCAACTAAAACAGTATGCAACTGAAATAATGCCCATTTATTTAATACCATTGTTTTTAGTTCTTTACGCAACCCATATATTTCCTCACCCTAGCCTTTGACGTTCCTTACAATTAAGGAGGTGAAGTGAGGTGAACCTACACATATAAACGTTTCTGTATGTAAGCTTAGTTTTCCTGTCTTCTGTGCATGGTGTGTATTCCTGAAGATGGTATACAATCCAAGAAATCACAATGGCGTGATATAGCACAGAAAATAATTTTGAGGGAATGGAGTGGCTCGAAGTCGCGTTCTGGTGAATCCCAAACGGACTAGGCCACGATGGTACAAAAGCAGACCAACCCGGAGCTCTACCGAATTCACTTGGATGTCCTGGAATAACCCATCCTGAGATCAAGTCCATTCAACCCGTTCTCGACTCAAGTCCATTACATCCAGTGGTTGACCCCACAGACGCATTCATAAATTTTAACGTGCTGTTCATTAAAACAGAACTTTTCTCAAATTTAAATTAATGTTAATATATATTAGCATATTGTGCAAATTTTGGGAATGGTCAGCTTAGGTGTTTAGTTTCTGTTGGCGATTATTTGTATTTGTAGTACGTGGATGAAGCATTTACAGCATTGTGGTTCGAACAAAATTCGTCAGTTAAACATTTGTTCCGGAAGTGTTCGAACGAAATCAGTTGTAAGTCGTGTCTAAACCTTTTTTCACACATAAACAAGGGGTTTCGTGCGTGAACGGAATCACTTTTGGGTCTTCGTTTGGAGGACGGGCTGTTTACAGCGTTTTTATTTGAACAAAAGTCGTCAAAGCAAAGTTCCTGAAGGGTTCGAACGTCATCAGTTGTGAGTGCAGTGTAAACCAATTTTCCTTCATAAACCAGCTCGTCCTCCAAACAAAGACCCAAAAGTGATTCCTTGCACCCGGCAAACCCCCTGTTTATGAAGTGAGTCGTGTGTAAACCATTTTTCATTCATAAACAGGGGGTTTGGCGGGTGCATGGAATCACTTTTGGGTCTTTGTTTGGAAGACGGGCTGGTTTATGAATGAAAAACGGTTTACACACGACTCTCAACTGATTTCGTTCGAACACTTCCAGAACAAGTGCTTCACTGACGAATTTTGTTCGACCCACAACGCTGTAAATGCTTCACCCACGTACTACAAATACCAGCCCGTCCTCCAAACAAAGATCCAAAAGTGATTCCATGCACCCTCCAAACCCCCTGTTTATGAATGAAAAGCGGTTTACACACGACTCACAACTGCTGGCGTTCGAACATATCCGGAACAAGTGCTTCACTGACGACTTTTGTTCGAACCACAACGCTATAAATGCTTCACCCACGTACTACAAATACAAATAATCGCCAGCAGAACCTAAACACCTGACCTAACCTAACCTATGCCTATTTATACACAATATGCTAATATATTATAATATTAATTTATACTTGAGAAAATTCCCGTTTTGAATGAACAGCATGTTAAAATTTATGAATGCGTCTGTGGGGTTGACCGCTGAATGTAATGGACTTGAGTCGAGGATGGGTTGCAAATACAAATAATCGCCAACGAAACCTAAACACTTAACCTAACCTATGCCTATATGCACAATAAGGTAAATATATTATAATATTAATTTATATTTGAGAAAATTCCCGTTTTGAATTAACAGCATGTAAACATTTATAAATGCATCTGTGGGGTTGACTGCTGGATGTAATGGACTTCAGTCGAGGACGGGTTGCTATAAATGCTTCACTCACGTACCTCAAATATATATAATTGCCAACAGAACCTAATCACCTAACCTAACCTATGCCTAACTATACATATAATTTTTTGTGTATAATAATATTAATTTATATGAGAACAAACCAATGTTTAATACACAGTATGTTAAAATTGATGAATGCGTCTGGGGAGGATGGCTTCTACTTTAACCAGCCTAGTGTGAGGACGGGTTGTCTGGGGAGGACGGCCGCAGCTTTAACCAGCCTAGTGTGAGGACGGGTTGTCTGGGGAGGACGGCCGCAGCTTTAACCAGCCTAGTGTGAGGACGGGTTGTCTGGGGAGGACGACTGCTGCTTTAAACAGCTTAGTGTGAGGACTGGTTGTCTGGGGAGGACGACTGCTTCTTTAAACAGCTTAGTGTGAGGACGGGTTGGTAAATGCTTCACCCACGTACTACAAAATACATAAAATCGCCAGCATAACTTAAAGTCCTAAACTAACCTGCCTAAATATGCACAATATGTTAATATGTATTAATAATAATTTATATTTCAGAAAATTCTTATTTTAAATGAACAGCATGTGAAAATTTATAAATGCGTTTTTGGGGTTGACTGCTAGATGGAATGGTCTTGATCTAAGTACCGATTGCTCCCCCACCCCCTCTGGGTAGGAAGTAAGTAATTATGAAAAGAAGGCACCAAACCGGGAAGGCTATGTAGAACCATCGAATGTGCGGTATGATCAGAGGGCGTTAAATATCACCAAGAACCCCTACCCGGCCGGCCGGCTGACCGACTACAATTTGGACAATAAGGAGAAGGGTGGCGATACATTAAGTGACCGTGAGTTAAGCGTGTATGGTCAATATGCAACCTTGCCAGAGCCGTTTCCCATCGCCGGTTACAGTGAAAGGAGGAAGGCCAAAAGGACACACTACCCTTAAGAGTATGCAATTTGTTAAGTGTAACAGAAGACCAACAATCTTGTCAACGGGTAAGGATGGAGGAATGAATAACTGGGTAAAAGTCAGAATAAGGAATTCCTTTACAGGAGATGGGACAAGAGCAGACAGGTTCCCTAGTGGCAGCGTCTGCCTCCTCCTTTAAAGAAACACCAAATATGGCTGGAAACCCAGCAAAACTCAACTGAAATAAATTTACTGGAAATAAGAAACAGCCAATGTGGAATCTCGACGACCAATTGGATGGACCGGATTGAAGAACCCGAGAGCCATGAGGGCACTACAAGAGGGAACGACAACCACAAAAGGAGATTGACAACGAGAAAGCAGGAGACGAAGAGCATAGAGAATAGCATAAAGTTCTGCTGTGAAGATGCTAGTCTCCGGATGTAGGAGACACATATAAGAGATGTCAGGAAAAACAACAGAGTACCCTATACCGTCCACAGATTTAAACCCATTGATGAAGATTGAAACAAAGCGGGAGTGTGAAGAAAAGTGCTCAAGGAAAAGACGTTTTAGAACAGTAAGAGGGGTAAAAGCTTTAGTAATGTGGATCAAGGAAGAACAAAATTTTGGAAGGGGGACTCACCACAGGGGAAAGGAAGGAGCATTATGAGGAGAAATATTAGAAATAAGAACCGAAAGAGAATCCTGTAGGCGAGTTAACCGGACAGAAAGAGGGAGGTGGTGAAGAGGAATAAGAACTACAGGAGGGGTAAAAGTCAAAGCACGGCAGAGGCGAGAGGAAGGATGTTGCAAAGACCGCACAATAAAGCAAAGACAGTAGCGATCACGGAGGTCCCGGAGAGATAGAAAGCCAGTGTCAACGTACAAGCTAAGGACGGGAGTCAAACGAAAGGCACCATAGCTGAGGCGCAACCCAGTATGGTGCAAAGAATCAAAACGGCGAAGAGTAGACGGAGAAGCAGACGAGTAAACAGAGCAACAATAATCGAGTTTAGACAGGACGAGAGATGAGTGCAAATAGAGGAGCGTGCACCTATCCACTCCCCAAGAAGTATGGGACAAAACCTTAAGGAGGGTATGGGCCTTAGAGCATTCAACTCTGAGGTAAGAGATATGGGCTGACCAAGACAAACGAGTGTCAAAGATTAACCCACAAAAGCTTAGCAGAATCCTTGTACTGAAGGATATGACCATAGATCGACAGAGAGGGACGAAGAACGATATGCTTCCGAGGAAAAGTCATAGCACAAGTCGTAGACGTAGAGAACCGGAAGCCATGACCGGTGGCCAAAGACGACACAGCATCAATCGCAAGTTGAAGCCGTCGTTGAAGGATAGGCGAATTATCACCCCGACAGCAAAGGGTAAAATCGTCGACATAGAGAACGGAGAAGACGCCAGAAGGAAGGGAGGAAAGAAGACCAATGAGGGCAACTAGAAAAAGAGTAGTGCTCAGAACACTACCTTGGGGTACACCCTCGTATTGCTGAAAAGAGGTAGAAAGAGTGGTACCAAGCCTCACTCGAAAAGAACGACGAGAGAGGAAGCTTTGGAGAAAGAGAGGGAGATTACCACGAAGGCCATAAGAATGAAGTTGGGATATCTCCAAGAGGTGTCGTAAGCCTTTTCCAGGTCAAAAAGGAAATCAACAACAGAGATCTTCACAGCAAAGGCAGTACGAATATAGACCTCCAAGTTCACCAGGACATCTGTAGTGCTGCGGCATTTGCGAAAACCAAATTGAGTAGGGGAAAGGAGGTGATAGTGTTCTAAGAACCACTTCAGACGAACGTTAACCATATGTTCAAAGAGTTTGCAGACAACTCGTGAGGGCAATAGGGCAAAAGTCCTTGGGGGATGTCCCAAGAGACCCTGGTTTCCGAACAGGGAGGACAACAGCTCCCAGCCAGTCCTCAGGGACTGACGACGACTCCCAGACTCGATTATACAGACTCAGTAAATACTGAGACGTGCATGGAGGGAGATGGCGAAGCATCTCGTAATGAATGTCATCAAAGTCCACCGCTGTAAAACGGCAGAGGGCCAGTGCTGACTGAAGTTCAGAGAGAGAGAAGGGATCATTATAGGGAAGTCTAAGAGGGTTGCAGAAATCTAAAGGACGAGATTCAAGAACAGGTTTACGAAGAAGGAAAGATTGAGGAAGATGAGAATCAAAGCTAACAGACGAAAAATTGGGAATCCAGTTCGATCGTGACTTGCAACTGGTCCGCCACACGGGTACCACGGAGGTGAAGGACTGGCGAAACATCGGGAACGAACTTTCCCGCTATCTTTTGGATTTGCTTTCAGATCTGCGGCAGATGAGTTTCGGACGTAATGGTGGAAACATAAGACTTCCAACACTCACGCTTAGATGTACTGATGGCCCTACGGGCCACCGCACTCGCCTTCCGAAACAAAAGAAATGAATCAGCCGTCTGCCGGCGGCGGTGTCTCTTGCAGGCTCCCCTGGCTAGGAAGTGAACCTTGACAGCTCTGGCGTAGAGCATATTACCACTTCGCCACTATGGTTGTATCCTTGCGTGATTGTGATGACAATCATGCTCAGTTCAGTTTGGAAAACTAACTTAAATAGCTTGAATGCCCAAAAATCGCCAAGAATCAACACTAAACTTAATACAACATTTAACAAACTTATGTTTGCAAAATTTGTTAATTTATTTTTATATTTCATATAATGTCTAACAGCTGTTCTGCGGCTGCCAGACTTCATAACTGTGTGTTGCGCTTAATCTCTTATGCCTCTAATATTATACAGATATATACTATATCCATGCATTTTCATGCTTTAAATACAAATAATATATAATCAATCCACCTAACTGGAATTCCTGTAATAATATCTAGGTGTAATTTATTCTAATACAGCTCGCCTTAGAGTAACAGAAATCTGACATTTCAGTCTGGTATGGATCCCGGCTTCCACTACTGGGTAATGGCGGTGCTGATGTTAATCGCTTTCATCCTGTGCATCCCTCTGCCGGAGACGCTGGGGCTGGCCTTACCCCAGACCTTCCAGGAGGCTGAGCATCTGGGTGCTGGAAGGTCAGTCTTTACCTGGATCCACAACTGGAACGTCACCAGATATCCGACAACCTGCAGCAAGACAGCTAACTCCAACAATACAGAAAATCCAACTACGGAAAAAAGTATAGAATATTAGCTCATATGTTCGGGTATTACTCCTGGTATTTTCCTTTTCAACAACGGTACATTTGTTACAAAAGCCGATCTCTTAAATTTGTAAAATTGTGTTGACTGAAAACTTTCCTTCATGATTAATCAGTTTCAACAATCAATACTAAAGTTGGTAAGCACTTTAAAACACTAAGTGTCCTTAGTATCTCTCTCTGTCTCTCCTTCTCTCACTCTCCCTCGCTTCCATCCATTCTCTCTCTCTCTCTCTCTCTCTACCTCTCTCTTCCATCCACTCTTCCTTCCATTCTCTCTCCACACCTCTCTCTCCCATCCACTCTCACCCTCTTTCTCAGAACAAACAAAACACGTCGAACACAAAACGTTATCAATTACATTTTTTTTATTATTACCTATATGTAACGTTGTAACGACATTGTCACACACACACGTCACCACAAACAGCTGAAAATCTGGGTAAAAAGTCTATAGAAAACCAAAGCTTTATTTTAGTTCATATTAGTCCTTGTCGCAACAGACTGCATGGGGGTCAACCCTGACCCACCTATGTCCCTCCCCCATGCAATCACAAGTCATCATGTACACAGTCCCGATGCTAAATGCAAGCATGTGGCCTCCCTCCTCCAGCCACTCTCCTGGTCAAGAAAGGTGTCCAGCAGCTGGCACCCTCATAAAGACTGTCAAGCAGTATCCTCCCCCGCGATAGCAGCTTGACGATTAATGCGACCTCAGAATACTGAAAAGAATTACTGAACAAAAACAATCTTACTGGCTATTCATACCCGTGCCACCTCTTGGGTGGCTTAATCTTTATCAATCATCAATCAATCAATCTTCTGTTTTGCCTCCGCAGATCTCCAGTATCAGCTCTTTATGCTGGTAATGGCTCAAAAGGGCCATCACTTACGGGCTATGCATGCCCGTGCCACCTTTTGGGTGGCTTAATCTTTATCAATCAATCAATCTCCCTCCTCGGACACACACACACACTTATTGCAACTTACCAGCAGTGACCCGGGCACTTACCAGCAGTGCCCGGGTCTCTCTCTCTCTCCTTCCCTTCTTTTCTCTGAACCTCTCATTATCTCCCTCCCTCCCTCCTGTTCCGTCTCACTCTCCCTGCGTAAAGCACTTCACCAGCTCAAGGCTGAAAACATTAAAACAATACACAATGAAGCCATAGCGATCATGCTTGGGACTCCAGATGCACAACAATCATCAATATGGAAGAGGAGACGAAACTCAACCATGTTATACAGATTTGTGCCGCTAAACACGACCTTCTGTAGCAAGTCAGGAGAGAGTAAAATCCCCCAACACGCTTCAGACACAAACTGCATGATACTAACGGAAGGCCAGATAATGCACTAGTTTGTAGTTTGTACACAACCTGGCTAAATATCAGTGCTTCCAGCCTCATTAAATTAAAATAATAATTACATTCAAATTAAATTAATTAAATATGTATACCAGGTAGTTTTATTTTACTCTATCTGCTTCCTATAATACAAGAGCATACATATATATCAGTCATCGAAAAGATCAACGAAAACTGTTTTCAAGTCGAAGCAACAAGACTTGACTATTGACTTCGTTACAAGTAATCTGTAGTCATATGACAACCCGTCCTGAGACCATCTCCAATCCATCCAGCGGTCGACGCCAAGGACACATTCATCAAATTTAACATTTAATGTTCATTCAAAATAGGAATTTTCTCAAGTATAAATTAATAACGTTATACATTAGCATATTGTGCATATTTTTGCATTGGTTAGGTAAGTAATTATCAAAAGACACCAAGCCGGGAAGGTTATGTAGAACCATCATATGTACAGAATATTCAGAGGGCGCTAAATATCACTAAGGATGCCAATACGAGAACAAAAGCATATAAGGCAAACGATATCAAAGGTATCCGATTCACCAAGGAATCTATCGAGGGACAAGTGACCGCGGGGGACGGTCTGGAAGCAAGATACACGCTCGTCCTTGAAGTCCGGACTATCGACAAGGATATGCACAACTGTAAGAGGGACAAGGCAATTTGGACAATAAGGAGCAGGACGGCGCTCCATTAAGTGCCCATGTAGTAAACGTGTATGGCCAAAACCCGATCCTCACCAGAGCCGTTTCCCACCGCCGGTTACGGTGGTAGGAGGAAGGCCATGGGGACACACTACTCTTAAGAGCACGCTGTTTGTTACCAGTAACAGAAGACCAACGACCCTGTCAACAGGCAAGGATTGAGGAATGAATAACTGGGTAGAAGCCGAAATGAGGAACACCTTTACGGGAGATCGGACAAGTAAGGATATCAGCCTTAGTGACAGCATCCGTCTGTTCATTTAATTATTCTTTAATACTATTAGTAAATGCTTTGTAATATTTGATTTTAAACCAAATGAAATAAAATACTAAGAGCTTTGCAACTAATTCACTTTTGAATATTAGAAGACATTTTCATCCGCCATCTAATGTTTGCTAGTGCAGGCAATTACACACATCCCCAGTTTTGAGTCGATTCCTTGTATGATCAATCTTTTTGCGAGATGGGGATATTCGGAGAACTGGTTGTTAATTCTTGGTCTATGCTTAGCATGGGCCAAGCATCAGGCATATCTGGTCTCATCATATTGAATAAGGACAGCAGCGCACTGCTGTGTATTAATACAAAATATGAACCGGTTCAGATTGCAATCTTTGGGGAACTCTGCTTTTTTCTTTGCTATGTTACTCAGGATAGGATTAATTTTGAATTTCTTAATTAAATAATTCCAACCAGGCATTCCACTTCAAATTGTTGGAGATTTTGTTTATTATTTTTCTACCACAGACGTGGCCACAGATTTATAATGCTAACCAACATATATACACCTCCTGTCCTCCATGGACAGGGCGAGAGATTTGTTAAACATATAGTTCAGTGATTTATTGAACAATCGCAGAAAGTGATTGTAGTGCTTTTAAAGTGCTAATCTAACCCACATACATAAGTATATAAATACACAGACATACGTCTGTCATGCATAAACAGTGATCGATTACATAATGTCATTAATGTGCATTTGCAAAAGCGTAATGAAAGTCTGACCAGCTTACATATCCTCTATGCACATATATGAATATGTTGTTGAATATGACCGAAAGGGTAAGATCAATGATTCTAACACGAATCTTCTCCATATTTCTTCGGTTTTCTTCACTGTCTGTGGTAATATAAAAATTAACTCTGCAAAGTTCATGTTTACATTTTATTTATGGTCTGACGCCTAGAAGCGTTTCACAAGAACAATTCTTACATTTTCAAAGACAATTTTTTACATACTCAGATCGTACTTATATTTGTGTTTGGGTGAGGTGATAGGAAACAAATGTTTTTGGGTGAGGTGACAGGACACAAATCAACGGGAAAAGACAGAACACGATACAATGGGTATATACAGTGCGTTTTATCTTCGTGCCTCTGTGCTGGTTCAGGGTCTTGAAGTGGGTAGAATGTAATTTTGTGTTAATTGGCTCTTGGTTGCTGGTTTGGAATTTTTTATGTGTATGGCCTCGCTGATGTCTTGTCTCCTGCTGTCGCTGTATCTATTGATAATTTCTGTGTTGCTTGTCAAGATTTCTTTGGTGATGGTCTGCTTGTGTGAAGAGATATTTGCTCCTTTATGGAGCCCTGTTGTTTGTGTATAGTTAATCGTCTAGAAAGAGACGTTGTTGTCGTGCCACAACGTAATAGACGACGTTGGTTTCTTTCAAGGCGTTCCGTTCGGTGCCTGGAGAGTTCTTCATGAGTAGGTTGGCCTTTCAGTAGTTCTCATGAAGAACTCTCCAGACACTGAACAGAATGCCTTGAAAGAAACCAACGTCGTCTATCCTTTCTCATAACCGCTTGGGGACTGTAAGCCTCGAAGACCTAAGTATATAGGCAAGACAACAACGTCTCTTTCTAGGCGATTAACAATGCACAAACCACAGGGCTCGATCAAGGAGCATATAATCTCCTCACACAACCAGATCATCATCAGAAAAATCTTGACGAGCAACACAGAAATTACCGATAGATAAAGCGACAGCAGGATACTCGACATCAGTGAGGCCCTACACATCAAAAGTCAAACCAGCAATCAACAGCCAATTAACACAAAATTACATTCTACCCACTTCAAGCCCCCCGAGCCAGCTCAGAAGCAAGAAGATAAAACATGCAATATAATTTTGTTTTGTGTTCTGTCTTTTCTCGTTGATTTGTGTCTTATCACCTCACCCAATAACGAATATAAGTACGATCTGAGTATGTAAAAAATTGTCTTTGAAATGTAAGAAGTGTTCTTGCAAAACGCATCTAGGTGTTAGACTACAAATAAAATGTGAAAATGAACTGTAGAGAGTTAATTTTTCAATTACCCTCGACAGTGAAGAAAACGTAAGAAATATGGAGAAGATTCGTGTTGAATCATTAATGATACTCTTTCGGTCATTACCA